>JAUPFV010000003.1:89607917-90030182 GCA_036936605.1 Limnanthes douglasii subsp. nivea
ATAACGCCTGTAGTTGCGCGAGGTCGGCTTCTATGCCTTTTTTGCTCACCACACAACCTTAACATTTTCCTGTTCAGACACCAAACGAGCATTTTAGTGGGTTCAACTTAAGGTTATACTTAGTTAAGATTGCAAAGACGTAAGCTTCCATGCCATGGCCTAACTGGTCTTTGAAAATCTAGTTGAGGTAATTGGTTTTGACTATCATGTCATCAACGTAAGCTTCCATGCCATGGCCTAACTGTTCTTTGAAAATCTGGTTGATGAGACGCTGGTAAGTGGCACCCACATTATTTAGTCTGAAAGCCATAACAGTGTAGCAGTAAAGGCCTCGCTCGGTTTGGAAGACGGTGTGCTCCTCATCGCTTGGGAGCATTCAGATCTGGTTGTACCTGGAATACGCGTCTATGAATGACATGTAGTTACAACCGGATGTAGAATCTACCAACAGGTTGATGCGTGGCAAAGGCTAAGCATCGTTTGGGCACACTTTATTTAATTCGGTAAAGTCAACGCACATGTGTTAGTCACAACTTTTATTTTTTACTAGTACCGGGTTAGTAATCCACACGGGGTATCGGACACAGGGAATATGGTCGAGCCCGAGTAGTTTACCGACCTCTGAGGCGATGGTTTCCTGTTTCTCTCTTGAAAAAAATCTGCGCTTCTGTCGTACTAGTCTGGCGTGTCTGTCGATATTTAGCTCATGACATATGATAGCCGGTCAATTCCTGTAAGATCTTGAGTAGTCCACGCAAAAATATCTAAATTGTTACACATAAAAGCTACTAATAGGATTTTGAAACCTGGATCCAGTGTGGCCCCAAGACGAAAGATACGCCCGCTCGCAAAGGTTTCGTTGATGATGCCTTCGGGCTCGACGTCCTGCTCCTCGCTGTTATGGGGGTCATCCATAACATCGAGCAAGGGGGTTTTGGTTGGTTGATCGGCACCCCCCTTGCCGACTAATTTCTATCTGATTGGTTTACTTGGATTCACGATCACTGAGTAGCAAGTTCGTGCCACTCGTTGTATATCGCGGATAATGCCTACTGAATTACCGACTGGGTACTTAACGCATTGGCGAAAGGTGCAGGGAGTTGCTTCCATTCCGTGTAACCATGGGCATCTTATGATCGTGTGGTACGGGATCGGGGCGTCATAAATAAGAAAGATGGTTTTGAGATCCTTTTTTGTCGCTCCATGCCGTGCCTTTACCAACAACTCGACTTCCCTGACACATTGGGATTTTTTGCCTTCATACCTGGTTAGAGTGTGCTACGTGGGTTTATATAGTGGGATTCTCAGCATTTGATCATAGATGGCTTTGAATATGATATTGGCTGAGCTACCACCATCGACCAATATTTTTGTCATCATTACTCCTCCGACGTCCAGAGTTATTGTCAGAGCGTCCTCGTGAGGGGTGGCTATGCCTCTCATATCGTGATTGTTAAATACTAGGTAAGCAACTGGGTCCCGTTAATGACTGTAAGAGGGTTTGCCTACGGACAAGACTTGCGCGTCGTACTTTGACCTATTCCTTGCCTGATGGTCTGCCTCAGGTAGAGAACCCCCTCTAGAAATGGCGAGCATCCATTGCTCTTTTCTTGACTCATTGGCTCTATCCTTTTTTCGATTGGATAGCTCATTTTGTAGAGGCTCCTCTTGTCTATTATGAGTATCCTCCGGGTGTTGCCCTGAAACCCTCATCCTTGCTGGCGTACAAACTGTATTAACAAGCCGTTATCTACCAATCGTTGTATTTCCTCCTGTAGTTTCCAGCAGTCATTGGTTGCATGACCGTGATCATTATGGTATGCGCAGAAATGTCGTGTCGACCGGACATGGTCCGAGGGGACTCGTATCGTATCACGTCCCTAGTGCGGTCGTAAATAGTAAAGATAGATTTTGTGAGTTGAGTGAATTTCCGCGAGGGGTTTTCATAAGCTACAGGTCGTTGGTTGGTTGTGACCCTCACAGATTCTCTTTTGAGTCTGTTGCTCCCTCTTGAAGATGGCCCCCTATACCCGTCAGTGCCTCTTGATGATTCCCTGCGATACCCGTCATCGTTCCTTCCGCTGCCCTCCGCAGGAGTTTTGATGGCTGGAGTAGCTTCTCCCAATGGCATCGGGACCTTGGTAGCGTCATCAACCTTGTTGAATTGATCCGCTCGGGCCAAAGGGTCACCTATTTTATCACATGGGAACATGATTAGATCAGCATATAGTTTACCTTGCCTATCCAGTCCTCGCTTGAGGAAAACTACCACCATGTTTTCTGCCAGGTCGGGGAGCTTGTTCATGGCATGGACAAATCTTTTGATGTAACCCTTTATAGCCCCCCCCCCCCTTTTTTGGTAAAGGTCCATGATGGAGTTAGGATCCTGGTGTAGATCCTTGTTGCCCATGAACCGATTTCTGAATGCACTCCAGAGTCTTGCGAAATTGCTTATGGAGCCTTTAGCGAGGTTGTTGAACCACTCCATCGTGTTGCCCTTAAGGGTTATGGAAAGAGCCCTGAACAACATTACGTCGTCTGGGTTAAAGGCGAGCATCATGTTTCTGAACTGCTCCAAATTTCTTTCAGGGTCTCTCGATCCATCATAAGCCTCCAAACGAAAGGGGTCGAATTTCTTTGGGAGCAGGGCGGCGACGATTTTTTTGATAAATGGTGACTCATTAAGGACGTAGGCAGCCATAGTCGAGCTTACATGATCGTACTGCTCAATCATTCCTCCCTTGTCACCGTTGAGTGGGGTTTTCTTCTGGCGCTTTTGCCTACCGCTTTCTTCCATTCCTTCGTCGTGCTTATCCATTTTGGAGGATCCCTCTCGCACTGCTACTCGACTTACTTCGACGACAGACTTTAAGGGATGCTGGTGCTCGCCCGAAAGTAGTTTTGCTGTCAGAGTGTTAAAAACTTCCTGCACCTACGCCATGGTCACCTTATTCGCTAAATCCCTGACTTCCTGGTCGTGATCAGCCTTACCTTAGACTACATACATCATCAAGATTTGTTGCTCCAATCGTCCAACCTCAATTTCATCCTCCTGGAGGCTAGGTTGTAGGGGCGGCCTGCCAGGTTGGTAACCAATTATGTGGTAGCTGGTGCCACTGGTGGGTCTACCACAATCGGAAAGTTTCTCTGCAAAGCGTCTTCCAGGCTGCCCTGGTTGGGTGGCGGTGGGAGTGTTGATCCCCCGGATGGCTCGATCAATTGGTTAGGGTTGACCATGGCGATATGTCTCTCGTTAGGTTCAATATCAATCCCGGATCGAGTTACTACCATTAGAAGAAAAAAATTGTTTCGATTTTTCCCACAGACGGCGCCAAAAATGTTATGGAAAAAACCTAAAACATCAATATGCCAAGATAGTAATATTATTAATTCAAGACAATTTCTGAACATAGGATTTGCATTGTCTTTCGACTCTTATATATACTATATTTGGCTATTACTCTTTCATTAATTACATATACTTAATGTGCTGAGACATAAATTAAATTGATTGTTATATATATTCTCCGCTTCCGAAATATATTTGATTGTGGACTATCCATCCATGATCAGCGGTTTTTAAGACGGTCCTCTATGCTGACTTCATAAATGCTACTGAGGTAAACAGTTAGTTTAGAGACTTGCCGAGCAGAGCAGCTTTTGTCATCTTGCTTGGTCGGCTCTGGTACTAGCTCGTCCTTGATTGAGCTCGACCTCATATATGCTGTTTGTGAAGTTTTCGGTCGTGCATACTAAATTCTATATCGACTTGAGCCGAGCGTGCTCACCCTCGATCGTGCTCTGCTCGGATAAACGTTGAGCGTGGCCTGACTTTCGTATCCTCTTTGTTCGGTGTATCAACTTTGGTCGAGCGCACACGGTTTTATATCTTTCGTGCTCAGTTTGAATGCTTTGTTCGCTCTTCTGGTCCTTCCTTGATTTTCCTTTTGTTCTGCTCTGCTTCTATGCTTCTCTTTTATATTGGTTGCGAGTATCTACTCTCTTATCACCAAATAGTAAAAATATTGTTTAGAGATCGGGTTAGACTGAGCCACAACATGTGCGGATCGAATTCCGACTTAAAAATATTAAACATGCAACGGACCAGACCAAATTAGAGTTCAAATAAAAAGAAGACGGGTTCAAACGGATCGATCCGAACGCGATCCGTTATCCCTCTTAGTTAGGGCTTATGTTTTGTTCGAATTTTTATTGAACTGGACTTGACCAGACCTATAAATTAGTGGTTTGATTTGGACTAAACAGACAAAATATTATTGAATTAATGTGTAAAAACAGATCATGCCATTTTTGTGTAATAGATCATGAGATTTTTGTGTAATAGATCATGAGATTTTTGTGTAATAGATCATGAGATTTATGTGTAAAAACAGATCATGAGATTTATGTGTAAAAACAGATCATGAGATTTATGTGTAACAGATCATGAGATTTATGTGTAACAGATCATGAGATTTTGGTCACGCGATTTACGACTTACAATTTTAAACATAACGCGATATACCCTGTGGGTTATTTTTGTCCAAAATAGTATCTAGTATTTGGGTACTGAAACGGAATATCATACTTGAAAAGGTACTCACTGGTATTTTCCCTAAAATTTAACGTATGTGTGTTTACTCATGGTAAAAATATATATACGAATAAGAATCTCATATCAGACAAACTTTTTCAACACTACACTCAGTTGATTCTTTCGTTTTTTTTATTTTGGATAAATATAAATAGAATTTTGATTGTGATATTAAAATTAAATCAATTTTTATAGCAAATAATCTATAATTAAAGTGAATATTTTAGATCTTAAGGAAAAAACAATATAGATTGAAAGGTCTAGATAAATCAAGCATAATACTTTTTACATTGACTTGTACTTTTTACATTGACTAATATTTTTTAGATTGCATGCTAAAAAAATTCTAATAAAAAATAAGTAAATCTATTATCTAAGTGCGAAATAAAAAAGTAGGTGTGGATCTAATTGGATCCGTTAAATGAAATTCTAATAAAATCTAGAATTACATTTGATTTTTCCTGTTAGGAAAGTAATTGTTGTCGTAGAGGTGTGCAAATATCATCCTTAGTCATTTGAAGTATGAAAAAAAAATGTTGAAAGTGTATCCTTTATATATAAGATTCGCAAGTTCTTGTTTTGGTAGAGCCAAAACGGCCAATGGCTTTACAATGCATTTGTCGAAGCATGACCAGACTTGTAAACCTACATAGAGCCATAACTTTAACATTGATGTGATAAAAATTGTCAACCATTTGTGTCACAAGGTCAAGAGTGATAGTTAGAAGTAGGTTTGTCATATCCTGAATGATGGAATTTTTTTTACATGTGTTGCTAACGTGAACTGCAAACATTAGCATGACAACGCATGTTGTTGTCGCTTTATCTTTGGTTGTAATAATCGTCAGAAGGGAACAATTTCTAACCACATATCTACAAAACAAATTAAGGTCATTCATTAGGTAAATAAACCAATGTTTGAGGTTGACTTATCTCTTATTTAAATAGGATTCTTCACCCCACATTTGATTCTTTGCTTAATTTTTTTTCTCTCATCCCAAACCCTTGATCGTTTATATTGTTCTTCGATTTCTTTCTTCAAAATCTTCAGTTTTAAGTTTTTATCTTTATATTTTTTCCAAAAGCTTATTCCTAGCTATATTTCTAATTAAACATAATAGTTACCAGAACAATAGGCATGCAACTAAATTATGCAAGTGATGCAGATTTTGAAAGTTAGAATCATATATGCAACATCTCGTTCGAGGAGAATTCTCTCAATCCACCTTTAAAATATGAATAATCAGATACTGAACTAAAACAATCGATAAAAGTTAAATGAACCACCATAATTTTCGTGAAACCCCTAACGATTTTGTCACATTTTTTACCATTCATATCTATATGTTTATGTGTCATTTGTACTCGATTATTTGCTCTGTTAGCTGTGCACATGGCCTGACATGGAGTGAACTAATGGAAAATATCTACATTAGTTATTCTTATGCTCTAGAACTATGGGGACTTTGGGGTTTGGGAAACTCAAAAATCCTTCTACGTAGCCGATCAAGATGATTTGCTACACATTCGTGCAAGATAAAATTAAATCTAAGTGGTATGCATACACCAAGTTCAAAAACCTGTTAAATATTCAGGGTCAAAGATAAATCCCAAGTGACGTGCATATTCAACTATCGAATGATAAAAACTCCTTGCAATGATACTCAATGAACTGATTTTATTTACCACTCTTTTATATATTGGTATTTGATTTCCAATGCAATCTAACTTGCTAAAAAATTTAGGATCTTCCGCATATGTTCCAACCAACTATTTCCAAACAGGTGAAGGCTCGTAATATCATCAAGAACTTATTATATGTCATCCACACGGAAATACAAGGTTATCTCGAACCTTCCTAATTTCGATAAAATCATAGAAAAATAAAATTTGTTTACATCAACAGTAATTGGGAAATTGATATGGGGTAGGTGAAGTATGTGGTGCCTCGATGCTGGACTATTTGAAGTAAGTATCCTCGTTTCTATTTTATTCTTCCATTTGAGTGTGGTATGAATGACTTTCAGGAGTAGATGTTGGTTAAATTTTATATATGGAAATTGATCTTCTCATCTAGAGTTTATTAACTTGTTCCATGATTGCCTATCCAAACTATGGTCAATTTTACTAAGTGTGTTGATTATGTTGATAAAGGATGGTCATGGAATTACCAATTGTTGCTAATTAAGAAAAAGTTAGTCTAACAATTTTTTTGGCTATCTTTGAATAATCTGGAGTTGTAAATGCTTTTGCAGTATCATTTAAACCATCATAATCAAAATCTAAGGTTTTAGAGCCTAATGAAAATGATGTCCATATTGTGCCCTCTTTCACGATTGTTTAGCTAAAAGCGAAAATATCCTATAATGTCATTTTTTATAAAAAGTTATGAGTCTAAGCTTACCAAGACAAAGGTAAATATCATTGATCCGAAAGCGAAATTTTCTAGGCTTTATTCCTCACAGGCTATCAAGACCAATGCATCTTACTTGAAGGTGAAAGTTGTTCAGACGAAGGAGAAGGTTGGAAAACCGAAGGTAAATGTAACTCATGTTGGGCCTTTGTCTTCTAGAGTTTTAAACATCTTTATATATGGATCATATTAAGCTCTCTCTTTGTCTAAAACTTTGGTTGTTGTAGATATCTCGAACAACATATACATTAAACTATCTGTGATTTCTCATTCTAATTCTTGAAATAAAAATTTCATTAATGAAGACTCATCTTGTTGTAAAAGAAATTGAGAAAAATATAGGGGATTTTGGTTGTCTCAGAAAGCCATGAAGGTAAAAAAGAAATAACATCATTCTATAAGGATTCGTTGGTTGTAGAAATAAATACAGGCGCGGTTTGAATGGTGGAAACGACTGGGAGGATGAAGTGTTCTTGAGGTAGCTCTGTTTGAGGACCGTAGGTAAAAAACGCAAGGAAGATTCGGTCAATCAGGTATAAGAAGGTACCATAAGTGGTGGTTAAAACCACAACAAATGATATGTATTTACCTCCAACCATCTTTATTGATGAGTAATTGTTGAAGATGTCAATTGAAAACCAACAATTATTGATTTGAGACACCAAAATGTGTAGATGTAGTACCCTCAACGAGGATGATTAGTGTTGAGCATACTACCAATAACCACTTGCAAAAATCTTCATGCTGCAATGGATGGTTTTTTTCTTATATAGTAAGTGACATAAAGTTTTGGAAACTTAGTTGATTCAGCTCATTTGAGCGGGATACTTACTTGTCTTTTGGTTGGATTTAGTATAAAGGTAGATGAATCTCGATATTTACGTAACTATTTATGCATTGATTTTATTCTCTCAAAATGTTTTCTTGAATCTTTAATTGATTTCACTATAAACTTGTAGATTTTTCTAAATACATTTGCACCGGTGCATTGACTATTTTAAATCTATGCTATCATGGTTTTGGATCTATGACTCTTCCTCAAAATAGGGGTCGAATCATTTGAGACCAGCCGAGGATGAGAGACATTGTTTGTTGAAAGTGACAAGCTCGGGAATGTTGAGATCAAGAAAAATATGACACTATAATAAAAATTTCTTAAGTTAAGAAAACTCTGTAGTTATAAATGAAGTTGTAAACATTACATATAAACCTTCCTTCCACATACCTCAATTGTTTGAGTTTTTTAAACAATGTCAATCTACATTTAAAATCTCATTTAATTGGATTTACTCTTTTTTTTGTAAAAAATAATAAATTAAATTATAATATTTTCCAAACTATAAACTACATACATACAACAAAATGAAACAAAATAAATATATTTCATTTTCATCGACTTATTCTCTCTACTATTTCACTTTTCCTCTCAACATCAAATCCTAATTTTAAGCACTGCCTATCGTTTCTCTTATACAAATTATAATTCCCATTTTATTTCTTTTTATTTACAAATACACAAAGCAAAACCTTTGTATTAACGTATAGATGAAGAGAAAGAAAATTGGTGGTTTTGAATCTCTTGAATGTACTTGTTCCTGATTTGAAGTCGGTAATTCATCAACATGCAGTCTTCTTTGATAAATTGGTAGAGTTCATCCTATCGAGGTTCTATATTACGACTGATGATGATATAAAAACATGGTTTCAAGGTCTCAACAAGCACTCAAAGGCTTCTGCAAAAAAAAAGTATATACAAAACATTAAGATAACTAGAAGAGATAGGTTAGATCTAGAGAAATCGTCCAAAATAATTTTAGATTTGTTGAAGCAAAGCTTGGAAAAGGAAAATAAAAAATAAAACGAGGAAAGTGAGGATGATTAGAGCAATGATCAACCACTTTTGGCTAGTGTAGAACGCGGTGACCGGTCGATTACATATGAAGAACTCAGGCAAAAGCTTTATCTCAAGGTGAAGAAATTCTATAGAAGTTTATCATTTACAATTACTTTTAAGTTGCCAAGTAAATTTTTTGTTTGGTGTAGCTACGATTGGTAAATTTGAAACTAAAGGCATAAAATTACTCTTTAATTTTTTTAGATATATATTTCCACCAATTCGAAAAACTAAAAATAAATTCATCTATCCGTTTTAAAATTATGTTAATGTTTAAATTGTTTTAAAATCTTACGAAAAGTGTAATACTTTTGATTTAAATTATATTCAAAGTTCAAAAGCTAAATATTTGTTTTGGATTTAGTGCTTAATCTAAATGTTATTATTTTATTAGTGTTAGGTGGATGATTTGCATTATGTTATGAAACCCATGTTTAGAAAAAAATATCTATCAATTTTTGCTAGTTTCACAAATTCGATGATAAATTTAGACGAATTTACAAAATTCGTGCATAAAATATACTCAAATCTGAAAATTATACACGAATTTTGGTGAAACCTATTCAAATTAAAAATAAATTTTGATTTTTTTAAAATATTTTAAAAATCGTTTACTTATATTATAAAATTATTTTTAGCATCTTATCAATATATCATAGTTTTTTTTTTCAAAACATCTAGTCATATTTAAAATTAAGATCATATGTTTCGTTGTAGAAAACATTTTTTGTAATAACTTTTAGGGTTGACAATTATTTAGTATATTTTAGCGAATGATGATCACTAGTTGTTTATTTTTGTTGACTTTTTAACATTTTCTTATTGATGAGATTAAATTTGTGCTCGTTTTTCTAGGATCGTACACCGTTAGATTTCACACATTTTTGTTAGATCTCATACATAATTTAGGATAATTCTATCGTTTTTTAAAATAGAGTATCAATAGAAATCTTAGTTCTCACACTATATTTTTTATTTTTCCTCTCATTTACACTAAAAACTTCGCAAAATTTCCATATACCAAACTACTTCTTTTACAAATCCGACTTCGTAGTGTCGTTAAAATATATCATACAAACATATGACATAGTTTTTAGTCGATTTTGCTCATTAATGTGGTAGTTATTTTAGTTTAAAATTTTGACTATTAAAAGTTCGATTTTTCTTGTAGATTTAGTTGTTTGTTTTTAGATTCGATTATTAATTGTTGTTTGAAATTGATGAGTCTAAATGTAGGATGCTTTTCACATGAGATGTTTAGGATTTGAGCTTCTTATGTTTATGGATCTGAGATTTTGTTTGCAGGTATTTGTCACGCGATAACCTTAACATTTATCGCGTCAGTCGCGCGACAACCTTAATATTTATCATGAAAGTCGCGCGACAAAGATGGCAGTTCATCGCATATGTTCGTGCGATTTTTCTTGTGTTCATCACCAAATTTGCGCAACTTTTGGTAAAATGATCATAAATATTATGCGTTTTTTCATAGTTTTCTTGTTTGATACCGTACATGTTTTATTGTATCGTTTCCTATGTTTTGCTACAATTATAAGATACATTTATAGTTTAAAACGTATGGTTTGCGTAAGAGTTGATTACTTTGTATTTTGTCTCTATCATTGTTTTTGTAAACCTTTTTTAGATGGTTAAAACAACTACTATAGTGAAGAAGGTGAGGGATCGCTCTACCTCTCCGTTATCACCAGCACCTTGTCTTTCATGTGAGATTATAAGGTTTGATCCTATTTCTTGTAGCGTGCGACGTAATCACCGTGACGTACAAGCAGGCAATACTAACAAGTCAGAGTGGGAAGTCGCTAGTAGCGCATCTGGAGCTTCATCGTTACAGTGTACCGTACAAAATGCATTTGTAGTTGTCAATCCATATTTGTCAGCCTTATATCCCATAGTGATGTAAGTTATATTTATGGTTTCATCAGTTACATATTTTTTATGCTTGACTTTTTAATATTTCAAACTATTTTTGTTAATTCATTTTAATTCATTTTGTAGGCTTGAGTGAGTTTACGCTGATATTCTATGTATGATAGTTTCCATAAATAGAACTTGAGCCACCACCAAACTAGAGTGCAAGAGAAGGTCACGAGTATTGTGGTCGGCTTTACATACCAATATTCACATGATCGAGGTGTTTATTGAGGGTCTTCATGAGGATAAACCATCCTTAAATTTCTGTTCAACGAGATAACAATGATGGTAGATAATATTCATGTTATTATTGATTTTCCGTTGTAGGTTTGCATTTCTTCCTTGTGGAATAATTGATGTGTCTAAGAGGTATAAGATGTTTGGTGATATATTAGATGTTAGACCTGATGTTTTGGCTTAAGAAACTGTTCATTGTGGGAATTATGTTACTCTGGCATGGTTGCGGAACATATTCTTCGCTAAGTGACACTATTTTGCTAGATTACCTACAGTTCATTTATAACTACTAGACGGTGGAGAAGGATAAATAGGGTCAGTTGGTTTTGGTTCAGTTATACCATGCTATTTGATAGAGTTTGATACAGGATTATGGTGGTATATGCAGATTTACTAGGCTATTGGAGGCATAAATTTATGATCACTTCATTAGGTTGATGGCTCTATTGTACAACGAGTTTAGTATCAATTTACCTCATCTTTACCGTTATGCACCGCTACATGTTAGCTTCTCTCAGGTTGTTCGAGTCGATATTTAACACACAATAGCTGTATCTCGCGATATCGATGTAAGTTTTGATTACAATTATAAAATATTAAATACATTATGTGTTATTTATTTATACTAACTTTAATGTATACTAAATTTTAACTGTCGTTACAGACCACTTTTCTTCCATATGGCTATATACGAGGTGTTAGGCCATTTCAAGATGTCAGCTATATCGATTATACCTGAGGCCGTGAGACGTAGTAAAGGTATACTATCCATAATGTAGTAAAGGCATAGTATCCACAATGTGTGGCACGTCAGATGGGGCATATACATATTAACGAGGACTTGATTATTTAAAGGGTGGTAAATCAGACAAATAGGTTACTGAACCAAGGTTTATTTTATATTATGATGTAATAAGATGTAATAATTAGATGTATCTTACATAGTAACGAGCTTTTTGGGTATTTGGGTTTGTTTACCAATATGGGCTTACAGATCATGTAAGCCTACTAGGCTCAATTGCTATAAATAGCCCCAATTAACATTAATGAAGATTGGAGAAAATCCTTTATTCTTACCTAATTAGTTGGAGGATCTCTCTCTAAAATATTTCCAAACAGCTCAATTATTTCTCTACAACTCATCCAAAATATAATTATTTCTTTTATTATTACCTAAAAACCCTCTAAAATTCTTTGATACCATCAATTGAGCTCATGAAGTCTGAATTATCCGAAGGGAAAATTAGACAAATGGGTTATTGAACCAAAGTTCATTTTTATTATGATGTAATACGATGTAATAATTAAAGGTATTTTACATAGTAGTAGGATTTGCGGGTATATGGGCTTGGGTTACTAATATGGGTCCATATACTATGTAAGCCCACATAGACCACATTACTATAAATAGCCTCATATGACATTTAATGAGGGTTGGAGAAAAACCCTTACTTCTTACCTCACTTGTTAGAGTATCTTTCTCTATAACTCATCCAAAATATAATCATTTCTTCCATTATTACCTAAATACCCTCTAATTTTTTACCGCCATCACATATGATACTACGTCATGTACAGACTTTGATAGCCAATAAAGTAGGTAGAAAATTGGCTTAAAATCTCCTTGAGATTCGATTATTTGGGCAAGTTGGCAACATCATATATTCACAACTAAAGGTGATGTATACGAGGTAAGGTCGGTTGGTACAAACCCGATATACCCTATTTGGCTTAACAGTAACCTCTAGTATAAAGTGGCCAACCCTGACTAGTAGGTTGCGCTACATATGTGAAGGAAAACCATTATGTAGGCACTCACAATACTACGGAGGATATTTTAGAACAGATCCTGACCTTTCGTTCACGTATTGATATGATATTTTAGAACAGATCCTGACCTTTCGTTCACGTATTGATATGATAACAATAAATGAGAAGGTTGATGCATTATAGCAGTATATTCGTATAGTCGAGCGGTAACGAGGTAATTTTATAGTCCATCGGGAATTGTCATTTTTTATTACTTCTTTGACTTTTTGTTATGATTATCATGTGTTATGGTTACTGTTTTAAGATGTTTTTTTTATAGTTATCATCTGGGTTTGTGTATGTTTATGACTATTCGGTTTGAAAAATATAAATAGTATTACAACTATTTCATATGTAAATCGAAAGCAAATACTACGAACAAAAACAATAACTCATGTAAATACATCATAGATGTAATGTAATATATCATAAATTGAATAATATCAAACACAAATACTGTGATAGAAAATATCGATGTTGATACATTATAAATTGAATAACATCAAACACAACTACTTAGAATGAAAACAATAAGTCATGTAAATCACACAACATATGTGAATCAATATTAGACTATTGCATAGTTTACCCAAAATAATCACTTTTGCCTGAAATTTAGAGCCAACATGTTTGACTTGCATCACAAAGGTTGCGCAATATATAGACCCAATGACGTAAATACTGTGCGATATAAGGCAAACAAATTTTACCTAAAAAAGGAAAAATAAGTTTTATCGTGCATGTCGTGCGATTATATGACTTAATATCGTGCAAGTTGTGCAATATTATATTTTATTTCATTTTTAGGCAAAATGTTTTGCCTTGTGTCGCGTAGGTTGTGTGACATGTTATACACATTTCGTTTGTTTCATGCGATTTGTAAATATTATTCATAATATTTTACCAATCAATCGTACATTACTGTAAATAGAGATAACATTAAAATATATTTTAAAAATATCAATATTGATCACTCCAGGAATAATTGAAAGTGAAAATATTATATCTGGTCTCGGATAATTCTTAAGCTGATTAATTTGATAGTTAGAGAGAGAAAGTAATGAAAGATTACTATAGATAAAATATAAAGTATCAAAGTCAAAGTCTATTATTCATCATATTTTTCAAATTAAAGTACATGTATTTATAAAAATGTCAAATAGAAGATACACACCCCATTTATAAGATTTTTCACCATATCATATTACTAAATAAAAATATATGCATTATATGTGGATCTATTAACCCTTCTAAATTAATTAGTAAGGCTCGAATTATTTATATTTATATCAATATCCCTCTAATCTTTACGAAGAATTACGAGGGATGACTAAAATATGTCTTTGAAAAGACCTCCTCAAATTTTCATGGGTGAAAGAGCTAAACCCAAGGCATTTCTTAACATAACCCTCATCGGATAATATTTGAAGTAACTCCCTTAATATTGTACATTTTATAGTTATCATTGTCTTTCCTCTAACATATTTTAACACCTGCTGAAACCATAACAGACATATTATGTAGTCGTTATCCCAAAAGATTGATGTGTCCCTGGAAGTAAAAAGACCTTTCAACTCATTAAAAACCTATAAATCATGTTAGTCACTTGCTATAAATGTGACTCTTTACCTTATAAATTCTTACCTAACAACATCTAGAGATAGAAAGAGAAAGTTGTTTTTTCCTCTTTTCTCCGTTAAATTATGCTTTCCACCATCCTTCATCAGGAACCACCACGATACAAGATTATTGTCCATTCATAATCATCTGATCATTTCTTACCTTATTATAGTGATTCTCATCGGTGTATGTTCGAGATAAAGAACGAATGAGACGGGCTTACCATTGTTCAAATGACTGCTGAGACGTTGCATGAATAGTATCCGACACCTCGATAAATTTCTCAAACTTTAACTTACAATCATTAGCCTCTGTCAAAACAATATCCCAAACCATCATCTGTGAATATTCTTTCAATAACCCTCATTTTCTAACCCACAAAGCTTGTTCTCAAAACCCAGTTCGAAGATCTCAATTTCGTATTATGGGTGACTCTAATGAACTAAATATTTCAAAAAATCCTTCATCGTCAAACCCTAAGGAAACCGAAAAGATTAGAACAAAAAAATTAAAGACTAATCCTCCCCCAAAGAGAGAAACTATGATGACCAAATAATCAAATATGATGCCTTCGAAGAAAAGAAAAACAAAAGTATTAAAGGTTACTCCGTAATTACAAGATGAATCTTTTAAAGAGGTAAATAACCAAGAATCAGTAACACTTGATGATCCCAAAGTACATATTATTAAAGACACTCTTCCACTCAGTTACCAAAGGTGAAGTTTCGCAAAAAAAATCGAAGAAAAAAAAACCAATCTAAGGAAATCGACATTCTCCCCTCTGAACTGGCTGCAGATCTTAGCACAAATTTTAAAGATGGGCTACCAAAGTACATTATTGATATGAGCAAGGTGCAATATGAATACTTCGCAAGATTTGATACACCTACCCTTCAGAGATAATGGAGAATTCCTAACTCAATATCAATCCGCCTTTTTGCCATCAGAGAAACTCCTATATCATTTAAAGCAGACGAGTTGATTGTATACTTGAAGATTATGAATTGGGGCCTTCAATTTCCACTGGATCGTGTCATTTTCGAATACTTCGAAATGATCAACCTTTTACCAAGCCAGACCTTAATTTATGGTTCACACTATTATCTTGCATCATGGTTTCAAAGCTTTTTAAAAAGTAAACTTCTCATAGAATATTTTATGGCCTAAACAAGTGTTTCGAAGAACCACTACATACCCTTCTACTACATTATATTGGGGAACCCTTCGAAAATAGTTGACGATCTCATCGAAACTGAGAAAACATGGAAGAAGAAGTTTTTCTTCATAAGTGGGTGCTGGAAGAATGGAATAGAAACCTCTACTGATAATCCTCAATGGCTCTCCTTGAAGTGGAAGATTACAAGTAAGCTTACTTTATATCCAAATTATCTTATTATAAGTTTTTATCTAAGTAATTTTTTTTTTTAGAAATATCGAAGCGCTTCTTGGAACGCAATAACGTTGCCGAAGAGACTTTCTTGAAGCTTAGCGAATGGGCTAAAAGTGAATAGTCGAATAAATTTCATCAGCGCATAGCCACTTGTAAAGAATCTCATCGGAAACAATCCTCAATCTTGAACAGATGATGGGACCTTCTAGCCCCTCAGATGTTGTCAAAAAATTGGTTGCCCCAGATGCCAAAGTTATCCTTCTTGCTTGGAGTATATCTTCCAGCCATAAAGTCAAGAAGAAGGTTGAGGGGAACCTTCAAAGGGTAAGGAAATAAATCGAAATCCAACCCAAAGAAAAGAAATAAGCGAAAAGTTGATGATGTAATAACTCTTAATACTAAAATTCTTGCTCTTGATACCAAAACGAGTGTTCTTGATACTGAAGTGACTGCTCCTAAAGCTTTGAAAAGAAAGAATACAATGCGTACAAAGAAAATAAGAACTTGTAATCCCAAGAATCCTAAAGAAGTTACTGCTAACAAAGTCGTTAATGTCTCATCCCCCAACTGTACACCTGAATTGGTTAGAAATGAAGAAGAAAATCAAAATCACCAATCTTTTGATACTAAAACCTAATTTTGACCAATAAGAACCAACTTCTGAAAACAAAATTTATAAAAAGAACCTGTTGAAGACAACCCTTCATTAATCAATTATGTGAACAATGTTGACCTATCTAATCTCGAATAAACAACCTTCCACTTTCGTACCTCCGATGAATTAGCTCTTGGCATTCATAACATGGTTTGACGTGTAGCAACTCTGGAAAGAGATGTCAACAGATTTGCTAAGGAAGCCAAAGTTGTTCGAGAGGAATATGAATCGTTTAATAAAGAGGTTGTCCGTCTTTGAAAATAAGTCGTTGTGAAAAGGTCATGGGCTAAAAGTTCTCAAAGGAATCTCTTTGAGAAGTTTCGTGTATTTCAAGAAGATGGGGCTGAATTTCATAATGCGATAATGTATATAAGGCGTGAGTTGTCAACATAAAGAATATTTACAACTGGAGCACTCAAATGAAGAATCACTCAATACTTTTTACGAAGAGAGTGAATAATGAAAAAACAAAGCCCTTAAAGACTTAGAGGCATTCAAAACCCAGGCTGAAAATGATAAAGCCTCTGCTATTACTATTGTGGTTAATGCATTTACCAATAATTGTCTCAAGACATTGAAGAGTCGCGAAAAAAGGAAAATATATCTTCAATTCTTGAAATTCATAATAAGTTTCCAAAACTTAACTTAAAGATTAATGGTACATAGTTCTTGAAAATCAACGCCCCAAAGACTTGAATAACTCTTCCTCGGTTGAATCCGAAGATTCTGAATTAAAAGATTATGAAAATAAAAGCTCAAAATCATCAAAAAGTGAAGACTCCAAAGACAAAAATTCTTCAAATAGCAATCACATGCCAGATTTTGCACCTTGTTATACACTGTGTGTTTTTGTGCGTTCATTTTTTGTACTAGCTATCACATGCCAGATTTTGCACCGGATATATAATCAATATACTATTTTTAATTCACTTATATATTTTTACATCTTACATTATTGCTTCGAAATTTGTTACTTCAAACTAGAGTACCATGTTCAAATAGTGGCACTTCAAAAAAAATATCACCCCGTAAAATAGTCACTTAATAAAGTATCACTTCAAAAAGTAGCCATTTTGGATAACAGTCACCTCATGAATATCACTTCAAGAAATAGTCATCCAAAATTAATGGTCACCTCATAAATTATCACTTCAAAAATAGTCATCTCGAATTAATGGTCACTTCAAAAAAATCACTTCAAAAAATAGTCACCTAAAATATTAATTCAAAAAATAGTCACCTTAAAAAATATTATAAAACATTACTTCAACTTTGAACTTTAAATATCAACATTCAAC
The DNA here is from genome assembly GCA_036936605.1 of Limnanthes douglasii subsp. nivea. NCBI lineage: Eukaryota > Viridiplantae > Streptophyta > Magnoliopsida > Brassicales > Limnanthaceae > Limnanthes > Limnanthes douglasii. The sequence continues at coordinate 89,625,760 of JAUPFV010000003.1, forward strand.
TTTAACATAATAAGGGTTATATATTTATTTGATTTCCAAAATGTTTTACTTTATATGTAAAGGGTTGGCAAAAATTTATTAAAAACTTTAGTCACCAATTGCACATTGATATTAAAACTATTTTACAACTTTCCACACAATTATTATATAATAAGAAAAGAGTTCATTCAATGTATTTAAAGCGTATACCTCTGTTTTGTTTATGATAAGAAAATAAAATTTAAAAAAAATAGTCACAACATTATTCGCGATATAGACACAAAATATTATATGTTCCATGGATGTTGTAATAGTCTCCCTTCACCATCTTGCAATTAATATGTCACAAACTTTATTTTCCCAACTAAAAAATATAGTTCTTTCCAATTTGGACCCAATTTTCCAAGTCTATTTTCTTTTTTATGCAAGAAGACTTTTCTGATGAATTTATCTCCTATCTTGAATTCTCTTCATGAGACTTTAGATGCATATCTCCTCCTCATCAAGGTCTGATAGTTAAGTGAATTCATATGTGTTTTAATTTGTTTTTCCTCAATCAAGTCAAGCTCCACCCATTTTCCTTCACCATTACCTTCCTCAAAATAGCTCAACAACCTATAGGATAGAAGAGTAGATTCTGCTGGAGTGACCGCATCCATGTCATAAACTAAATGCAAAAAGTGAGTTGTTGTTTGAGTAGTTTTCCGATAAGCCCATAATACTTCTTGGAGATAACTAGGTCATTTTTCCAGTTGTTCCCTCTAAATTTTTATTTAAACTGGCCAAGATAGTTTTATTACTAACCCCAAATTGTACATTTTCTTGAGGATAAAATGATGTTGAAAAACAATGCTTGATGTCTCTTAAAGAACAAAAATACTTCATATAATTATTGCTAAATTGTGGTTCATTATCAATAGTAATTATTCCAGAAATTCGTACCTACAACATATATTAGATAAAATGAATTTAATCATATTATTTGTTTTTGTTCAAGATAAATATTCAACTTCTGCCCACTTTGAAAAATAATCAACAATAGAAATGATTGTCTGGCGCACCCTGGTAGCCATTGGTAAGAGTCTTACCAAATATTTCCCCCCTCTATCAAAAGGTATGGCTTCATAAGTTTCATCCAATGGTACTTCTAGCATATGTATTGTGTTGGCAAATATTTGACAAGTATTACAACTCTGGCCAATTTCCCAATATCGAACATTATTGTAGGCTAATAGTATCCTGCCAACAATACTCTCCTCGTAAAATTTTTATATCCACAGTGAGAAAAACCTTCCACATCATGCAACTCAGACAAAATAATTTGGGATTCATTCCTTTTTAAGCCCCGTAACAATGGTCAACTTTATGATTTTTTTTTATAAAATATCACCAAGAACTGTTTACCTATGCGCCTTAGACCATAACCTTTGAGCTAGATTCTTATCAATTGGTAATGTTCAATTGATAAAAAATTCTTTCAAGTTGAACTTGCAATCTCTCTCTTCTATTTTAACCAAGATAATCTATTCGGAAAGTTGACATTGTTTAGATTCTGTCATAATTGATGAAGTCTCGTGTATCAAAATTCACGGATATTCTTCGGAATATGAAATTGTATATAAGTAATCAACAATACAGTTTTGACATTGGGGGATATGTTCAAATGTAACACTTTCAAACATTACAACCAAACCATTAATTCCCTCAAAAATCTTATAAGTTGGTTTGTCTCTGCTTCGGAAAATCCTGAGACATGGTTCACCGGTAACTGCGAATGAATTTCCAAATGAACTCTCTTAGCTTCACAAATAATTGCAAGTCTCAATCCAAGAATAGATGTTTCATATTCTGCTTTATTATTTGATGTTTTAAACCCAAATCATATATTATTGTATATAACTTCCATCGTTCGAGCTACCAATTGAATTCCTGCCCTTGATCCCAAAATATTGATCCCCCATCAATTCAAATTAACCACTCATCCCCAGAATTACCCTTATATATGCAAATTCCCTCGAAATCTGGCATTTCGAAATGAAATTCAACAAGGAAATCTGCTAAAGCTTGGGCTTTAATTGTTGTTTGTAGTGTAGAGTCAATATCATAATCACTCAACTCTATAGAACATTTTGTCATCCTCCCAGATATATCTGGTCTTTACAACACATTTTCCAATGAAAATAAAGTTCTAACTAAGATCGAATGAGCTTGAAAGTAAGGATGCATTTTTCGAGCAGTTACAACCAAGGCCAAAGCTAACTTATCCAACTTCAAGTATCTTTTATATGAGCATACTCTTACTCATATAGTATACGGGGCGTGCATAATTATCCATTCCCCTTGCACTTCCTATAAAATCTGAAACTGCAATGTAAAGAAACATATTTTCATATAAAATAGGCTTAGTCAAAATCTCTGAAGATATTGAAAATGTGCTTTAATTTTGGAAAACGCCTCGTCACATTCTAGTGTCCAAAAAAACTCTTTATCTTGCCTTTAAACTTGAAAAAATGGAGCGTATTTATCGGAAGACCTAGATTTAAATATGTTTAAAATTGTTAATCTTCTCGATAACAATACAACCCCTATAGGTGATAAACGTAGTGCTTTCCCGATCTTTCGAGTTCATCTGAATTTGATTACAATCAGCAAAATCATGCAGGAATGAGAAGAATTTATTACCCAAAGTTGAATCAACAAGCTGATCTACCATTAGAACAGGAAACGAGTCATTCAGACAAGTTTGGTTCAAATCTGTGAAATCAACACACATTCTCCACTTACTATTTTTTTATTTGGATTCGATGTCCATACTGGATATTGAGTTTCTCTTATATAACCTACTTTTGAAAGTCTATCCACTTCTGTTAAAATTGCCTAAAAAAATTTAAGAGAGAAAACCCTTCGTTTTCTGATGATAGGTCTTACATTTGGATTTACAAATAGGCTACGTCAAATTATGCTAGATGGAACTCCCACCACACCTGCAGTACTCCAATAAAAACACTTAATTTTTTGACAAGTATTCAATTAAATCTCTCCACATATATGGTGGAAAAAAATTCCATATCCTCAAGCTTTTACTTTCGGGGAACACATATACCTCTATATCCTTATCTGTTGCTAATGATCTAGGGGACTTCCTCAGATCATCTACCTTATCTGAATCCAAGACAAACCCACATAAGTGTTATTCTTTCATTCTCTCAACATCAATAATTCGTTTGGTGCACAAAACTGTTGCATAACATTCTCTGGTTACCTGTTGACTGCTCCGAACTATCCAGACGCAATCGTCAACCATATATTTCAAAAACCGATGTACCATTGAAGTTATAACGTCCATTTTAGATAACTACGACCTACCAACAATCGCATTGTAAGTCTTTGGACTATCTACCACCACAAATAACACCCTCACATTATTCTTGAACGACCATTTTCCCGACAAGACTTCCTCCTTGAATTTCCTAATAACATTGGTTGTCACACCATTAAACCCAATTATAGTTCATTCTGACCAAAAAATTACGGGGGAGGGGGGTCTTTCATTTTTTTTATATATTGACAATAATAACATATTAGCAGAACTATCGATATCATTGAGTATCCTTCATATCTAACTTCCTGTTATCTCAGCTCCGATCACAACCGCGTATTCATGGGATCCAACAACACCCTTTAAGCCATTATTATAAAAAAAGAATAAAATACATCGAATTCTTTCCATAGAGATGAGTCAAAATTCCACCAACCAGATGTATGGTTAGACTCACAATATGCCTCTTTTGAGAGCTATTGGTATTTACAGTCATAATATCACCTCTAAAAATTGCCAAAAACTCAAAATAATCACATAAATTTTGGACCATACTATGAGATTTTGGTTCATTTACCACTAACAGCTACAACTACAGCTACATTAAATCCATCATATGGCCCATTTATCACCATCATATTTTCTTGTTTAGAAGATGCATTAACAACTTGTCGTGCTTGGTTTACGGCCAGTCCTTGTTGTGACCTAATTTGTTTTTTAGCAAAAATGGTTAACTTTCCATTCTCTATCAATGTTTGGATTTCCTTACGTAACGTTATGCAATCCACACTTTCGTGTCCAACGTCATTATGATACTTGTAAAATTTTATATTATTTTCTTCTCTTGGTTTTCTTATTGGTGGTGGTTTTTGGAATGGAACATGATTCACATCCGTTTTGGAAGGTAGTCACCATATTTTCAGTCAACTCAGCATAATACTCTGGTCATACGCGTTATTTTAACCTAGGCTTGTGCTACTGATAAACCAAAGCTGATACCTGGAATGATCATGACTGAGAGGGTAAACCGCTTGGAGACCTGGATCTAAAAGATTCTTATGACTGAGTATCCAAATTATTTGAAGCACTTCCATGTTGTAATTGCTTTTGCACTAATACTAGTCCAACTTGTACCCTTATTGACTCATCAATCTTGATTTGTTCTTCTACTTGAGCCATTAGAGCTCCAAAAGGTAGTGCTCTCCTCCTAGTTGGCTCATTAGCTAAGTCCGCATATAACAACCCTTGTAGGAATGCAGCACAAGCAACCTATCCATCACAATCTTTTAAACAAGTCTTGGTAATGACGAAACACTTCGTATAATCTGTCAAATTTTCTCCTATGTTTTTCTTACACTTAATTATGGTATCCCTATCAGCACACATATCCTTACTTCCCATAAAAGACCTTCGAAAAATGGTGTAAAATATCCCAAAGTTAGTTAAGAACCCCTTTGGAATCCTGTTATAACTCTCCAATGCAATGCCTTTAAAAGTTTGAGAGAAAGCGTGATAGATTAACTTGTCGTTATCGTCAAAGTTTGTCATATGGTTCTTGAACCGTTCGATGTGATCATCAGGATCTCGTGTCCTATCAAACTTTTCCACTTTGGAAATATCAAAATGCTTTGGAAATGCTAAATACCTGATTTTTATGATAAAGAAGATGTCCTTCAATCTACTCATTGTATATTGACTAATTATACCCTAATTTATAATCATATACAACCCTTGATCCGAAGGGTTTGTAAATTGATTAGTCACATTATACTCAGAATTTGGGTTTCAATAACATGTTGGGATTCACCTTATTTCATATATTTTTTCTCACTTCAGTATCCTTAACTCCGACCGTCACACCTATTCGAATAATTTTTATCACCAAAAGCTCTTATTTTCGGTAATCATTACCTCGGTCAGGCGTTTGGGATCGCTCATCTGAATTTGAGACTGGAGATTCACAAGACTCCGAATGAATATACTTATGTTTATCTTTTCTTTTCTTTCTAGAAAAACGATAGTTTCGATCATTCTGAAGCTGAACTTCCCATCAACTATACCGTCCTCTAAGATCTCCTTCTCGAATCTCATCAAAATAATCCATCAATTTTTTTTCCTTCGTTCAACTTTTGAACCTCGGAATGAACCCTTCCTGGTTTAACCAACACATATTGTTCCCTCTGAACATTTAGCCCAACTATTTTCTCTAATAGTTGATTAATCCGATCTTTTCAACGCCGATCTTCCAAATATTGATTAATTTGAGCTTTGCCCAAATATGCCTCTACTACCTCTTTTTTTACGAACACCACTGAATCTACTCTTTCATAATCTATCGATCACAATGATTCAAATATAGATCTTTAATAGTTTCCGGTTTTAGATCTGAAATCTGGGTACCAAACGTACCTCCCACTATAGTCAATACTGCTCACTCCAGGAATGATTAGAAGTGAAAAGATTAGATTTGGTCTAAAATAATTTTCAAGTTGATTGATTTGATAGTTAGAGAGAGAAAGTAACAAAATATTACTATAGAGAAATATGAAGTGTTAAAGTCAAAGTCTATTATTCATCATATTTTCCAAGATAAAGTACACATATTTATAGGAGTGTCAAATAACAGAGTGAAGTGTTAAAGTCAAAGTATATTATTCATCACATTTTCCAATATAAAGTATACATATTTATACGAGTGTCAAATAACAGACACACACCCCATTTGTTGGACTTTTTACCCCACCACATTACTAAATAAAAACATATATATCATATATTACACTTTTAGTCAAAACCTCATTTATACATTATTTTTATATCTATTAACCCTTCTAAATTAATTACTAAAGCTAGAATTATTTATATCATTATCAAATACATAATGAGATTAACTTATAAAATGATATAACATTACAAAAATACCATTAAATATGAAAGTAAAATAAAGATTACGGCTTATATTAGTCGAAGTCATCAATATATGAACAATTTGTTATCGCATCCACTTGATCAACAATGCACTCCTCGAAGTAAGTTATCATATCTCTTGAGATGAAATCAGTAATTTTTAAATATCACACGTTGAAGACATTTGCCATTACACATATACAGACCTGAACCATTGGTTCATATTTTAATTAATTGTACATGTTAAAGACTTCTACACGGCTTCCTGGTGATAAAGAGGGAGCTCTTATATGACCATACATGTATTAAATTCTACACAGAAGTTTATAAAAAAAACATTGGTGTTCTCATCAGAACTTATTCTCTGAACAAACTTGACGGCTTGCAATAAGTTGTTGTCTTCTCCAATTTTTATTTCATACCTAAGATAGTTCAAGTTTTTCTACAATATGATATTTGATAGATGGATAAATATATAATGCCTCAATAACTATTTAAAGATAAGTGATAATTATGAGGCGAGAAATCTAACTTGGCGAGAATTCGTATTAAGCGGTAATTTACCATTGTCGGAGAATTAAATTCAATTGAATACAAATATTAAAAGTAATTAAGTTTCAATATCGAGTGGCTACCATTAATCCGATGTCGAACAAACAGGTAGACATCCCCGTATTGGTAGATACGTGAAACTAGCTTATAAAGATATATAGTATCAATACATCAATATCGAGTGGCTACCATTAATCCGATGTCGGGAAATTCATCCAATAACAACTACTAGATAACTCTTGAACCAATTTAACATACACAGTATGTCATCTAAAGTATGGAGCGAACCATAAACTTCCAACCATAAACTACACTTTCCTTCTAATTCTAAGATCAAATTGCATCTTAACGATTCCTAATTATCATATTTACTGTATATTGATCTTGAAACGTTTCCAACATCCATACTATCCGTCTGAAATAAAGTCTACCAAGCTACTAATATAAGAATGTATAAAGGTCGTGATGCACTACAAGTACACAATTAACTTTATATGGTTAGTAGTTTTTTTGTCGACCTAATTTATTTTGGGAGGTATGAGGTCCAAGTACTACAAATGAATGGAATTCTAATGCAACCATGTTATCTAACATGTTCATGGTCGTGCCAGCACATGCGGTTTGATCAATTTTATATTCTCACGAACTAGAGTCGATCAATCCGATCGACTTTTAGCATAGCTTTAGCCAGTTCTTTAGGCTCCACAACGTGACTAGTTTCAAGATTTAGGATATATATAACCCTATTAATAATATGATATTTATTTTTAGGCCAATAACCACGTATATAACTATTTATGATGTAAATTTTTTTAATAGATCATCTTCATGCATAATTGTATCTCTTTAAACGATATCTACTATTCTTCAAAATATATAAAAAATTATCCTTCAAAATGTATCCATATTCTTTTTATATTTCAACTATTTCACATGTGCATAGTAACCTCTGTGTTTTCCTAAGGACAAATCCACATGCTACTCAGTTTACGCCTATTTGTCTAACACGTCTAATAACATGGAATATTTCTTCTAGGCCCACATGTGATATATAATTAAAAAGTACGAGTTTAATGTATCTCTAATACTAAGTGAGATATCAAACTTAATTCACTAAATTAATTCGATAATCGTTTTTTTTTTGCTTAAATATGAGCTTTTGAACTTTCTTTTTGAAAAAGTTTAAAATTGCATTGGTTAGTACCAAGGTATTTTTTACTACTGCTTGAATGCTCTACACCTACGAAAAAACAATTTTTACAACGTTAAGTTTTTACGATAAAAATGTAATATTTATTAAAAAAAATAGGCTTCCCGGCTGGTTGTTATACTTCCATAATGTTTGATCTCACTCATTCGATGATAAAGACATTTGTTGCTATTTTTTATTATACATGACATTACATATTTTATACATTTTGGGTAACCGATGAACAATTGACACAATGATGCTAAACCTCAAGCATAAGATTTTATCGTGTTTGCTTTTACAACCACATTATAAAACTCCAAAAATTAGTTCGAAGCAGCTTCGTCGGGCACCAACGTTTTATCGTGCAAAAAACATTATTATTTATATACTATTTACATAGTAAGTTCATTATATCTAGAAATATGTCTTCAATAGATTACATTAAAGCTAACTTCGGATCTATCAAATGACGTTTGGAAACGCACGCATATTATCCATCATCACATCTCATAAAACACTTAAAGCCCACCTATAGTTGGCTTCTTTCTCCCCACTCATAAACACACAAGCAACACTTAATGTAAGGGATATCAAAGTTACATAATAGTCTTGTACGTACAATCCATGATAAGGACATGCGAGAATGTACACAAAAAATCAATACTTGTAAGATGCACAAAAAATAAATTGGTGATCACGTCCGCTGTATCACATGTCCGATCGTACACGTAATGTTGATATTTCTTCAATTTCACCAATAAATATTGCATTTTAGATTGACCACCATGATCAACATCACGATGTTTTTGATGATAATTATATAGAGTACGCATATTGACAATATTTTGCAAGTTATGTATCTTCAAACCAATATATATCGAATGTGGGGCAAGGTAAGACAATCTATAGACTAGTCCCTCTTCGTCCAACTTGAGTATACAAGCTTACGAATGATCGTCTAATCAGATATATTTTTCGTGGTTATGTTTCTTGTTTTCAACAGTTAATTGCCATTGTTGAGCTAATATATCAACCAAATGTCCCTTTAATAAGAATGGAAAATTTTAATTTTTTTGCTTGTACACTATCTTTTCTTCAAAGTATATAGTTTAGACTTCGATACATAAATATTGTACCTCTCGTATTTGTAGGTTATCCTAGAAGTTTTACTTATTTACCGGAGTTGTATCATGTATAAATGATGATGAATCTTGTCTTTCTCCATTCTGAATAAATACATTAGTCCAATTCTGATTCAGTAAAATATCTATAAATTGTAAAGACGTATGTGTAATCAACCATCATAAATGGTGGTTGCTCAGGTTCCTAAAAAATATAAGTATACTCTTAATAAATATAATAAGGAATAAATCACACTAAACAAATAGTAACTAAATCGCACAAAATAAATACAATTTTATAACGTGTCGCATACATAATTGCGATGAACAAACCATATAGTCGTATGATTTATTACACCGAAACTACCCTAAGTCGCACGAATTGTACGATATTCCTAACACTAATCGCAACTTTGGTGCGATACTATTGTAGTTTATCGTGCATGTCGTTCGATTTTATGTTCTACAACTATGAAAGTTTAAAAATTACATTAACTGTTGTGGCTTCCTCTTCATTTATAAAATCTTCTAAAAAGCACCTTAATCCTTGATTTCCCATGTTTTTTATTATTATTTGAGAACGATTAAGTGAGATTAATTATTATTTTAGGTTAGATAATGTGTTAGCGAGTTAGATATTTTTTTGGCTGAATAACAATCTCGTAATTAACTAAGTTAGTTATGGTTTTTTCTTTCAAAATTGAATTAGATAATTTTTTTGAATAAAATAAAATATTTAACAAAAATAGAACACAATATAACATGACCCTTTTATTAATTCAAAAACACATAAGGGTAAACAAAAATTGAAAAAAAATCACTTGCGAATAAATAGAAAATGATTAATTTTGCTAAAAGCACTGATCATTCATGTTAGTTATCCGTTTTTCTATAAAGCTTAAATCAATTATAGTGATGAACTTTATTTAAAATAAAAACTCATAAACTATATCTACATGCACTAGGTGCGAAGATTAATATATATATATATATAAATAAATGTTATGACATCAAACTGATTTATATTTTTTAAAACATTAAAATAGATAGTCATCAAGCAGATAATATAGTGACGGGCGTAAATAGGATTAGGAGGGGTGCTGGCTCAAGCTTTCTACAGATATTAATTTATATAGTTTATTTGGAGTTAGTACATATTTTTAAGTAAAATTTTAATTTAAAAATTTAAAATGATGATTATTTTAATGAGAATTTTAATTGACAAATATGAAATAAAGACTATTTTTAAAGAAAATTATAAATTATAAAATCTTTGATAATTACTATTTTAAGGAAAGTTTTAAATTAAAACCTTAGATGATAGCGGGGTTTAAGGTAAATTTTAAGTAAAAATATATATAAATTGGAAAATGTACTCCACATCTACATGACAATTTAACCATAGATAAAACTCTGTTGATTACAGAATCCTTATTTATGTATTTTTATTTTCTAATAAATTGTTTGGATTTTATTTTATTTAATCTTTCTCTGTCTTCCTCTATTGTTCTACATTACTAATTTTATTTATGAGAAATTTTACTTTAAGTACCCACTCAACTATTATATGGCCATCTAGTACCCAAGTTTCGTTTTATTACCTCGTAATACCCATCATAACTATTAAACGCCCACTAAATACCTAATAATATTTTAATACACCAACTACCCTCACTCTTCATAAACAAACATGTAAGGCGGATCTAGGAATTGAAGTAAGTGGGGCCAAAATTCTAGTCGAATTCTCGAATTTTATCTCTAACATTACTATCAGAATTATTACTATCAGAATTTTCAATAAGTTGGCATGGTCCCACATCACTCACTATATATTCATTCAAATGAAATTCTACACTATCATCGTTAGGTCACTATATATTCATTCAAATGAAATTCTACACTATCATCATTAGGTCTTGATATAGATGAGATGAATCATATTATTATTACTCGAGCTACTTAAGAACAACACTATTCCTTGGTTTTATTATATATATATATATAACAATCAATCTTAATGTATCTTAATATATTATTTTTAAAAGATATATAAAATAAAATAGAATATAAAAAATCAAATTTAATATCTTAAAAAGATATTTTAAAATTTACATAAAAGTAAATAAAATTTGTTATAAAAAAATATATTTTTGAAAAATAAATGAAAATAAATACAATTTTTTATATAAAACATATTTTTAACACATATTTTTAAATGAAAAAATAAAATATAACAAAATCATTTAATATATAAAAGATATTTCAAAAGATAAATGTATAAAATATATTTTTAAGAAATGGATGGAAATAAATTCAATTTTTTTATATAAAAAATATTTTTTTAAATACATATAGATAATTTTATGTAAAAATTAACAAATATATAATTTTATTTTAAAAAAACTAACAAATATTTCCATATATATTGTCTTTAAATTAAGTAAATATATTTTCACTTTCCAAAATGACCACAAATCAGATCAGAAAAAATATTGATTAAGAAGGATTTTAAGATCAAAATAATAATAAAATTTCAAAAGAAAACAAAAAATATACATGAAAAAATAAATTGGTGAAACTCCTTCGTGTTCTTCTTTTTCCCCTTTTCTTTAATTTCTTTGATCGAAATTCCTTTTCCCCTTTAGTTTAAATTTCTTTGATCGAAATATAGTCTCGTTTATATGCAGTAACTCATTATCTTTTTCTAAATCAAAGTAAGAGATAAAACATAATTAATTAGAAAGATTAAAGAAATATTAAATCAAAACAAATTATGGCAAAAACAAATTGAGAACACTTACAAAATCAATCGAATTCTAATATTTTAGAGATTAAGATGCTCGAGACTACATCCAACCATTTATAAATATCAACTTAAAATTTTCTTTTAAAATATTCAATATTTCTAACTTAAATTATTCCTTAAAAATAGCCAAAATCTTGAATTATTCCTTAAAAATAGTCATAATCCAAGATTTTGTAAATTAAAATTTACACTGTTATTTGAGACTTTTAATCTAAAAAATTTCTAAACAATAGTCAACATACTAATTTTTAAATTAAAAAATTTCTACCATTATTTCAGACATTAAATTTAAAACATTCCTAAAAAAACAATTATTATCTTAATTTTTTTAATTTAATATAATTTAAATAATTATTACTTTTTTATAAAATATATATTTTAGTTAAAGGGCCGTAGAATTACTTTAATATTATTTAAATAACTATTATCTTAAAAAAATTACCAAATATATATTTTAGTTAAGGGGCGTAAAATTTTTATTTTTAATATTATTTAAATAATTATTACCTTAATTTTTTTTTATAAAACATATATTTTAGGTATGCGCCTACGCCCTAGATCCTCCGCATTGTAACCAAAATTTATCTTTCTTACTTTCTCTTTTTATTTTATTTTTTAAAAGATCCATATCTTTCGAAAAAATATATATGAAAGTACCATTGCTTTTGTTTTTTTTAAGATGAACAAAACTAGATCCATTGATGATATTTTTTGATTTTTTTAAAAATAACTCTCAGGAAATCGAGAGTGTTGTTTTTCAAACAACTCTCATGTTAGTTTTTCAAAGAGCTCTCAAGTTAATATTGTTATTGTTGAAGGTAACAACGGGTATATATAATCAGGGGTATTTTTGTCCAAATTTTAAGTGGAGGTACCAAGTGACATTATCCTAATTTCGGGTACTAGTGGGTAATTAGGTAGTTGAGTGGGTATTTACGTGTACTTCTCTCTTGATTTAAAAGTTAATGGATTATTCTTTATTAACTAAAAAACATGAAAGAAAGATGAAGATTTTAATTAGATGGATAAAAAAGATCAAGATTTTAATTAAACAAATTAAACAGATGAAGAAAATGAAGAACAAGACCTTAAATAAATAAATAACATTTATTATGCCCCGGGGTAGCCGAGTTGGTTGAGTAAGACATGTTTGTGATCAAAGGTCATGAGTTTGAGTCCCTCTACATACGCTTTCTCGGCTGAGCCTGTCAAATCTCTGAATAACCTTACCAGGTGCGCACTCATTGCACTCTGAATAACAAACTTACATTTCCTTATTTTTTAGTTAGCAAATTTATATTTACTTCCATCATAGCTTTTAAAATAAATTAAATATAATCATATCTTTTAAAATAAAATTTAAAGTATATTTTAAATAACAATTTTTATTTATTCCTTTAAATTTTTTAAAATATTTTTTAATTAGCAATATATTATGATTTACATTTATAAAATAATTAATTTTATTTTTAATATGTTTATTGTTAAACAATATATATTGATATATTTTTAAAAAAATTTAATAATTTTTTATTTATTTATATTATACATTATGTTTTAATACAAATTTGATTTTATTTCCATATATTTTTATATAAAAATTTGATTTTATTTTCATATATTTAAAAAAATATATTTTATATAACAAATTTAATTTAATTTTATCTATATTTTAAAAATATCTTTTATATAATAAATTTGATTTTGTTATATTTTATCTTTAGAATATCTTTTAAAATAATATATTAAAAAATATTAAAATTATTGTGGAATATTATTTGTATATGTAATAAATAATATATTTAAAAATATTAAAAATACCTTAAAGTAGTAGATTTTAAAAAATTATAATGAAACCATTTTACGACCAAAGAATCGTGTAGAATGAGTTTTGTAAATTTTTTGTTTAGCCCCCTTAGTTCGATTCTGGATCTGCCACTATATATATTTATATAACTCTTAAATTTATTGTTGGACAATTGCCCTATACCTAAAAAAACGAAACGATGATATGAGAACATTAGTAACAAAAAGCGAAGATATATTCGGTCGCTATTTTGGTTTTACACATTTTGTAATTTTTTCATCTATTTTTTATATATCATAAAATCTTTTTCATTTTTGTCGGTTTTGTCATAAAAGTCTATCAAATGTTTTTTTAAACTTAAATCATGATCCTCCTCCATGCAATAGATATCTTTAGATCTCTTATTATTTTTTTAATTAAAAATAAAAATAAAACTTGCTTTACTAACATGTTAATTATATTTTTTACCATTATAACATAGTTTTTGTGTTGTGATAATTAGTAAATACCGATATGATGTCTCTTCTAGTACGTTTCTTTTTTGCTATCAAAATATGTTGATCCATGGATAAACCGTGTTTGTTTTTTTGGTTAATGCCACGTTGGGTCAAATCCATAGTTAAAATGCGAAGGTGCCTTTTATATTAAAGATAAGAATACTAAATCAGTTGTAGATCAAGATCAAACTAAATTCTCATATAATTTTAGGGGTCCATGAGTAGATCCAGTCATCACTCTCATTTGGACTACACCTAATGATGTATAATTCGGTTAGACCTTAAGTATACAACAATTGTTTTGCGTATTAGTTAGTTTTTTTTTTATCTTATGCAAGCGGTTGAATTTAGGGTCTAATTTATTGCGTTTGACGCCTATTTGTATTGTATATCTGTTATATATTGACTTTATGCACACCTTTTTTTGAAGTTTAGTTTGATATTGTTTATAGTAAGCTGTACCATATAAACCTTGATTCCGCAATCTCATTCTTCTACTTTTTTTCATGGTCATTGGCCATCTATCTGAGGATGTCCCGTTATTGTGTACGAACAATATTATTATTATTTTTTGAAGCTTTTCCCCTCTAGAAAAGTATCAACAATAAAGTGTTAGACTATATTTGGACAATTTGAACTTTGTGTTTAAAAAAAAGAGCGTATTGATAAAAAATATTATTAAATATTTTTTAAGTAGGGTTTGTATTTCTTTCTAGTGAAACATGACAATTTTGAGTGAGTATTAAATTGTTTACTTTTCTCAAATGAAAAACATTTGATTAAATAACCGGTCATAATTTTAAGAGACATAGACTCATCATGAATGAATGCTTTGAACTAATTTTTCCAAAAAACAACATAAACAATACATCTATGACACTTTAATAGAAGTATTTTCGGGACAAAAAAGAAATACATGAAGTAAAAAATGATTTTCAGTCGATTTATGGGTTTACAGAGCGAAACAACATATTCAGGACTATAAAAAATTCAAAAATAATCGAACGTAAATGAAGCTCAAGCTCAAATATTATCTTTAACCAAATGAATACAACAAAAAGTTATTATTCAATTACGTACATCGATAAGTTCGTCATGTGAAAAACTAACAAATTTATACATTTTGAAAATACAACCACTAAATGGGTCGCTCATTCCACACTAAAAGGTATATGTCTCAATAAAAGTTTTATTAGTACAAGTAAACTACAATTGTTTTATATCATGCATTTTTAGTAAAGATGTAATATGAAGCAATCAAATGATCATTCGAAAATAGTCACTTAATAACACAACATAAACACGTTTATGTTCCGTGAAATCAAATATAACATTTTGAACACAACTTTATAAATCACTTTTTGAAAAGCATTGAAAATATTATATTGGATGTCACAAATTGTGCTTGTGTACTCCATGCTACGCACAATTTATCATGTTGGCACGAGATTCACGAGGTACTAGAAAAACATTACGTTAGCGTTAGATTTTTTGGACAGTCATTAGGAAAAATAGTTATTATCCTGTATGTAAATTTAACAAAAAAACAAGATATAGAAATATAATTTTAACAAACTTGTTTAAGATATAATGAAAAATAAATAAAATCGTACAAAACATATTTGCAAGAAATAACATAAATTAGTTTACTTAGAAACGTAAACAATATGCTCGTCAACTAGTCAAACGTAAATTAACAGTTTTTTTGACGTGAAAAATTGCATTTCAAACGCATGTTTGAATCAGGAAAAATAAGTGCATTTCCACTACGTGCATATAACATCTAACATTTCGCATTTCACATTTCATGTATCGTTTTTAAACCGTTCTTTCTTCAAATTAACAATAATTTTGCATTTCACATTTCATGTAACGTTTTTAAACTGCTCTTTCTTCAAATTAACAATAATTTTGCATTTCACATTTCATGTTACAATAACTTCGTATTTCGAGATGCGAAATGCGAGATGCTCGGTTTGAAACCAATATCAAATTTGATTTTTTGTAGGTCTAAATACGAAATGCGAAACCAAATCAAAATAAATTTAAAAAATATAATTCGTCGACCAAATTTTATTCGATTTAAAAAAATAAAATCACATTTTTTTTTTCTAAATTAGGATTTGAAAAAATATATTTTTTTAAGAAAAAGTATCCATATCTCACTCAAGAAATGTTTTTAATAGAAGTTGTATCTTTTTAATTCTACTTAAATTTTTGAAGGAATCTTAAATGGGAACTGACCATGAACAAAATTAAAAGTTATTTCATATATAGAAGATTCATTAAAAAGCAGTCTCGGAGAGAGACACCTCTCTATCTATCCCGGCCCAATTCACCATTTTGGCACAGACCAATTGAATCCCCGTCCCGCCGCATCGTCACTTTTCTCGACAACCATCGCCGGTGAGTTATAGAGGCTCTCGATTTCAGATTCAGTTTCACTTTGTCCTTTTCATACCATGGATTCAGTTTTTCAATTTTCCAGCTGTCTCGAGTTATTCTTGTTCCAATCTTACTCCCTTTTCATGATTTCGATTTTTTCCGGTACTGATTCTATCCTTTTCTTTTTGTAAAGGTTTCTCCATCGTCATTTAGTCTCTCTTCAAACTGAAATAGGTGAAGGTTCTCTCAATTTCAGAGATTAGGTTTATTTTTAATGGGAATGATAATGTTCTAACTTTTGTGGGTTCTTGAGCTTAGGAAAAGAACATGTACGATTTAGCCTAAAAGAAAGTAAGATTTTTCATTGAGCAAGTGAAGTAAAGATAAATGAAGATGGATCAATTAGAAGATGAAGTTTTATATTTTGTTTCCTTTTCAATAACTAAAACCTGATTTTATGTTTGTAGTGTGAATTTAATGTCTTCATTTCACCTGAATTAGTAGTCTTTTAACCATAATATATGATTTTGCTATATTTGTTACAGGAAACTTATATCTGGCAGACATTTAACACTTGTTGTGTACATGCTTCATCTCTGTAAACTGAAGGCATGACTGACTCACATCTCTTCAACAACATCACCCTCGGAGGCCGAGGTGGAACTGTAAGTTCTTTTCGACTATGTCTAGTTCTATTACTCAATTTTTTTTCTGTCATGGCTTGTGAAAAGAGGATGATTACATATGGAATTGTAGCATATTGATCTTTTGTTTCTCATTATCATAGATTATGCACTTGATACTCGATTTTTATTAGGGATGTTAATCTCATCTTTTGTCTATTGTTCTTTGAGATCATGGGTATCATATTATAAAGTTGTTTAATTTGAATTTGAAATTTTAAGATACAGAAAGAAGAATTCATCCATGCAAGCTCGATATCACCAATTTTTTTCCTGATTGTTATGATTTGCAGAATCCAGGGCAACTTAAGATAAATCCTGGAGGGATATTGTGGAAAAAACAAGGAGGCGGTAGATCGGTAGAAGTTGATAAATCTGATATTGTTGGAATCTCGTGGACGAAAGTTCCAAGGTCAAATCAGTTAGGCGTTAGAAGCAAAGATGGTTTGTATTACAAGTTCACTGGATTCCGCGATCAGGTTGCATGTAACCGTCATTAAAATTATTCCAGTTATCAAAAAGATGATAAGATCTTCAGCTTGCTTGCATGTTTCTAATTTATATGAGTGACATTAGCTTATATTTTATTTCACTTGTAGGATGTGTCTAGTTTGGCCAACTTTTTCCAGACTACCTATGGTATAACCCCAACAGAAAAGCAGATTTCTGTTAGCGGCCGTAATTGGGGAGATGTAGATTTAAGTGGTATGTCCAGTTTGTATTTGTTCATTCTCTTCTACAGGATTATATTTACCATTATTGTGTTGCTTAATTACTTTTAATTGTCCTTATTTGACCTATTCTTCTTCATCCCCTTTATTTAGTGTCAGGTAATTTATACTGTTTCAATAGTGTACACTAATATATATTAATATTACCGGTAAGTAGGTGAAGGGATGTTGATGGTGTTAATGTTATGCGATTTTGTAAAGAAAACCAATAATTCACGGTAAAAGCAGTTAATCCAGCAAGGAATAAAACTTCTGTCATTTTAACCCTTAAAACAGTGAGATGTGACAGTCATATTGTACACACTTTTGCCCGTATTAGGTAAAAGATGATAAAGCTAAGTGAATTCTGCTATAATCTAACGAGTACTTCTGACGATAATTTTAGAATTGGCTGACTGTCCATGATGGATTTATATATATATTCAACCTCAATAACTGTTCATGGGACATCATTGTATTTTCCGTGGACGGATTTTATGTGGTTTGATGTTGTTCTGATACTGTTTCGTCTTAAAAGACTATCTAATTATTTGCAGGTAATATGCTGACATTTATGATTGGCTCGAAGCAAGCTTTTGAGATATCTTTAGCAGATGTCTCACAGACGCAACTTCAAGGGAAAAATGATGTACTCATGGAGTTCCACACGGATGACGGCGCTGGAGTAAATGAGGTTTGTTTCTTATCAGTTATTAGCAGCTTTGCCGTTTTCTCTCCTAATGAGTATGTGGACATCATAACTATTAACTTTCTTGTTTGCATTCTGATTCAACTTACAGGCAATATATTTTGAGTTGAATTTTGTTAATGTTATGCTCAAATGTTATACCGGACTTCTCTTACTCTTGTATTTAATTTGATGATAGAAAGATTCGTTGATGGAGATGAGTTTCCACATTCCTAGTTCCAATACCCAATTTGTTGGAGATGAAAATTGTCCACCAGCTCAGGTTCATACTTTATCCTCTTTAAAATATTCAGTGATCTTAAACAAAGTTATTCACTCTCTTATAATAAATTTAGTATATCGATAAAGGTAATAATATATATACTAACTGATTGTGGACTAAATATGTTATTGTTCATATAACTACTAGACTATTGACTAAACTAAATAAAAAAGATAATATACTATTATTTTAACTACCCCTCAAGCTAGAGCAAAATATATTAGGCAGCTTGTTACAAATATATCTAGTTCTGCATTGTATGATTGAGATTTTGTCAAATCTTTTTCACGGTTGAAGTGAATCAATTTCGATATCAATGTCATGATTATCACACCATAACTTCACAGATATGGTAGTCTTAATTCTAATATGATTCAACAATTGGAAATCCGAAATATCACACAAGTCTATTGAGCCGTGGCCCTGTATTCAGCTTCAACACTCAATATCAATACAAAATTATGTTATTTATTTTTTAAGATATCAAGTTACCTCATA
This sequence comes from Limnanthes douglasii subsp. nivea, assembly GCA_036936605.1. Classification (NCBI taxonomy): domain Eukaryota; kingdom Viridiplantae; phylum Streptophyta; class Magnoliopsida; order Brassicales; family Limnanthaceae; genus Limnanthes; species Limnanthes douglasii. The sequence goes on from JAUPFV010000003.1 coordinate 89,645,187, forward strand.
TGAAAACACAACTTCTTATCGATCTTCTGTCAGCTCAGATCCAGCCTCCATCTGCAAAAATATTATTTATTCGTATGACCGTTATTCCACAATACAACCTGATGTATGTGAGCTGATTTGAGGTAACATTAAGTGTGGTCTAATATGTAATGTTTAGTTGCATTACGGTAAATCAATTTAGTTCCAATCTACAACATTTCTTTGGAACCAAATAATTCTCTATCGGTATCAGTCATCACTATTTGTAATTACAAAGGAAATGCCGGTGTACCCCTAGTTTCCATCAATAAACGTATTTTTACTTCCATAAAAATACTTTTCTTGATTCACATTAATGGTCCTAAATCATGTTCTAAAGTATAGAACTGAAAGATATATCAAGCAAGAAAATAGACATTATTATTCTCAGTAATAATGACGCCATCAATATAACGAGTATATACCATTTATACAACACAAAATCAACATATAAAACAAGAAATCAACATAACGAGTATAATACCATGTATAAAACACAAAGCGATGACAACGGTTCTTTTTCTGTCCAAATTCAATAAGTGTATCACAGTCCAATTTCAATAACTGTGTCATGACACAATGACCCATCCTTTTAGGTTGCTAAAAAATAAATTAGATAAACAGAGTTAAATCTGGCTTCCGGAGAAAGTGTCTCAAAGTAATCGTGAGGTGAGAAGCATCCCTTTTGCTAGAAGTGGCTTTGAGACGAGCTATTGTCCTGTCCGAATTCACTTTAACGATAAATACATAAATACTCATTTGTAACCAATAACTGATCGGTAGGAAGTTGTTATTTACATTAGCTTTTACCTTTTTAAAGAGTAATTGGAAGATCTAGTGATGATTCATTTTCATTTGTCACTCATTTTCATTTTCAACAAAATTTGAAGATGAAGAAATAAATAGTAGCCCGAGGGAGGAGGTTTGTAGCCGAGAATACACTTACAGTGGGAGGCCGAGATGGTGGAGGAGCTACCCAGCTTAGTTAATATTAGGGGATTAATAAAAAGCATGAACCATGGAATCTATTAATTAAAAAAACAACATCCCCAAAATAGTTTTGGTATATTCCATATGAAAAAAAAGCTAGAAATATTTTTGGTACACCATTTTGAGATGGATGTTTTAACACCAAAGTTTGATGAAAAATTTCATGTTCCATAGATGATTGAGAATATGCTATCGAACAATATATTTTACTATTATCACTTTATAAAATACAAATAAAACTATTAAATTGAATAATAATTTCAAAATTTGCAAAACATTAAAAATAATTTTTCATTAAATGAAAATATTAAATAAAGACATGTAATTCGGGAATAATCAAAATATTTAAAACTGGTGTTAGAACCAGACAAGGACCCTGAATGTTGGAATGAAACTAGTTCAAAAGAGATGCATGCCGTTTATTGATCTGAGGATATGACGGAAGAAGAAGATGATGTTTGTCAATTGAGGTTCTGACAGATGAATATGATGTTTAGCAAATTGACAAGATTTGCGCTCCATTGAGATTAAATACTAAATAAAAGATAAAACTGTTTTATAAATATTAATGGATGACGTATAGGAGAGTGTGCTTTAAATGGAGACGCAACCCTAGAACATGCAATAGTTATAGTTGGGGGCAGTCCTAGAACCTAAAACGCTGGATGTTAGGGTGGTGATCCATCTGCAGTTAAAACTTGTTGACGACCTGTCAAAAACAACACGTTCATTATGACTGATTAATGCACTAGTGATAGGTTACGAGGTGTGCAAGGTTTTGGTTAGAAATATTCTTACAAAGTTTCATGTAAAAGGGTACCTGGGATACAGAAAATGCTTGAGACTTAATTTTTTTAACTGAATATCTCAATGGTAATCATGTTGCGTATTTCTATAAAAAACTAAAATCATCACTTATCCAGCTCTTAGCTGTATCATATGCAGAAAGATTTTTTGTTTTATTCTGTAGAGACAAATTTTATTTTCTCCTGCTGAATAAGTTTAACAATACCCTAGCTAACATAATATAACATTATTCTAACAAGTACCCTAGCTAATTCCTTTCAGTTGAATCCTTTTGGTTGATGCCTGACGTGCCGTCTTTCCAATTGTTAGGTGTTTCGTGATAAAATATTGTCAATGGCTGATGTTGGTGCTGGAGCCGAGGAAGCTGTTGTCACTTTTGATGGTATTGCGATTCTCACACCAAGGTAATTCAAACGTTATACATATTGGGTTGATTATTAATTTATTTGTTGTAAAAGTTTTAGAACTGTCTATATATTCACAAGCATGCATATTCCTTTTGCAGGGGTCGGTATAGTGTTGAACTTCATCTTTCATTCTTACGACTTCAAGGACAGGCTAATGACTTTAAAATCCAGTACAGCAGCGTTGTGAGATTGTTTTTGCTTCCAAAGGTTTTTTTCCTATATCTTGTGTGATGATTAATTTTGCAAGACATGTTGTTTTCCAAGGTACTTGAGGATAAAATGTATGGCTTTCTTTCCAAATAATTTATAGGCAGCAGCACTCATGTGATATTTTTCTATGTTTGGACAGTCAAACCAGCCTCATACGTTTGTTGTTATATCTCTTGATCCACCAATTCGTAAAGGGCAAACTTTGTACCCTCATATTGTGATGCAGGTACTCTTTGTTTTGGTCTTTTAGTTCTCTTTTTTGATGATTTATTTCATCGGCTTAGAGCTTGCTGTTTGTATAAAACTTTTCTGTTGCAGTTTGAGACCGATCATGTTGTTCAAAGCGATTTATCTATGAATGAAGATCTTTTAACCACAAAGTTTAAGGACAAGTTAGAACCTTCGTATAAGGTAATATCTTTCATGATCTGCACATTAATTCACATTGTTTACTGTTTGTAAGACTGTGCCGAGGATCCTCTTTGTAGATGCAAAAAACAACATATTAAACTTGGAATATGCATAAAATAACCTTGGCATATAAGCGTGTTCTTAGGTATTAATGCTTATGATGGCTTAAACAAACAGGGCCTCATTCACGAAGTATTTACTATAATAATGCGTGGCTTGTCCGGCGCAAAAGTTACTAAACCAGGAAAGTTCCGCAGTTCTCAAGATGGATATGCAGTGAAATCTTCTTTGAAAGCAGAAGATGGAGTTCTATATCCACTTGAAAAGAGCTTTTTCTTTTTGCCTAAACCTCCTACCCTTATCCTTCATGAGGAAGTAAGATTTTCAAACTGCCTTACGACTTTTGTCAAATAGTGAGCATTTTTCAACAGAAACTTTATGAACTCTTGGTATATGTTTAATAGATTAACTATGTGGAGTTTGAGAGGCATGCTGCTGGTGGATCCAATATGCAGTACTTCGATCTGCTTATTAAATTGAAGACTGATCAAGAGCATCTGTTCCGGAACATTCAGAGGAATGAGCATCATAATCTGTTCGAGTTTATCAGGTTAGTGTGATTTTTGCATATAATAATTAGCTGTATGTATCTGTCGATAAATTATTTTATACATTTCAGATCAAAGGGCCTAAAGACTATGAACCAGGGAGGTGTACAAGCTGCGGATGGTGTGGCTGCTGTCCTTCAGGTGGATGATGACGATGCTGTTGATCCACATCTTGAGCGAATTAGGAATGAAGCTGGTGGAGAAGAGAGTGATGAGGAGGTAACTATATATTGACTGTGTTCCCGTTTGGGGGTAGGCTCAAAAGTAGCTTTTCCACTGGCTTATAGTGATTCTCGATATTGTTTGTTCAGGATGAGGACTTTGTTGCAGACAAGGACGACGGAGGTTCGCCAACGGATGATTCTGGGGGATCTGATGGTAGTGACAGTGAGGATGAGAAAGAGGTAAGCCATAAAAATAGTTTCTTGTCTAACCCTCCATTTGGCTAGCCCAGATATAAGGCGAACTTAAGACTAATCGGTAAAGTGGATGTGATTATGTTGGCGGTTTCTATGTATAGATCTGCTTTCTTTGTTTTTTCTCCTGAAAAACATATTGCTTTGTTCAGAAGCCTAGCAAAAAGGAATTGAAAAAAGAGCCTTCATCTTCTAAAGTAGCGCCTACCAAGAAGAAACCTAGAGAAGGAGAAGAAGATGGTTCTAAGAAGAAAAAGCAAAAGAAGAAAAAGGATCCAAATGCACCGAAGAGAGCTTTGTCTGGTTTTATGTTCTTCTCACAAATGGAGAGGGAGGTCAGTGTTCCAATATATTATATCAATCTCATGTGTCCTGTCCTACTAATATTTTTGGCATTTGATTTCACAGAATATAAAGAAAAGTCATCCTGGAATTGCATTTGGGGAGGTGGGAAAAGTACTTGGAGAGAAATGGAGACAGATGTCAGGTATCTTATTACTAGTCATTCTTAAACTGAGTAGATTCATACACAATCAGTGTTGGTTTATTGAGCTCTCATTTGTATTGTGTTCAGCTGAGGAAAAAGAACCGTATGAAGCAAAGGCACGCGCAGATAAGAAACGATACAATGATGAGAAAAGTGGGTATAAGAACCCACAAGAGCCATTGACTGTCGACTCCGGCAATGAATCTGACAGCGAATAATCAATACAATTTACATTTTAATTAATGTATTATATTCCAGGTGCTTTGCAATTTAGATGACAAGTTCCAACTACAAGAGTAACATAAATTATTGCTTCATTAGAAGCTCTATATATTTGTCATTTTGAGATGATCTATATTGAGTCTGAATCCGTGTAACTTGATCAGAATAAAAATAGTTTATTCATGTACTGAGTCGTCAAATGAGTCACGTTAAGAAAGCCCAAGCAACTACAATTATACAATATCTGCCTGATGTAACGTGGTGGGATTATTTAACTACTATGTTCCAGAAGCAATAACCGTAAATAGACCGAACAATTCGGATATTCAAGTCCAATTATATTGGTAAAGCTCTCCGTTCCTGGTTCTCCTGTAGCTGTATCCTCCGGAAAAAATAAGAATCCTTAGTTAGAGGATTCATTCTTCGTGACTATCGGGCGAGAGGCACAAGCAAGGAAAGGATCCGACCCTACTATCATTATACCTTTGCACTCTATTGGGGCACCCTGTAGGCTTCCTTCTCTTTTTTCGGAAGAAAAAGAGGGTCCGGACAAAATCGATAGAACGAACGAGATCTGAGTGAATGGAGAGTTAATGGAAAGGAAAAGAAAGTTCTTTTTTTATATTTTTTATTTGTATTTTTTTAAAATGTGTCTTGTAACACAAAAAAATTTATGAAAAGGACGTGTAGACGTTAGAGAAGACTGTCGAACCTCTGGAAAGTTATCTTCCGTATCTTTAAAGCTATAAAATGTGTTTCCAACACAAGCTGTCGAACCCCTGGAGAAATATCCCTACCGAATATTCTTCCGAATCTTATAGCCATAAAATGTGTTTCCAACCAAGAATTTTTTTAACATTTCGAATCTATTAGTGAAACTTGAACTTACCAGCCTGTTTCGCCGTTGCATTCTAGACTAAAAATTATACAACTGTAACAGAATTTAAGTTAGAAAGTTTATATTATACAAGCATTTCCTTTCATTAATATAATATTCTAACATATTTATGTTTTTGTATATATAATATGATATATATTAGGATGAACTCAATACATATGATCCAATTAAGTATCTCGTTTCTATCGGATAAATGGGTAACTAATCATATAGATATTTAGATTAACGCCTAAATTATCAATAGATATTTGTATCAAAGTAAAACTAGTTTTTTAACTATTTTTTTAAAAAGTCAGTTCTTTTAAATCGTTGTTCAGAAAAATAATAATTTAAAATATGATTGATTTTTTTTTAAACATATTAAATCTATTGATGATTTTTTTTTGTCTTTTTTTTTTTTAAATTTTTGTCCACTAAAAAATATGCGAGACTAGGAGTAAAAAATATATACTAGATGAGACAAAAAAAACATGCTAGATCACACAAGATCGTTTATAATAAATTATGCGAGATCATACATAATAAAATTGAAAGACCAAACATTATTAAATCATGTGCGAGACTAGACATTATAAAGTTTAGAGGCCATACATTATTAAATCATGCGAGATTAAGCATGATAAAGTTGAGAGACCATACATTACTAAACCATGCGATATCAGACATGATAAAGTTTATATACAGTGCATTATTAAATCTTGCGAGACCAAACATGATAAAGTTAAGATACCATACATTACTAAATCATGTGAGACCAAACATGAAAAAGTTGAAAGATTAAATATTATTAAATAATACGAAACCAAACATGATAAAGTGAGAAACCAGACATTATTAATTATGCAAAACCAGAAGAATTCAAACAATATCATCAATAGATCTGATATCCAAAGATTTCTTAGATGAATTATCTGTCAAAGCAATGTTTGAAGGAGGATATTTAAAGAGAGAAACACGAGAAAGCTAGAGAAAGAAACTAATAAAAGAAAATAATAAAATAATGATTAAATAATGATTGATTTCTTTTCTAAAAAATGGATGTTACTTTATACTCCCTTTTGTGGTCACCCTACCCCACTATTTTAATAATCTCCACCACAATTATTATCAATTACATTAGACCCCCTCAATATTACACATTTGCTGGATTTTTTTACAAAACTTTTATAAAGCCAAATTACCCCCTCTATATAACCAATTTGACTATTGTTCCAAACAATTCTTTCCCTTATGAGGATCTAGTTTCGTTCGTCTTAAAAAACAATATTTGGTCTTTCATGATTTAAAAATGTATGGTCTCTCAAATTTCTTATGCTTGGTCCCGCATGATTTATTATGTCTGGTCTCGCATATATTTTTATGCATAATCTTGCATGTTGGTGGGATTGGTAATGTTATGATCATAATGTTTGATGGTGTTGTGAGAATAATGACGTGCTAGTATGCTCATGGATCGAAAATTAACCTAATATCTTTTGGGATGCTAGACTCTTGGGGTTACAAGTATCATGAAAATGATGGTGTAATCATGATAACAAAATGATCGATGGTGTGTATGAATTCATTTTTGCAAAATTTGATTTACATTCTCCATAGAAGTGTTGTTGTGGGAGATGCTGCAGTAGCATCATTAATGCAAAATATCCAGAGCCTGGAAGACTAAAATTAATCTATCGGGTCTTGTAAACAACTTGAGTCGTATCATTCCAATTCCTTTGGCATTGCATGATTCATCATTTCCAAGGATGACCCTTGCACTACTATTCGCAGGTCATCAAACCAATGTTTATTGGAAGTCATGTGAAATTATGCATGAGAATCCAACACATATTTATCATTGCATCTACAAGTATAAGAAGTCAACGACCCATCAACGTACTCACAATTATCAGACACCATTGTAACATATCTAACTTTGGTCTTCTAATAATTCTTTCCATTTTCATTCTTTGGGCAGTTCTGACTGATATGTCATTTCTTCTTGCATATCCAACAAATTAACTTTGAACCCGTCCCATCCCATCCTCTTTGAACTTCGACCGAAATTTTCATATCTTCTTACTTGAATACATTTTCTCGAATAACGCTTCACAGACACCCTCCTGAACACTCTTCTTTTGAAAATATTTTCAGTTCAAGGTGCTCTTGACTTTAGCCATCGTAAGAGAGCTTTTCACGTAGCGAACGGTGTCCAAGAAGTGTTCATACTCCTTTGGTAGAGAGCTCAGGAGGATTATTTCTTGATCCTCTTCCTCCACCTTCACATCAACTGCATTAATGTCGTGTACAATTCGGTTGTAATCATCTAAGTGCCTTCAGATCTCTGTGCTATTATCCATTGACATCGTGTAAAGTTGTTTCTCTAGATATTATATGTTCGCCAATGACTTCTTCGCGTAAATATCTTCCAAATGATTCCATATCCCTAACGACATAGGATTTTTAGATACCTCTTGTAGCACTTAATCTCCCAAAATCAATATGAGGGCACAATGAATTATAGACAGTATCACGACATTGACATGTATATATTTATTATCAATATCAGTCACAATTATTTATGTATCAAGTAAGCTTTAGTTTTAATTTTCCAGAGATTGAAATCATTATATCCGTTGATTTTTTCTAGGCTAAACTTCATGGAACTCATCTTTCGTGGCTTTTCTGGTTTTTCAGGCGAGATCTCCAACCTACAGATTATGATTGATCAAATACTTATATGGTTGCTCCACGCTCACCGCACCACTTGTGGGGGTTAAACCACTACACCGATCTATCAATATACGATTAAACAAACTTACAAAAGAACGATATATTTTCCTTGTACAAAACAAGCAACAAATAAAAGGAAGCGTAATAAAATCAAGCACACAAGACGCTATTTAACGTGGTTCATATTATGAAAAAATCATACATCTACGGATAACATACACTATTTTATATATAAGAAGGTTACAGAAAGAATCTCGTAACATAAAAGACCAAACCATTTTTTGTAACAAAAGATAACATGAAACCATATCTTAAATGTTTATATCTCACTTTACTTATCTCTCAAAATACTTAAGAGTTATTTTACTCTCTTAGGATATATATATATATATTCTCATGTAATTGTCTTTGTACAATTACAACCGCATCACTTCACACATTGCATAGAAATTATCTAATCTATTTATAGGTTTAAGAAAACCTTAATTCTTCATCAGACGTTCCAGATTAAAGACCATTAGTCAATGGCTGAAATAACTTCATTAATATAGGAAAACTCAATTAAGGTAGGCACCCTACTGAATAGAATATTTTGGTTTAAAGACAAGTGCTACAGTCCATGGCTTCAGGTCAGAGTGACGCCTTTGATCAGTTTGCCCTCGGCTAGCCTGCTTCGGCTCAAAACATGTTTTATGCTCAAACTTGAAAAAGTTTGAATCTTTTTTACATGTGCATATGACGACAATCCAACGTTTATATAACCCTATCCCAATAACTCAGTTAACGGATTACTTCTAACTTACACATAATATAACAATTTATACAATTTTTGAAAAAATATTTTAAGAAAACATCTCAACTATCGAAAAAACAATATAAAATTAATTTAGATATACATCATATGAATTTTAAATATGCACCAGCATAAAAATGATTTAGATATAAATCATACGTTTGATGCATCCTTTGTTGCATGTAAACCCTCACTTTCTTCACACCTTTAATCTATGTAAATACTCTTTAACTCGTTGCCCCACCTTCTCTTTAAAAACACCAATACCCTCAAAATTTAGATGATAATTTCAAGGGAATTGCTAAAAAAAAGGCCAAAACTACTCCGTGAAGTCGCCTTTTTCTGATTTTCAATTTTTACAAAATTGCCACTAGGCAAAAAACCCCTTAAAAGTCTAATAAATTACAACCCATGTCATTGAGGACTCCAAACTAATCTATGAAGTTGCAAACACAATTTCAAACACCAACCATAATTCATCTTCTCCAAACTACTAAAAATAGAAACTCAACAACTAACAAAAAAAAACACAACCCATTTTCTCAAAAAATTCAAAACTTTTAAAACATGGTCGGGAAAGAGTCGGAACCACTCCCCATACAGAGCAGCATGGACGCCGAGGAGGTACATTTCATTCCCCTCACTCATTTTTGCGAAAAATATATTTTTGAAAAAAACCCGTTTTTGCTGTTCTTCGCCACACGTTGGCATGCGCGATAGTGCGTACGCCAACGTAATGGCATACAACAACATTGCCACGCCATTTGTAGGCGTGTGAATATTTTAGACGCCACACGTGTGGCGGGCGAAGGGTGTGTTCGCCTACCAAATGGCGTGCCTGCTTACTGCCACACCATCGGTCGACGTGAGACACCAAGGCCACGCCAACCGCTGGTGTGGGAAGCCATCCGTACGCCATTAGGCCAGCAGACACACCCATTTTGCAGGCTGTGTTCCCAAAAGAACAGAAACCCCCTTAAGGGTTTTGCCTATTGCCGCCAGACAGTGGCGAATAGCGCTTCCCCTACGTCATTGCCTGGCGGTAGTAGGAAAAACCCTAAAGTTAAATATTTTTTAGGTAATTTTTTTTATTTGTCTACTGTATTTTAATTTTAATTTTAGTCTTAAATCTAAAACCAGAAAATTTAATTGAATAATTCATTTAATAATGTTAGCATAATTAAATGCATCATTAATGTTAATTAAATTAAATATATAATTAATGTTAGTAAATTTTAAATGCATCTTTTGGTCTGATGTTAGTAAGTTTGGTGGTTCGGGGTTCTTATATGATACTTTATGCTTCCATTTGAATGTTTTTTTGTCTCTTGTTATAGTTCAAACAACTTGAATATTGTAAACTCAAGCATAAACTGAAACATAAACGTAAACATAAACTCAAGCATAAACTCGAACAAAAACTCGAACAAAAACTGAACCATGAAATGAAACAAACTGAAACACAAACTCAAACATAAACTCGAACATAAACTGAAACAAACTGAAACATAAACTCAAACTTAAATTGAAACATGAACTTAAACATACTAAAACACAAACTGGAACATAATTTATCTATCAGGTCAGGTCCATTTCATCAACTTCCTTTATTCTTTCGCAATATGGTAGTCATGCATTTCCTCTACCTGAATGTCAATAATGTTAGAACAGACTTGATCCAGCTGCTCCTCTGTTAGAGAATCAGTGACCTGGCAGTTGAACCGGTTACACGCAACACGACGTTCCAAGTCGTTGAGGCCAGAAACTAGATGTACACAGAATCTGACTAGGACTGACCACCTAGCTTTCACCTCATCTACACGCATACAAATTTTAGACGGCTGGACACCATTCATTCCGTATAGGAAATACATCTGGCATAGCATTGCCTCCCAGTATTGTTTATGCCCCTCTTCCTGGTTCGTGTTACCAACTTCGATTGATGCTTTCATCAAATATTCATCTTCCAACTCAGTCCATAGACACATTTTTGCTTAATTTAACAACTAGTTTACCCTTTAATGTGGATACAACATCTATTTATAGAAAATTTCGTTTGCAGATAACGTTATCCAGTTAGACCAATCAAAACGTGACACATGTAAAGTAAGGAGGACGAAAGATAAGGATAAGGAAAAATTCCTAAATTACTTAGTGTAGTTGCAATAATAACTCCAACCGACATAATAACTCCTGCCAATATAATAACTCCCATCAACTCTCAATAACTAAAAAACTCCAGCCAAAAGCGATTCCCAATAACAAAAAACTCCCGCCAACATAATAACTCCCGCCAACTTTCATTAACTAAAAAACTCCCGCTAAAAGCGATTCTTATTAACAAAAAAACTCCCGCCAACATTCCCGCCAACGTAATAAATCCCGCCAAGAGTAACTAGACTATATAACATGACACAAAATCCAATCTGAGAAAATAAAAACCAAGCATCTACTAAAAGACGAACACAACGACTTTAGCAGATAGAGTTTACGGCTGATGAAGACTATCATATGCTTAAGACGGTGAGGGTTGCCCGCGGAGAGATGGGGGAAGATAGTAGCAGTGCGTTCTTTGACCTGTCTTATGTATGATGTATATCAACTACGGACGTTTAGGAACATGAGGGTTTGTTGTGCGAAATCATGGCGAAATCAGAAGCAGGTACCTCTTCGTTCAACCGCTCACGCCTTTGCATTTCATGCCGGCTAGAATTAAGAAAGAAGCACCTTTGGTCTGGAACATGACGGTAGTAGACTATATCAATAGGGATATGGTGGCGTCTATGGAGGATAAGATTGCAAAAATGAATGAGGGGGACAATTCAGATGACAATATGGGATACAATTTCGACGACTAAGCATTTAACTCTTTCTTTGATTGTGCATTTGAGTTGTTATGTTTCAAGTAGTCTATGTTTCAACTATGTTACTCCTGCATGTGTGTTGTTTTAGATTAAGATTCCCCTTAACTGTTGTTTAAACTACATCTGTTATGGATCGTTAATTAAATGCATCGTTAATTTAATCTTGCCGCATAATTAATTAAATTAAATGCATCATTAATGTTAGTATATGTTCGAGTCGTTGTTTGCATTGATATTTATTTCAGTCATGTTGTAGTTCACACTTTCCTTGAATGTACAAAAGTTATAAAACAACCAAAACATCTAAGTAAATACGAAAGTACAAAAATATCAACTTCAAAATATGTAACCGCATAGAAAGTGTATAAAAAAACAGACAAACCATCAAAGTAACTGACAACAGTTATAAAGTATCATACAACCAAAAAATACAACGTAGTGTCTAAGCAAGTCTCCTGGCAGTAGACACAACATCCTCATAATCCACTGCCAGACGATCAAAATCATGGTCAAACTCACGAACTCCGGGAAACAACGAGATCCTGCGCATACTGGCACACAAATGTCGGATGATAGCTCCCTCCCGATCCTCGTGAATATAGTCATCGAGCGAGTAGATTACGGTGTTGATGAGGTCGAACCAGCTAATCCTATGATGAAAGAGAAGGTAATTAGGAGCACAAACAGATTCCATCTCGTCTCTCATCAACACTCCCCTAAAAACCGGATCCAATGTGTTGCTCTCCCAGTTCACCCAATCATCCTCATCGAATGAATATACCATCGTCTTTGGTTTTTTTCTTGACTGGGATTGTATATCCACCAAAGGTTGCAGGATAAGCCTATGGACATGGCCAAAATGCCTCATAACTCACTCTGGATAGTATCCATGTGAGTTCTCTACACCGTATATGACATCTCGAAACCACACTATAGGTTCGAATAGAAAATGATCGCGTATCGCACGATAAAGATCAAACAATATCTGCAATACAAACTAATATTTACATAAACACATATAAAACAATTTTAGGATTATTAAATAATAGGACTTACATCACTCTCCTGCAGGTTGTTGACGGAGATACGAAGGTTCAGCTTCGTCCGCGAGTCAGATACTGCTGCAGTTGTATCCCATCTACCAATAGTGGGCTGGCGCTTAGTGTAAGTGGAACGAGTAGCAGGGCATAGCACGACGAAATGATCCTGTATCCATGTGTCCAACAAGCCGATACATCCGGCCATAGTCCTCGTGTCATGAAGGGAGGCCTCACCCAGATGGTGGTATAAGTAAGCTAGCACATCACTACCCTATGAGTACCTGCCGACACCCTCCGGAGTCAAATCGCGCAACATAAACAAATATTTAAAATTGGCGTACATGTTGCTCTTGTCCAGGAATATAACGGTGTCGAACATATGTAATATGTAGGCGCGGGCAGCCGCATGTACCATCAGATCACTGAGACTAGGGCTGTCATCGCAGAAATCTGGCCCACTAAACCTACTCCGGAGCTATTTGAACCGCAAACCAACGCCCTTGAATTTCTCAACCTCCGTCACGAAGGATAACTCATCCACCATAAGCGGTTCAGCGCACTCGTGCATGGCCATAGTCTTGTCAGATATAATGGGAAACACAGCAAGCTCACCCTGAACTAGGAGTCCCAAAATGGTGTGGACGTCGTCGAGAGTGATCGTCATCTCTTCGAACGAGAAATAGAAACTATTAGTCTTCATATGCCACCGCTCTAAAAAAAACTTCCGTCATGTTGGAGTGTGTGTGCATGTTATAGAACGGCTCGATGAGTCTACCAAAAGGAGTGCCATCTACTATAGTGCGCACCCTACTCTGTGCGGTCAAACTGCAACCTCTATGGCTGGGATAATGGGCATATAGCCTCATTTCGCGCTCCTGAAAACATTAGTTAAATATTTTAGTATACAATAAAATTAAACCAAATTAAAATGTCATATGCAAATTTAAATATTACCTCTCCCATCCAAAAGTGGTATGCAGTGTGGGAGATGAACGCGTCGTCAAATATCGGTGGCAATCTGGAGAGAGGAGGAGCTTTAGGCTGCCCTCTAGGTGGGGGAGGATGGCGTCCTCCGCGGGAAGCAGAAGCGGAACTCGATCCGGAAGCATGTGGTCCAGAAACTATAGGCAGCTCCTCCATCGGAACTGCTGAATCGGCAGCTAAAACGGGCTGAGCAGCTTCCCGATCATATTCCGCTTCTTTATTCTCTTCGTCCGCGAGCCATCCGCAGACTGTGGGGCGTCACCATGATCCATTACCTAAAATAAAAAATGTACGAAATTTCAAGGTTGGTTGGAAATACAAATTGTCATGGTCGAAGCGTTTTTAGAGAAATAATAGCAAAAACGCGGTAAACACACACACCAAACAACAAGAATAAACCGGTCCCGGATGATTCCGATGACCGGAACGACCAACGCCATCACTGTGAGCATGGCAACCTACGCCACTCGTGTGACGTGGATTGATTGTCCACACCATAGCGATAGCGATGGCGTGAGATCCTGAGAGTACGCTCTACAGAGGTGTACACTCAGGATCCCACGCCGCATAGGGACAGTGCTCTTCGTCCCTGTGTGGCGAAAAATACTGTCATTCTGAAGAAAAAAAACCCAGACTTCGAATAACCCATTAACGAACCCTAAACCTAACCTACCACCCCAAAACTACCAATCGAACCCTTTTAAGACTAATCATAACTATAATTGAACTCTTTTAACATTTATCGTCGCTCGAAATCGACGGAACTACTTACCCTAATCCCTGCTACCCTCTGTTCGCCGGAACTGCTTGTTGCTACCCTCTGTTCGCCGGAACTGCTCGCCGAAGTGATAGACGATATCGGATGTGGGCGTGTGGTGGCTGCCAGACCACGGTGGGAGATGTGTGGCTGTGGGTTCGTGAGGGAGGGTTAGAGGTAAGTTAGGTTTAGGCTCATTTTAATTTTAGTTTTAGTTAGTTTAATTTATACTTAACTAAATTATAGTTAATTAATTTTAATTAGATTGGGGTTTTAAATTTGGAGGTTTCCTTTAGAGAGAAGTCAGAAAAAAATAAGAAAAAAATAAAAAATATGGTAACTTTACCTAGCAAATTTCTCTATTTAAATGTTTTGCGAAAGATAAAATTATCAAACGAAATAATTTTACGAAATAATTTTAAAAAAGAATGCATGTCTTCGCGGAATAATTTCGGCTGCGTTTAATAAACAAGCCATTTATATAAAAGTAACTATACAGTAAATTTAACTGCAAAGTTGAAGTGTTTAGAAGTAAAGCCAATTTTGATTTTTATAAATATTTATTTTATACTACATTGAAGTTGAAGTACCGTGACGACTGTATATTATCCGTGTATATATTTTCGGTGCGATTATATCCCGACATTGTTTATTATCTCCCATTTGATATCTGTCATGGGTAAAAGTGTATTTTGTCCATATAGTATATAATAGACGTATACAAATCATATATGATTTTGTTGATACCCATCAAGATTTCGTCCTTTTTATTTATTCCAACGATATTTCTGCAGGATCCAAAATTAAAAAACAACAACTGTTGTTCTTAGTAAAAAATTAACCAATCTTGATTTTGGTAATTTATTCAAACGATTAAAGTTCAAACTAATGTTCAAAAGTCGATTTGTTGATTTCGGAATAATTTGAATATGTTTGCAGCTGGTGATCTGATTTGGGCTTCACCTGAAACTTCTTATACCCGGCAGCGTGACCGTTTGTATTGTCAGAAATTTTTATTATTTCGAATTAATTAACTTTTTTTATATAAATTTCTGTCTACAATTTTTTTTTTTTGATAATTATAAAAATTTATTTTTAGATTAAAATGAATGGGATAGTGTATTATAGATTCAAAATTATAAGGACCTCCACATAGATGGGTGTAGTATTGTAGTTGAGGTATAACTAAATCAAATTTGTGGCTTTTTTAAAGTTGCGTTTTAAACCTATATCTACGACTTTTAGTTTCATTATTAAATTTTGTAAGTAGGACGTTCTCTAAATATGTAATGCAGTAATATAATACTAATACTTTAAATATAAAAGTTTTATTTGGTTAGATAAATAAATACGTTTACGGTCTCTGCATTTATATGCAGTGAAATAGAAGTTTGTAGTTGTATTTGGGTGAAATAGAGAAGTTTCTAGAAATAGTTAACTTCTTACTTGTCTGTTGTTAGAGAGATAAATGAGGTAAAAATAAATATTGAGAGAAACATTAAGATTCATAGTTTATTTTGTGACCGATCGTGTTTTGTAATAAAAGATGAGTGATTAATTTAATTGTGTTTGAGAGAGTTTTCTTCTATATAAATTCGTGTATGTTGACTAGATGTAGTATTTCTTCAGAATCCTAACCATGTTAAATTTATCTTGTGTGATTTGGTTTGGTATGGTTTTATATGCTAGTATTTATTTTTTCCTTTGGTGGGTAAAAAGTAAACATTCAAAACTCTTCACTATTTCTTTCTTGTTATAGGATCGATCTTCAAAACAGAGGTTCAATAGATCTTACCAAAACTTTTGCTAACGCTTCCTTAACTTCAACATTTGCTAATATTTCATATTGTAATTTTTTAGCGGTGGTTTTATAACCTTGGTTGTTATATTTACCCCAACAAGTGGTGCAGTGACTGCGAAAGACTTGTAGCAATATTGTTTTGTAGATGAAATACAAAAAAAAATTGAAGATCGTTTCAGATATCGAGGTTAGATTTGGATCTTACTATTAAACTAAAGAAAATCACCAAAATGAGTTGTATGAAGTTCGGTCTTAAAAAAATCAACGAAAAAATGATTTTATAGATAATTAAAATTCGGGGTTTTTAGTACATAAATGGTTGTTTGCTGTCATTTATAAAAATGTCGAAGAAATGGTTGACACTGATATGGAAGTAAGAATTTAAGGACTAAAATGTGAATAATGTAAGTTTAAGAGAACAATTGTATCTATGTAATGTTATTGAGGACTAAGGGTAATTTACTCTCTTTTGTGTAACCATTTTCAGTTTAAGGCTAAGTCTTGTCGCCTCTATATAAAGGGAAAGGCTAACCTAATAAAGGGGTTGAATACATTTCTATTTTACTCAATTGTACCAACCAATGACACATCAATGGGTTAGGCCAACACATTTCTATTTTACTCAATTGTGCAGACCAAGGACAAATCAATGGGTTAGGCCAGAATATTATGCTGATTTGACAAAGAATGTGGCTGCAATCTTTAATAAGAACAAGAGCTTCGTAAATTTTAAGAAGCCAACTCCAATAAGTAGGCCAAGGAAGGAACGGAACAACAAGTATTGCAGGTATCATGAAGATATCGGGCACGATACCAATGATTGCATGGCTATGAAAAAGAGATTCATACCATGATTGAAAATGGAAAGCTTTTGATTTATGTGAAGTCACGGAGAAATGGTTCGAAAAACGCAGCGTCAACTTCGAAGGTTAATCCAGTTGCGCCAGCTGAGAATTTGATGATTTTAGATTCGAAGGTTGAGGAATTTGATGTTTCTTCATAATATGTGGAGAAGGATCCGAATAGGTTGCTTTTGATGTCAGTTGAAGTGCTAATAAAAAAGGCGCATGTGCGGGATTTATGCAATATTTTTGAGTCATTAGCAATTTTTGGAGGCGATTCAATGAGTGGAAACTCTGATAGTTCAAGGAAAAGACATGTTATCAATCTGACAACTCAAATTGAAGGGAAAATGTCCACACATTTGTATGAAAAAAAGGCTATTCCTTTAATTTTATTCGATGAAGATGATCTGCGAGGAACAACAGAGCCACATGAAGATGTAGTGGTTATCGGAGCAGAGGTGGCTAGCGTCGAAATTCAACGTGTGCTTATTGACACTGGCAATTCTGCTAATGTCCTTTTTAAGTCAACTTATGATAGAATGACAAATCCACCTCGAATTTTTCAATCACATCAAACAATTATAGGATTTACGGGTATAACAGCTCGTGTGATTGGGGAATTCGAGGGAGAAGTAAGCTTGGGAAATTGACCATTCAAGAAGAAGGTCCGGGTGCTTTTTGTGGTGGTGGACTACCCCACGAGTTACAATGCTATTTTTGGAAGGTCATGACTTTCTAGAATGTATGGGGTTGTATCAACAGTTCACCAGTGTTTCAAGTATGGGGTAGGAGATCGAGTTGGGGTCGTTCGAGGCGACCAGAAGGAAGCTAGAGAATATTATGCCACTGCACTTTGGATCCGGGGATCCAGCAATGGCGATTCAATGCATGAATGACAGTTATAGGGATTGAACTTGGATTTATAAGAAAGAGTTGACGATCCGAGGGAAACCCCAGAGTCTTTAACGTTAAGTGAAGAAATTGAGGAGTTTACTTATTCGAAAGGAAGAGTGCTTCGAATCAGAACCTTACTGATCCCATTCTTACGTCAACAACTGCTAGAGTTTTTATCTGTTAATTTGGATGTTTTTGCTTGGAAAACAGAGGATGTAACAGGAGTACCAATCGAGGTGATTCGTCATAGCTTGGCTATTGATCTAAAAGTGAAGCCACCGATTCAGAAAAGAAGGACCTTTTCCTCGGAAAAAGTAGAAGCAATTGTTTCTGAGGTGGACCAGTTATCCAGGGTCAGACATATAAGGGAGTCACGATATCATTTGTGGACAGCGAATCCGGTAGTGGTAAAAAAGAAGAATGGGAAATGGAGAATGTGTGTGGATTTTATAGACTTGAATCGAGCCTGTCTTAAAGATCCATTTCATGTTCCTCGAATATATTAGCTGATTGATTCTACCTCGTGAAATAAAATACTAACATTCATGGACGTTTTTGCAGGATACAATCATATTCAAATGGATCCAAAAGATCAAGAATGTACAACTTTCATAATTGATAGAGGGCTGCATTGCTATAGGGTTATGCCCTTTGGATTGAAAAATGCTGGAGCCACTTTTCAAAGATTGATAAATAAAACTTTTACCCCTCAGACCGGAAAAAATATGGAAGTATATATAGATGATATGGTGGTAAAAATTTTAAAGGATGATGTGCATATTGATGATTTAGAGGAAGCGTTTTTTAATTTAAGGGCAATCAGGTTAAAGTTGAATCTTGAAAAATGTACATTCAGAGTTTGGTCAGGGAAGTTTTTGGGATATGTCATCACTATAAAAGGGATAGAAGCTGATCTTGAACAGTTTGAAGCCCTGATAACAATGAATTCATCTCGGTCTATTAAAGAAGTGCAAATTCTGAAAGGAAGGTTAGCAACACTTAACCGATTTATTTCTAGATTTTTTGAAAAATGTTTTCCTTTCTTTCAAGTTTTAAGAGGACCAAGCAGATTTGAATGGACATCAGAATGTGAGGCAGTAATCACATAAATAAATAATTTGTTATCATCACCAGAAATATTTTCAAAGCCTCGTAATGGAGAAAAGCTCTTTTTGTACATCGCGGTATTGGATTTTACACTAAGCGCGGTGTTGCTCATTGAAGACTCAGGTATTCTGAAGCCAGTGTACTACATCAGTAAAAGTTTAGTGGCAGAAGAAAAGAGGTATTTGAAGTTGGAAAAGTTGGAATTAGCATTGGTGATTGCTGCTAGGAAAATGCGCCTATATTTTCAAGCTAATACAATTGAATTCCAAACTTCATTCCCCTTGAAAAATGTTTTACAACGACCTGATATTTCGAGGAGAGTGACAAAATGGTCAGTGGAGTTGGGGGACTATGATATTTTGTTCACACCTCGAACTGAAATAAAAGCGCAAGCCTTGGCAGATTTTTTTGTTGAATTCCATTCGAGCAGATCAGATGTGGAAGAAAGCAAGGATATTGCATCACTGAATTCGAGGTGGATCGTTCGAACATATGGAGGGTCTAGTATTTCAGGATGCGGAGTGGGGTTCAGTTAATAGCTCCAACTGGAGAAACGATGATTCAATCTATTAAATTTTGTTTTCACGCTTCGAACAGTGAGGCTGAATATGAAGCTGCTTTGGTAGGTTTAAGATTGGCAAATTTTTTTGGAGCAACTTCAGTACGCTTGGAAACGGACTCTCAATTATTAGAAAATTAGGTATGTGGATTTTACCGAAGCACGAAAGGATCGTTTGATCTTATATCTTCGGGAAATTTAGAGTTTAATGCTGCTGTTCGATAATGTTGTTTTTGAATATATTGGTCGATGGAGTAACATGGTGGTTGATTCTTTAGCAAATATTTCTTATAAGGAGGAATATCCTTGGATTTTTCTACATGAAAATCCTTCAATTGTTACTCAATCTAGTCAGTGCGAATGTATAGAGGAGTTCTTTGTTACATCAGAGGATATTCGAGGTGATTGGCGAGCATATATTCTTAATTTTTTTACTCAAGAAACATTACCAGATGATGCGAGGTTGGCTAAAAAATTGAGAGGTAAAGCCTTCAGATATATAGTGTTAGATGGAGTATTGTATAAAAAGGAATTAAGCAGGACATTGTTACGATGTCTAGACAAGCAAGAATCACAAGAGATGTTATCAGAATTGCATGATGGTGAAGGGTCAGCACGTTGCGGGTTTAAATCTTTATCACGACGAGTTTTAATTGGGGGATTATATTAGCCTACAATAATGAATGATGCTAAGAATTTAGTTCGAGGTTATGATACTTGTCAAAGATTTTCCAATGCTATTCATAGGCCCACAATGCCACTAATGTCTATAACCGAGGTTATAACATTTTATAGATAGGGGATTGATCTAGTGGGGCCTTTGCCAATGACTTCTCGAGGAAGGCAAATGATAATTTTGGCAGTGGATTATTTACAAAATGGGCTGAGGCGGAACCACTATCCGGAACAAAGGAAAAAGATGTGATCAAGTTTATTGTAAATAGTATATGCTGTCATTTTGGAGTTCCTCAGAGAATTACGACAGCTAATGGCCCTCATTTTAACAATAAAGATATGACTGTATTTTGCACGTCGAAAGGAATTCAACAATGTTTTTTTACTCCTTTTCATCCTCAAGCTAATGGACAAGTCGAGATGACAAATAGAACAATTTTAGATGGATTTTGACAGGGGCAGCAGGGAAATGGCCAAATTATTTGCAAGAGGTGTTTTGGGCTTATCAGACAACTCTTAGAGATGCTACAAAAGAAACTCATTTTGCTTTAGCATATGGGATGGATGCAGTCAGCCCTATAGAATTTACGATGTCATCTCTTAGGATAAGTCAATATTCTGAAAGATCCAATGATGAAGTTAAAAGGGTGAATTTAGATTTGATGGAGGAGAAAAGAAATCGAGCTTATTTGAGTGTGATTCATTACCAAACTCTTATGAGGAATATATATGATTCGAAGGTGAAAATAAAATAATTTAAAGAAGGTGATAAAGTGTTGAGAAAAGTGTTCTTACATACAAAGAAGAAAAGCCTTGGAAAAATGGCTCCAAATTGGGAAAGACCTTATATGGTTGTTGAGAGGATAAAGCCAGTGTCTTATCGTCTTTGTGATTTTTAAGGGATGATGCTTCAACACCCATAAAATATATAATATTTGAAGCTTTATTGGGAATCGACTTGTCTTTGTATTATGGATTTTTTTGTTATTGAATGGCGCACTCTTTCTTACCCTATTGGCCCAGGAAGGTTTTAACGAGGCGCTATGTACATATTTAATATTATCAATAAAATACATTTTTGGCCAATGGTTGTTTACAAATGCTTATTAAAAACTATCTTAATAACTTATCAAAGACTGGTCATCTTTGAGGTTGGTTGAGAGTAGAATGTTCTGAAGTGTTTATTACACTTTTCGAAAAAAAACAACCATTTTTGAGGTGCTATGTTCAGTGAATACATTGTGATTTATTCGAAGTGCAACGTTCAATAATGCACTATATATTTTCGAAGTGAAACGTCCACCAGACATGTTATAATTGTTTTTAAGTATAACGATCTATAGCTACATTGAGGTATTCGAAGTCGTATACTTATACTTTGTAGTTATGTATTGTGTGAATTTCGAAGTGCATTATCATATTTAAGGAGTTATATTTTAAAAGCTATCATTCCTATTTTAGGATTGTTAGCATCAAACAATTTAAGGAGATGATAAAAACAAAAAATAAGCATAACATTTGTCAATTAGATTAATTCTTTGAAGTACAATAAACAAATTTCTAATTTGACAAGTACAAAAAAAAGTATGTTTAAAGAGCAATAAAATTATTCAGACGATTCATCCTCCTCGGATGATTCCTCCTCTGATGATGATGAGTTAGGGATAGGATCGAAGGCTGTACTTGGACGATTTTCGAGGGGAATGTCGTTCCAAAAACTTGAGAGGTTAATTCTTGGATAATTTTCATGAAGTTCTCGAAGAAGAGTGATGGCTGTTTTTTCTTTTCCATTGTTAATCGGTGAGGATTATTTTGTACTTAGGGTATTTTTGTCAGGTGTTTTAGAGAATTTTAAGGGTATTAAATGTTTGGGTGTTTTGTATTGAGAGATTTAAGCTGTCTGGTTGTATTAAATATTCATTATCCTCATTAATGAAAGTGCTTGGATATTTATACCCTTAATTATGAACCCATGGGCTTTCAGCTCAAGTTGTAAAACCGGGTCGAGTTTAAAGACCCATTAGTTCTTAAGTAGATTAGAACCTAGCTTAGTCAAAGGTGTTTAGTGTTTTAGTACTTTTGTCTTGTCCGGATAGTTTAGTGGGCACCTATTGTCCGAATTACCCCTGTCCAGTTTTCTCAGTGAGCAGTGGTGAATAATTCCGGACTCATCAGTAGCCCCTAGGCATGGGCATATGGGTATGGAACCGAAGAACCGAACCGAACCGAACCAAAATAATGGATTTGGTTCGGTTCCGGTTCCTTCTAAATACACGTACAATTCCTTATCTTAAATACCCACAGTTCTCGGTTTGGTTCGGTTCGGAACCGAGAACCAAACAGTCCCTATTAAGAACCAAATAAGGAATAATATTTTAGTTTAAATTTATTTATTTTAAATTATTTAAACTAATAATAAAGAATATCACTAATCAGTAATAATTTAATTTATTTTAGTTTGCTCTCAAACCCTAATCAAATATCGATAGACTTTCATATATTTTGTCTTCTCCCATCTCGTAGCCTCCATCTTTAGAAACTCATATACCGACGTTTTTTTATTTTCCGATCTTCTCTCCACTGGTAGTGCCTAAGCGAATGTGTAATCTCTAATCTTAACTCTAAACCAAATCAAGGAAAAATCGAGTTCTCGTTCATGCCCTAACTCAAAAACTGCAATGGAGGAGTCTAGATGATTTCTATCTCATGTATTTTATTTTTATATTTTTGTTTTTCTCTAACGACATATTTTATTCTTGTAGTTTTGATTTGTTGTTGTATCGACCACAGTTATATAATTGAACGACTTTAAATTTTGTTTGTTTTTGCTTATACAGTATAAGATTTATAAATCATAATTGTTATATAATTGAACGGCTTTAAATTTTGTTTGATTTTGCTTATACAATATAAGATTTAGGTGTATTTTTAATTATAATAAACTTTACTTTGCTGCGGTATTAGTACTAAGTTTATATAATTGTTAAAGTAAATTACTTTGCAATTCTGTATATTTTGTCGACTGTTATATAATTGTTAAGTTTATACTTTATATAATTGCAATTCTACACTTATATTATACTTTATATAATTTGCAATTCCTGCATATTTTGTCGACTGGTATATTGTACTTTATATAATTGCAATAGTTGCTGCTGCAGGACTGAATTTGCAATTTTAGACTTTATTGCAATTTGCTGCTGCAATACTGCAATTTACTGTTTTACTGCACTTTTATATTTTTGCAATTTGCTATTTTACTGCGATTTGCTATTTTACTGCAATTTTACAATTTTGCAACACTGCATTTTGCTGTAGTTTATTTATAAGTAAATTATTTTATTGCAATTTAGTACTTTACATTTTATTGCAGTTTGCTGCGGTACTAATACTACAATATTAAAAAGAACAATATTAATTTAGTACTGTACTGCAATTTGTCGCAGTATTAATTTAGTACGGTTCTTTTTAATATTGCAGTATTAGTACTTATAAAATATAGTATTAATACTGCAGTAAACTATAAATTATTAATCATTTTTAGTACTTACATTGTTGTATACTGCTGAATTTATTTTTTGCAGATGGATTCTTCCGCGTATCTTACAGATGATAATATTGAACCGGTTAATGAAGATGTTAATTTTGAACATGAAGCTGATACCAATAACCAATATAAAAGGAAAAAATATCCGGAAGAAAATGAAGGAGGATCTAAATCAAAGAAACAAGTCCAAGAAAGATCATGGGTTTGGAAGCATTTTAAGAAGAAGAAAGATAACCTAAACAAATGCAATTGTAACTATTGCGGGAGAGAAATGGCGTGTCCTTCAAGTTCAGGTACCTCTAACCTAGTGAAACATTTGAAATCATGCAAGAAATATCAGGCATTCGAACAATCTCAAAATCAGACTACGTTAACTACAGAAGGCAATGGTTCCGTTAAGTATGGAAAAATATCTGAAGCTTTATTTAAGGATGCATGTAATGAGTTACTTGTCTTAGGTGAGCTTCCACTTTGTTTTATTGAGAGTTTAGCATGGAGAAAATTTTGCAATAGAATGAAGCTTCACAAGCCACATTCTCGAAGAACTGCAACTAGAGATATTGTACAGATGTATGTGCAGAAGAAACAAGAGATAAAAAATTGATTGGTAATAAAAGGGTTTCACTAACAACAGATATATGGGTCGCTCCAACAACTGGTGCAAGTTACATGGTTATCACAACACATTGGATTGATGATAGTTGGAGCCTCATAAAGCTCATCATTGGGTTAAAAAATGTCATAGATCATAAGGGAAAAACAATAGCTTCGGTTCTTCTTGATTGTCTAGCTGAATGGGGAATAAAGAAGATCTTCACCATCACAGTGGATAATGCTACAGCCAACACTGCAGCTCTCAATATATTTAAAGAAGAATTTAGAGCTATAGGTTATGATTCTATGATTTTAGTGGTGAATTTTTTCACATGAGATGTGCTGCTCACATCCTCAACTTAGTTGTGAAGGATGGATTGAAAGAAGCTGATTCAAGTATTATAGCTATTCGCAATGCAATTACATATGTAAGATCATCATCCGAAAGATTAAAGTCCTTTGAATTATGGGTTGTCAATGGTAAGATGAGTAGAGGCAGTCTACCATTAGACGTTAAAACACAATGGAATTCTACTTACTTGATGTTAAATAGAGCGTTGAAGTATAAATTGGCTTTTGATAAGATGCAAGCAGAAGATAAGGTTTATAATGATTGGTTTGATGAGAAAATAGACGGGGCAAAAAGAGTTGGACCACCAACAAAGGAGAATTGGGAAGCAATTGATAAATTGGTAAAAAATTCTTAGAATATTTTACCATTCCACTTTGGTTCTTTCAGCTTCTGAATCTGTTAACTCATCTAACTGATATGCTGAGATTGTCACAACTGAGAGAAATCTTATTACACTTTCTAAAGATCATGATAAAGACATGCGAGATAAGGCTGAAGCAATGAGAGTGAAGTTTGACAAATATTGGGAAGGAGTAAAAGAGATCAATATGCTAGTAATTGTTGCGAGTGTGTTAAACCCGGCAAACAAGATGTGTTTTGCTACCCTATGCTTTGAGGAGCTTTATAGAAAGGGTAGTATGGAGTCAATCGATATTGGTCAATCAGTAAATCACGTGATGAAGCGGTTGTTTGGAGAATACTCTATTGATTTTGGAAGATGAATGACAAGTAGTGGTTTCTCACAATCACATTCTACATTTGAATCAAGTATTGGACAAGAAAGTCTTGCAGTGAACATAAACAAAATGGAAGATGATACTAGTGGGTATGAAAGAATTGAATTCATTTACAAGAAATTGGTTAACGAGAAAGGGCTCAAAGAATCAAGTAATGAGTTGGAGCTTTATTTGAAAGAAAGTGTTGAAAATCCAAATCTGGTACTTGGAACAAAGTATGACATATTGTCATGGTGGAAGGTTAATGCTAGAAAGTAGTATCCAATCATGTCTGAAATTGCTAAAGATGTATTTTCTATGCAAGTATCGTCTGTTGCTTCGGAATCAACCTTCAGCACAAGTGGTCGTGTGCTTGACCCTTACAAAAGTAATGTGTAACTTGTTATGGGTTATTTTGTTGTTTATTTTTTGGTTCCATTCAGATCTAGTTTATTTTAAAATTTTGGTTCCTTTCGGATTAGGTTCCAAACGGTTCTTTTGGGTACAAAATAACCATTTGGTTCCTTTCGGATTCGGTTCCAAACAGTTCTTTTGGTTACAAAGTAACCATTTGGTTAAGTACCCATACTGAACCGAACAAAGAGGGACCGAACCGGACCGAACCGAATTTTAATCGGTTCCCAAATGGGTACCATTTCTACAGAACCGAAAGAACCGAGAACCGAAAAAACTGAACAGGACCGAACCGAAGAACCGAATGCCCATGCCTAGTAGCCCCTTTTTTTAGGTTTTGTCAAAGATCTTTGGCAGAACTAAAAAAAACTCATTTAACCAACAACAACATTCTCCGGATCGCTCATGTATTCAGTTAGAGGTTTATCTGGACTGAATCCTTCTCAGAATTCCAAGAGTTTTTCTCTAGATAGTGGGACACGTGTCACACTTTGATTCGTTCTACCAGCCATTTTCTTCCTAGAACGGTGCTCCCACTAAGCCAAAAAAGCAACTCCTACATTTAATGTTTCTTACGCCAGCGCCGCCTTCAATCATCACCTAAGTCTTTTCGTTTTCTCCTAGGTATCAGTAACTTTTTGCCTCACTAGTATAAATTATTTTCTTCTACTGTTTCACCATCTTCATCACTTTGAAATTTCTTCTTCTTAGAGATTTTTACCTCTCCTTTCAAAACTCTTCTTGGGTAGTTTTATGTTCACAGCAAGATACGCTCTCGTGAAAGGTGGTTGGCTAAATCTTTCTGAACTAGAAAAAGCGCGAAAAGTTGAGCGTGAGAGACGTATTGCTGCTGGCCTTCCAGTCTCTCCAAGCAGTAAACCTGACTCACCATCCTTAGAAGCTGATCAAGGATCATCCTTAGAAGCTGATCAAGCAGTAAACCTGACATTTATTCCAACCAAACCTCTCGCCAATCCCGTCAGGCTCCTCGATTCAGGAGTCTCAGCCTTCTATCGTGCAAGAGAAAGCAGGATCAAGGGTTAGAAAGCATTCTTCTTTTATTGCTATGGGGTCAGACATTGAGAAATCCCTAGAGAAAACTAACCCTCGCTAGACAACGCGCCTGGTAAAAGGCCAAGCAACCGGCTCACAACCCAAGTCCTCTAAAACGGGGCCCTCCAAGTCTGGAGCCAAAGATAAAGCCTCCGGATATGAGGCATCTATTAGAGCCCAAAGGGACAAACCCTCCAGATCCGAGGCTACCAGAATCACTTCTCATACCAAGTCCTTCGGAGCTGAGCCCCAACCGGACACCAGACCCTTAAGAGAGACTGACGCTCAACCGTCTGGACAAACTGCTGAGCCACAAACTAGCACTCTCCCATCTACAACGGCTGATACACCTTCCACAGTGATGGAATAGGTGATGGAGGATAGTGTCGAAGAGGCTCCCTTTAAAACTGAAGCTTCCGGGAAACCTGGAGATACTGCCTCTGATAAAAAAGGGAAAGGAAAGGAGAAAGTTTGCATGACCCATCCGGATTTGCCGGAGAGTCTGGAATGTAAAGTGGGACCTTGTTTTCACAAGGTCAATGTGAAGTATCTGCTGGCCATACAGAACATTAATTATGTCTATACTCACACCGCTAAGCTGGGCCGGATCCGAACCAAGTGAGGGATCCCTGAATCAGTTAAGGTGAGGATACTAGTCACACCGAAGACTCCGATGGACTGCAAGCTCAACGAGATCGTCATCTATACTGAGCTGTTCAACTGGGGGCTCAGATTCCCCTTGGATCTAGAAATTGCAAGGTATTTCCACCTGATCAAACTCTGTCCAAGCCAGCTGAGTCCCAATGCTTGGTATACTCTCCTCGCTTGCATTATGGCGTCAAGGTTGTCCGATATTCCTCTCCCAATGGAGCAGTTTGCTGTAGTGTCCAACCTTTGTAAAAACCACCATATCCCATTCCACCACTACAATATGGGTGACAACTTTAAAGTGGTGGACGACCTACTTGAGTAAGAGAAAAACTGAAAGACCCAGTTCTTATTCATTAGCGGGGTGTGAGAGAAAAATCAAGGTTGACGTCAACCCTAGTATGCTCACCAGCAGGTGGAAAAGCTCAGGTAAGTATTTTAATTTGTTTGTCTTTCTCATTTTTCAAAAAATTTATTCCTGAATTATTTCTTCTTTTATGTCAATATTTCCGAAGGAGTTCTCCGACTATGTGGAGGGGGGGGGGGGGGCAGACCACGTGTGCCAAATTAAATGCATGGACTGCTGATCGTTGGGGGAACGCTTTCCACAACTGCTTTACCTCAGGAAACTTGGTGAGGTCCCACCTTTGGAACACAACAGGCCAGAGAGACCTCACTTGGGAGGAGTTGACTACACCACTCCTTGCCCTCCAGAGCCAAAGCCCCAAACAAAATAAAAGGGAAGAAGGGCAAGGAAAAGAAAGCTGCAGTAGAGGCTATTCGGGGTGCTGCAGAGGAGATTCCTCCGGAGAGCCAAGGAGAGTAGGTGCAAGAAGGGATTGATGCTATTTTGCTTAAAGTAGCTGAGGACGAGTCCATTAAGGAGGCAGGTGGACCCCAAAACCAACCAAGGCCTCCTTAAAAGGATCGAAAGAGGGGAGCTAGCAGCGATGAGAGGACTGCTAAAAAGAAGAAGGTCTCATTGGGGGATGAACTAGTCCTCTGCCCTTCAGAGACTCTACCTCCAGCCGATCCAACTGACCCCACCCTGGCAGAGCAAATCCCCACCGATCTACATACCGGAGAGGGTACCGGAGGAGATTTGGAAGGAGTAGACATTAGTGGCCTCTAGAATATTGGCCTTTATTTCGGAGAGTTTGAAAAAGACGACTTTGCTGGCCCATACCGTCTTTTAAGCTCATCCAATATGGTGACTTCTAATGGTAAGTCTTTCACTCTTTCAGGGGAAAATGATTCGATGACTCACTCTCTGTTGGGCCATATCCAGCCAATGCTCAATTTGGAGAGGCAAGTAAAGAGTCAGTCAGCCTTCATCAACACCCTCAACACTAACAAGGAGAGTTTGTCCACTAACCTCCTTAATGCCAACCAAATTATTGTGAAGAAGGAGCTTGAGGAGTTGAAGAAGGAGAAAGAAGATCTGGCAACCAAGTTGGTCACTTCGGAGATAGCTAATATAGAGCTCCTAACTAAATGCTCCAGATTGGAAAGAGATCTTTCCACCTTGAAGGGAGACATGAAGATCAAGGACGATGCCATCCAAACCTTGTCCACTGACAAGACTTCTCTCGAAGAGGCTGTATCCAGGGTCACCAAGGAGAAAGAGGACTTGGTGAAAGAGCAGGAAAAGACAATCCAGGCCAAGATTGATGCGTATACCAATAAGGTGATAGAGTCCCTCGAAGTAAGAGATACAAAGGTCAAATCTGATATGGTACTTCTTGTCCACCAGAAATTTCCGAAGCGAACCCTTGGAGATTTATGGAGATATGTAGATTCTGAGGACCTCCCGTTTCATACTATGGTAGAAGGTGATCGACATGGCTATAGTAGTGGAATATATTACACTACTGATGAAGAAGAAGGAACCGGAGAGAGTTCCAGTGATAAATCCAAAGATCCCAAGAAAAAAGACGATGCGGGAACATCGAAGGGGAATTAGCTCTGAGGTTTTAACTATCTTTTCTTATTTTGTTTTTCTTATCCTTATGAAATACTAAAGTCCTTCGATGGCCAAGGAATTTTTGTAACTACGTCCAGTTTGAGTCCGATTAAGCCTTTCTTTAAACTCAAAGTCCTTGGATGGCCAAGGCATATTTTACGTTTTAATTTCATCATCCGGTTTTAGACGGATAGATTTACTTTGCTAAATTTTTGCTTTGTTTCATATTCGCTTAATTTCAATGGATGATATTTAAAGAGCCCTTATTTATTTTACAAGTATTTAAGATGAGAGTGTTTAAAATCTCCGATGACAAATGTTAAATGGTCATCATTCCACCAGATTAATCCGATCTGCCAAAGATCCTTAGAAGACTTTAAAGAAACTGTAAATCAAACCACTCCGAATATTTTAAGAAGGCATCAAATTTTATTAAAAAACCTGGACACCTCATTAAAACCTCCCCGCACCACCAGGGTAGGAAAGAGTATACCCCCTAATATTTACATGGACTTTAAACAAGTAAATATTTACACAACTTTCATTCCAGATATAACCGGAGGTGTTCAATATTCCAAGGGTGGTTTAAGATTCTTCCATATTTGTCTTGAAGCCTGTATGTTCCAAGCTTAAGTTTTTCGGAGACCTCATAGGTTCCCAGTTTGGAGCTAGCTTGTCGAACTGCTTCTCCTTAGTATGCAAGAAGACCTTTCTCAATACTTTTTCCCCTGGTCGAAAATCCATTCTTTTGATTTTGGAAGCAAATCTGCTCCTCATCAAGCCTTGATAATGGGTGGCTCTAAGATGAGCCTTAACTCTTTTTTCTTCTATTAAGTCCAATTGACTTCTAATTGCCACTTCATTAGCCTGTTCGGAAAAATTGTGGACTCTGTATGATGGAAGAGTTGCTTCTATAGGAGCAGTTGCATCCATCCCATATACCAAGGCAAAAGGAGATTCTTTTGTAGCAGCTCCAAGAGTAGTCCGGTACACCCATAATATTTCTTGCAAATAACTTGGCCACTTCCCTGCAACCCTTCTAAATTATTTTTGAGACCAGACATAATGGTTCTGTTTGCCACTTCAACTTGACCATTCGCTTGTGGGTGGAAAAAAGAAGAGAAGAAATGCTGAATGCTCCTAGAGGCATAAAAACTCTCCATATCTTTGTTACCAAATTGTGGCCCATTACCTGTGGTTATCTTTTGTGGAACCCCAAATCTACAACAAATGTTAGATATGATAAATTTTATAACAGCTTTTGAAGTAGTTCCTGCAAGGGGGGGGGGGCTGCTTCTATCCACTTGGAAAAATAATCAATAGCTACAATGATGGTTCTGAACCCTCTGGATGCCATCGGTAGAGGCCCTACTAAATCCAGTCCCCAACGAGCAAAAGGCACTGGCTCAGAAATCGATTCCAGTGGGACAACTCGGATATGAATTTTATCACCATATCTTTGGCATGGGTCACATTTCTGTACCAATTTTTTGGCATTTGACATTATGGATGACCAGTAGTATCTGGACAACAAAACCCTTCGGGTTAAAGCTCTATAGCCACAGTGTGCTGATCCTTCACCATCATGTAGTTCAGATAGCACAATTTGGGACTCTTCAATCCCCAAACAACGCAAGAGAGGTCTACTAAATAAATTATTGTAAAGGATATCTCTTATGATTAAAAAACCACGAGCCCTATGCTTCATTTTTCTTGCCGAAGCTTTCTCCGGAGGCAAAATGCCATCAGAAATGTATTGAAAAAGGGATATCTCCAGCCTTTGGGTTGACCACTTGTATTCTTAAACTTTCCTCCTCTTCCTTGCCCTGATTGGGTTGTATGGATGGGCATTCTTGCACATGAATCCATGGGTAGGACTCAGAGTATGATATGGTTGCCAATGAGTCTGTTAGTGTGTTCTCCGATCTAGGTATGTGCTCATAACTAACATTCTTGAAGTTAGCTGCCACTTCTTTAAGGATGAATAAGTATTTAATCAACTGCTCTCTTTTTTTTGCCTCAGATTGACCTTGGGCATGATCGATAAGAAGATGAGAATCACTCATTAGCCTGACTCTTTTAGCCCCACAGAGAAAGGCTAATTTCAGGCCAGCTATAGCAGCTTCATACTCGGACTCATTGTTAGAAGCCTTAGAAGAAAAACATATAGCCTGATATAACTTATTGCCATATGAAGAGGTTAAACATATCCTAGCACCACAACCCATGGTATTTGATCCACCATCTGTCCGGACAACCCATACCTTCTTAGTTTTTTCCTCTGTAGCTTGCTTAGTACTTCTTTCTGAATAGAATTCAACCAGGAAATAAACAACAGATTGAGCTTTGATTACAGTCCGAGGGGCGAAATCAATATAATAATCACCCAATTCTACTGACCACTTGGTCATCCTACTTGATATGTCTGCCTTTTGAAGAACATTTTTCAAGGGAAAAAACGTCCGGACGACAATAGAATGAGACTAAGAATAGGGCCTCATTTTACTGGCAGCAATTACCAAAGCTAGTGCTAGTTTTTCAAGTTTTAAGTACCTTTTTTCAACATCCATCAGGCTATTGTTGATGTAATACACCGGACGAGGATAACTATCCACCTATCTTACTAGCACCGCACTTATAGCACATTCAGACACTGCTATATATATATATATAATGTTTCTCCATCAATAGGTTTGTAGAGAGTTTTGGAGGAAGACAAATGCTTTTTTATTTCATTGAATGCCTGGTCGCACTGTGTAGACCAGTTAAAGTCTTTAACACCCTTTAAAGTCTGGAAAAATAGGGCACACCTATCCGAGGACCTTGAGATAAAACGATTTAAAGCAGCTAACCTTCCTCTCAACCTTAGCACTTCTTTAATATTCCGAGGAGGATCCATTTGTAATAAGGCATCAAGCTGGTCTGGATCATGATATATCCCTTTCTCACTTATCACATACCCCATAAACTTTCCTGACTGCACTTCAAAAACACATTTTTATGGATTTAACTTTAAATCAACCTTTGCCAGGTTGGTAAAAGTTTCTTGAAGATCTGATAAGTGTAATTTTTCTTCCATACTCTTTACCATTATGTCATCAATATATACTTCCATATTTATCCCAATTTGATCAGCAAATGTTTTATTCACCAACCTTTGATAGGTATCCCTAACATTCTTCAACCAAAAAGGCATCACCTTGTAACAATGGAGGCCCATATCTGTAACAAAAGTAGTGTGTTTTTGGTCTTCGGATCCACTTGTATCTGATTATAGCCGGAGAAGGCATCCATGAAGGACAATAGCTTGTTCCCAGATGTGGAGTCTGCCAACTGATCTATCTAGGGACTGGATACAGATCTTTTGGGCAAACCCTATTGAATTCAGTAAAGACGATACACATACGCCATTTCCCATTCTTCTTTTTTACTAACACAAGATTGGCTGTCCATAAAGGGTATTGAGACTCCTTTATGTGCCCCAATTTGGTAAGCCGGTCAACCTCTTGAACTATGACATCAACTTTTTCTTTAGAGAAAGCTATTATTCTCTGCATAACAGGTGCTACATCTCTTCGGATGGATAGTTGGTGTGATATAA
This sequence comes from Limnanthes douglasii subsp. nivea, assembly GCA_036936605.1. Taxonomy (NCBI): domain Eukaryota; kingdom Viridiplantae; phylum Streptophyta; class Magnoliopsida; order Brassicales; family Limnanthaceae; genus Limnanthes; species Limnanthes douglasii. The sequence goes on from JAUPFV010000003.1 coordinate 89,678,580, forward strand.
CATTCGCAGGCACTCCGGTTACATCAGCATTACACCAAGCAAAAACATGTTGGTGGTTTTCCAAAAAGGACAACACTTTATTCTTCAATTCTGGTGTCATCTTAGATCCAATTTTGACATTTCTTCCTTCAGCCCGAGAGTGGGTTTCAACTTCTTCAATTGGTATTAAAACACTAGGGGTCTCTCTGGGGTCATCAATTTCACCCTCACCCCCAGAGGGCCCCAAAAACTGCTAATCTTCGTTTACCCAGACTGCCCCCAGAGTTTAAGGGGCAAGCGCAGTTGCATAACATTCCCTTGCTATCTTTTGGCTACTCTAGACAACTTCCACTTGTCCTTGAACAACATATTTTAAACATTGGTGAATTGTTGAAGCCACAACATGCATCCAGGAGAGCCAAGATCTTCCCAAGATCGCATTGTAACATGTGGGACAATTTACCACAACGAAAAAAGTACCCTGACCATTTTCTTGAAAGGTCCCTTGCCTAACAAAACCTCCTCCTCAAACTCCCCTACCACGTCCGCAGAACTTCCCGTGAAACCCACAATGGACCTGTTCGAACGCTGAATCACTGCCGGATTCTTCATGTGTTTATAGGAACTTAAAAAGAGAATGTTGGCTGAGCTACCAGTGTCAACCAAAATTCTCCTGATGTCATTGCCCCCAATCGATGCTCCTATCACCACATCATCTTCATGAGGACCAGCTATGTCCCTTAAGTCATCTTCATCAAAAAAAATGAAGGGTAAAGGAATTTGGGATTGATAGGAGGACATATCTCCCTCTAACTGAGTAGCCATAGTGTGAACATGCCTCTTTCTTGAAGAAGGAGTTGGCGCAGTCATTGTGTCTCCCCCAAATATTGTAAGCGACTCAAAAACGCTTATGAGCCCAAATACTCTGATTCTACATCAAATATTTCAAAGATTACCATGGCCCCGTTCGGAGGCGATGTCCTTGTATTGTTTGTTGGGCCAGTCCGATGAGCATTATCAGGCCTATTCCCACTTCTTATCTTGAAATAAGTCCCTAATTTTCCTCTTTCAATCAGATTCCGCACCTCTTGTTTCAAAGCGATGCAATCTTCTGTGTTATGGCCAATATCATGATAATATTGAGAGAAATAAGTATTACGGCTTTCCCTAGGAGATTGAAGCACCGTCGGCTTCCTAACATGTACCTCATTTTTTGTTTTGTCATAGATGGTTGCCACATTCTCTTTTAATTCATCAAACCTCTCTGGTTGGACGCAAGGTCCTCGTTTATTTCTAGACTACTGGCTCTGAGCTGGAGCTGGGTGAGATTGAGTCTGCTTGGCCCTGTTGGGACCCTGTCCGGCCTCCTTAGCCTTGTATCCGAACTGATTCTAGTTTGGTGCAGCTAGGGCAGACCTCACTTGCCTGTGCACCATAGTCTTTTTTGTTTCATCTACATTAATTTTCTTTCCCACCTGGTTTAGTAAACCGCCCCACGTCATGGCCTTCTTCCTAGCTACTGAATCGGCCAGATTCTCAGGGTTTAATCCTTGTCTTAGAGAAGCTATTGCTACCTGTTCAAAGCAATCAGCTAACCCATTCTTTGTGTTCACGAATCGACTTATATAGTCTTTTAGTGATTTATTTGGATCTTGGGCACAATGGATAATATTGTCTCCATTGTCCTTCACCTTCTTACTTCCAACAAACTGCCTCTGGAAGGCTACCCAAAACGTATCAAAGTTTCTGATGCACCCTTGTGGTAGGCTATTGTACCATTTCAGAGCACTCCCCGTAAAATATTGAGAGAAGGATCTACAGAGAAATTTGTCATCATCGTCAAAATTCATCATAAAATTTATAAATTGTTCCAGATGATTGTCCGGATCCTTGCTCCCATCATACTTTTCCATCGTGGTACCATCAAAACTCTTAGGAAGGTTTCCGGACAGTATTTTGGATGACAATGGATATTGTCTCCAATTTCGGCCACGACTAAAGACAGTGTCTTCATTAGGTGTTGCAAAAATACCTGGCTCATCATGGAAACCGAAGGGATCCATCAGCAGCATGATCCACATGCCTCTGGCTATGACTGTGGTTGTGAGATTACCATTTTCCCAGATGCCTTTTCGACCTCCCATGCATGTCCCTGTTTCTTGAATATTTTTTAACCAACTTTTGCTTCTTCTTGGATCTGACCTCATCACTGCTGAATGACAGGGACTCCTCGAGTCCATCCTCATTTGAAGAGCTACGAGAGGACTCAGACTCTGAGCTCTCCACCGGTTTAGACCGGTGAGACTTCTTAAAGCCGATATGGGTCTTTTTAGTACTCAAGCGAGTCTTTGCTGATGGGTCATTCTCCCTTGGATTGTCAGTGTGGTGAATGGCTGACACTTTCGATTTTTCTTTCAAGCCTAACTCCGCATTTTTAGCAGCTCTCAGGGCTTCCATTTCAACTTTCAGCCTGTCTCGTTCTTCGATCGTGTACTCATCGTTCTCTCCCACCACCTCTATCACATGTGGTGGCACTGCTTGCTCGTCCGGATTCATCCGAACTGGTTTTTCTTGCTAGATTCAGGCACCTTCTTCTCCCACTGTGGTCGCCAATTTGGTTAGGATTATTTTAAACTGAGGGTAATTTTGTCAGGTGTTTTAGAGAATTTTAAGGGTATTAAATGTTTGGGTGTTTTGTAGTGAGAGATTTAAGCTGCATGGTTGTATTAAATGTTCACTACCCTCATTAATGAAAGTGGTTGGATATTTATACTCTTAATTATGGACCCATGGGCTTTCAGGTCAAGTTGTAAAACCGGATCGAGTTTAAATACCCATTAGTTCTTAAGTAGATTAGCACCTAGCTTAGTCAAAATGTGTTTAGTGTTTTAGTACTTTTGTCCTGTCCGGATAGTTCAGTGGACACCTATTGTCCGAATTACCCATGTCCGGTTTTCTCAGTGAGCAGTGGTGAATAACTCTAGACTCATCATTAATGATAGCCAGTGTGTCTTTCGAACATCAGCTTCTGCGACAGCAACATCGACCTATTTTTTCTTCTCAAATAAACTCTTCAATTTGGTTATGTCATCGGTCAACTCTTTATTTTTTTCCTCGCTGGAAGTAAGAGAAGTTTAGAGACCTTCAGATTTGAACTTTTCAGTAGTTAGCTCATCATCATGTTTAGCTTCGAGCTTATCCATCTCATTTTGATGTGAAGTAGTCAGATTTTATTTTTCACCAAGATGTGTTGCTCGCAGATGACTTTTCATGAAGAGGACGCCTCGAATAAGTTCAGACCTTGCGAATTCGTACATATAGAATTGCTCAACCACCTTGCATTGAAAATTTTCCCTTAGTTGTTTTTAATCTTCAAGAAGTCCTTTGTAGCCGACCATTACTTTGGATATAAAATAAAAAAAATTGTAAATTTAAAAAAAGATTTTATTTATTTATTTGGATAGTATTTTAGCCAAATTTTTAAATAATAGTTAAGGATGAAAATATGTGCTTTTAGATAATTATTGATATTTTATTTTAATGTCTTTTAGACAATTATTGATACTTTATTCTAAATTTAATTAAAATATTATTTTAAACTTAACTCCATAGCCACCTGAAATGGATTTTCCTAAGTTAAAACTACCTTCGTATGTCTGTAAGTTATTAAAAACGGAACTAGATGGTAAAATGACATTTAAAAATAAATGAAAGGGTAAACGTGGAAAACTTAATTGTATTCTTAGGGAAGAAGACCGTCTCATAGCCATTAACGTTCGAGCTACGAAAATTAGCAGAGGGAAGAAGACCGTCTTCGAGGTACACATTTTCTCTCTCTTTCACAAACTTACCCTAGGAATCGTCGACAAGGTCTCCTTACTTCAATCTCGTAACTGATAATGTTAATTTGTTTCTATACCCATTTGCTTTGCTTGATTTCCGATCTGTCATTTCTCGATTTGTCACCTTGACTTTTTCTTTTTCTTTTCCTTTTTGTTTATTGATTTTGTCTGTTCTCGTTTGGCTTAAAGGGTATGATCTCCTTGTTTTGATTTTCAATGAGAAGAGTAAACAGTGACGCCATATCGTGGTAAGGGTCATGAATTTAGTTCGAATTTCGAAGAGTTGATTTTGTGGGGTTGCTGACAGTGATAGATTTGGCCTAATGAAAATGATTTTTTCAACATTGTCTGTAGAGTTTAGCGTGTCCTGGTTGATGTTTCGATTATATATAAAATAATCGGGGTTTTAGTATAGATTTGTGATGTGTTTTTGTTTCTCTTTCGCCTGATCATGCCTTACAATGCATTGTGGTTTGAATCTTATCAATGGGAACCGGCTCTAACTTCATAAGAACTGAAATTATCTTCCCAAGTCATCTATTGATGTGGGTTTGGTTTTTGTCTCGAGTGAACAGACCTTAATGTCAATTTTTGCAATATTTTACTTACTCAGGTAGATTGGAGAACAGCCTGGCTTGGGATTAGTCTTCAAGAAGACAAAAAGATCAGAAATGAAGTATATCTTCTCATCTTTGTATAATATCTAAACATGAATTATATCTGGTAGTTAATAGGATCGTGTTGCTCTGATGAACTAGCAAGGAAATGCACACTTTTGTGTTCCTTTGAGTTCTCATGTGATTCTTTTTTGGTTTACAATTCAGAAAAGAGGAGCCTTGGTAAAGAATCAGAACAGTCATAAAGTTAATAGCTGTTTATAGACGTACGACTTGTTTTTACTCCTTATTGCACTCAGCACTATGTGTAAGAAAAGATAGTGTTCAGTGATTGCACCATTGACAAATTTTCCTGATACAACTCTTTAGGATCTGCAAGATGCTACATTACACGATTTGTACAAACAAAGAAAAACTCTGGTCTAGATTTCAGCTTAGTAATTCAGATGCCTTTATGTGCATGACCTAACTTTGGACAATTCGTGCCATACTTGCTTCCATTATATAAGCAAATTCTTTTTTGCGTATGTGGAAAAATGCAGCCCTTCTGATGTTCGATATTTATTGACAACCCAGGGGGCGTGTGCAATGGAATGAATCTAATCTGGAAGAAATTGAGTCCAACAAACCTGTAAGACAGAAGATTACTGAACCTAAAACCCCATATCACCCCATGATGGATGATGATGATGATGATAATGGTATGTTTGTTTCTAATTCTCTTTAGATAATGTAACCAAAAAACTTGGCATGTCATACATATTTACACGAATAGATATGTATGTTATCTATCTTTTACTTGATTAATTTATTTTTCTATCAATTGAATAGTTAGAATGGAATAGTTCACTTGAGATGATGTTTCTTGAAAACAATTCAGTATTCACCAGTAGATGCTTTTCACTTTAATTCCTTAACTTATCTGTCTGCGGTTGGACATTTGCAATGTACGCCTACATACACTACTCTATTATAGCACACCACCTAGTTAAATACCTCTATTCCTAACTAGTCTTTTTACTCTTCTCGCAATGACAGGTTCTCCACCTCCTATGGGAAGCAGATTTGATAACTGCGTCGACGAAGCAGAGCGCGCGGACGAATTGAGGAATGATGCGGGTTCGTCAAGTAGGAAGACCTCCTTTCAGTCTGGTGGCTGGACCACTTCCGATGATGAGGCAGATCTTATGGAACAAGATGAAGGTTTTTTTAGTACTAAATATTATGAATGACATTTCCTTTCTTTTTGCGCTAGATGTTAACCTGTCATTAAGTTAAAAGACATACGTCGAATTCACCTGTGACGATATCTGGTTTCCAATGCTATAAAGCATTGAGGGTTTTGGTAACATAGAAGCTATCGCCTCTGTGTTTCATATATTTGGTAGATTTCCAAAGTTATAAAACTTTTTGTTAGTTATCTCTTAAAAAAGTTGAAAATTGTTTACCCATCTTGTGTTTCAGGTGTTTGCACATTCCTACTTGGGCTTTTCCTCATTTTTGATTAATCATCTCAGATTTTTAGCACTTTGTTTTAAATTATTAATGAATTTGATCTGTCTATACCTGTAGATTCTTCATTAGGTAAGAGTGCTAGCTTTAAGGAACACAGACGAGCACACTACGATGAGTTTCTAAAAGTGAAGGAGCTGAGGCGAACAGGTTCGATGGTCGGAAATGGGGACGTAAACGGTGATTCAGAAGAAGGAAATATGGATGCAGCTTCATCGCTTAGCACTGGTGTTGAAGGCATAGACATAATAGAGAAAGGCACACAAGATTCAAGTCATGAAGAGGCTTAAAAGCGAAATATCTAATACCCTTTGTCTTTAGTTGTTGAACAATGTTGGATATTAATTCCTGAAACATTCGGCTTCTTTTTTGTTGTTGCAAAACTATACTTATATGTAATATGTTTGCTACTTATAATATGATTATTTGTTCTCCTTTTTAAACTAAATTGAGAGGTATGTTATATTTTTTTTTGAATTCAGTACCAACTTTATTACCAAATAAAAAAAGTTGCAATTTGTTTTAACCAAAATCGACAGAAATATAATAGTTGGGGGCGAAATACAAATAAAGAAAACTAAAACTTAACGACTAATTAGCAAACAATCTAATCAGACTAAGTCCAACGCAAAAGGCTTAATTGAAGCCCAATTAGCAAACAATCTAATCAAACTAAGTCCAGCGCAAAGGGTTTAATTGAAGCCCAGAAACCGACTCGACCCGAATCGAATGACAACATACCAGCTTTCCCTTGCAGAATTCATTTCTCCTAAATCAAAGAAAAACCCTAGAATCCTAGAGCTCAACTTGAAACCACTTGAACTGCAAAATCACTTTCTTCGAACAGCCATGATAGAGAAACACCGCTACTGAACACCAAATCGAGGGATGAAGAGGCTACGAGCAAGCTTCACGCTATCAAAAGAATATGGAGCTAGTTAACTCTTCAAAACTGACGCTCAATCGGACTGAAGTAGATAGGGCAGAAGCAACTGCATCAATTCCAATCCCACGCTGATAGAGACTAAGCATTTAAGTCCATGCTTAGCTCGAACTGAAGAGAAGCAGCAAAGCAAAGGCAAAGCCAGATGCATGCAACAGCTCTTCGAAGGCGAGAAGACGAATTCTCAGACCACTCGATTTCTTAACAGAAAGCAGCAAACTTTCCTTCAAGTTAGATTGACTCTTTGATTGAGAGGAAGCGAAGACCAGAACAGAAAACCCTTCTTCAAACAGAAGCACCGTCTTCAAATCGGCAGCTCGATCGAACTGAAGCAAATAGGACAACTGCATCAAATCTAATCCCACGCAGATAGAGACTAAGCATTTAAGACTCCATGCTTAGCTTGAACAGAAGAGAGAAGCACCAAAGTCCAAGCAAGATGCATGCAACAGCTTCTTCGAAGGCGAGAAGGCGAACTACAATTAATTCATAAGAGAAAATGTAAGAAAATGTTCAATTGTTAACTCTCGTTTACTCTTAATTGACCAATCCCTAAACTGTCAAGAACGAGAATTGATAGAAGGGGATTGGGTGGAACAAAACCCTCATAATGACTCTTCATCTTGCACTTGAGAGTCCACCTTGCAAGCCAGTCGGCTGCAAGGTTTTGCTCTCGATAAGCATGATTCAGAGTCATGAATGGGGAGAGAAGTCCTCTGATTCGGGTAAGAAACTGTTCAATTTGAGCAATTGATTTGCCCGAAATGAGCAGAGATATTAACTTCTCCGAATCACTCTCAATCTCGATATTTGATATGCCTTTTATTTTGCAGATAACCAAGCCATTCAGCAGGGCTCTGTCTTCAGCTTGGATAGCGGATTGCTTTCCATAGCTGTTGCCATAGCCCATAATGATGTTCCCCAGATGATCTCTGATGATGACTGCTCCACTGGTTTCACCAGATTGAGAACAGCATGCATCAGAGCTTATCTTTAATCTACCGCTTGGAGGAGGAACTCAACAAAGGTACTTAATACTGTTTTTAATATCTCTATGAATGTAGCACCCTAACTCGTGAGCAGTATTCTCACAGTTTTTCCAATATTTAAGTTTAATTAGGTTAGAATAGTCAAGGGACAAAATAATATGTTTAACATGTTGAATTGAAGAATTAGCTGTGATTGCCGAGTCTTTGAATTTAATACCATTTCTTGCCTGCCAGATGACCCAGTTAATTATGGGTGACAAATTTTTTTTCATATGAACATTTGAAGGGGAAGACCACGACCAAGTCCTAGTCATGTGAATTATGGTCATGAACCTAGAAATTTTGACTTTAAAGAGATTAGCATAGTATGACCAAATCTGCTAAGCATGGTTACATTCAATGAATACATGTTTAGGGCTCTCAATGTTATCACAAAAAACACATTTAAAGGCTAAGGCTAAATGTATGTTTTGAATTGTTATCTCTGTTGGGACAAAGTTTTTTAGAAGCCTCCAATGCAAAACAGAGCACTTAGCAGGAGTGACTTGGCTCCAAACCCTTTCAAAAATAGAAGAAGTAGGATAACTTGTAGCAACTTTGTTTACCGTGTCTTTAATGTTAAATGAACCAGTGTTAGAAATGTTCAATTTAATTTTATCCTCTATGTTTAAATCAACCTTCAAATTTTTAATTAGATTGATACTAGAGCTAGGGAGAAGAGAACTTATCGAATTTAGATCCTAGTTGTTATCTTTCCACAGAGAAACAACTGACTTTCCTTTGAACCATTTGTTGTCCGTTTCAGGATCGAACTTGATGATGGGAGGAGTGCCAAACCGGATATCCATCCAAATGTCGACATCACCCTTGCCTAGCTCCCAGGTACTAAAGCTCGCTTCTTCATATCTGTGCTCCATCAATCTATTCCAATTGTAAGAGCCTTTTCTTAAACCAATTTGAGAAGGATGATATTCCTTACAATAGATATTATGGACCATTTTAGACCAAATGGACCTTTTATTTCTAAAGTCAAACCATATTTTTAAGGAATAAGCCTTTTGATAGTCAGACAAACTATGAATATTAAGACCGACCTCTTTGAAACTTTTACAAACTAAGGACCAAGAACACCAAAGGATGTTCTGCTTATCTGTAGTAGAACCCCACAAAAAACGATTAATTTTTTTCTCTATTTTGCAGATAATTGAAGGAGGCAATTTGCAACTTTGGCACCAAAATAAAGGAATAGGCAAGAGGACACTCTTAATAAGAGTAAGCCTGCCAGCACATGACAGACATTTGCATTTTCCTTCCCAAGAATAAATTTTACTATTAATCTTTTCAAGCAACGAAAAAAAATTGCTGACTCTGTTATTGGAGTTCAAAGTGACCCCCAAGTAAGTAGTAGGTAGATTCCCTATACTAAAATTTGTAATAATCTGAAGGTTGCTGAGCTTATTTTGACTAATATTGCTAGCAGCAATTAACAGAGTTTTATTTTTGTTAATAATCTGCCCTGAAGATGACTGATAATCATGCAATAAATCACCTATAGAATTCATAGAAATAGTTAAACCATTAGTAAAAATTAACAAGTCGTCGGCAAAGGCCAGGCATGGGATGTCAATTTTACATTTGCCTTTAAACTTGATAGACCGATCAGATCTATATAGACTGACAAGACCTCTAATTAGAGCCTCCTCATCAAGGATAAACAGACTTGGAGAAAGAGGGTCTCCTTGTCTGATTCCCTTGCTGGTTTTAAAGAAACCCACAAACCTGCCATTTATTAGAATAGAAATAAAAATAGAAGTAATAAGATTACTAATGATTTTGATAAATTGATGATTAAAACCAAAACAAACAAAGATATTAAATAAGAAACCATGAGAGATATTGTCGAAAGCTTTCGACATATCCACTTTAATAATGACGTTACTGTTTTTTGTTTTCCTATTCAGGTCGTGGAGGAGTTCCTTGGCAATCAGGATGTTCTCGTGGATGGACCTACCCTTCATATAAGCACCTTGGACGTCAGATATAATATCAGGTAAGAGCTTAGCAATTCTATTATTAATAAGCTTAGACATTAGTCTATTAAGTATGATGCAAAGAGAAATAGGTCTGTAGTGGTTCCAGAAAGTAGGATTTTCAATTTTAGGGATGTGGAAAATGCCCGTATCTTTGATACCCTTAGGAATATCTTTTCCCTCGACTAAATCTTTCATGGAATTGCAAATGTCATGCTTAATAGTGTACCAATAGGTAGTTAAGAAACAAGTGTTGAAGCCATCTATGCTAGCTGCACTAGATGGTTTCAAACACTTAATGGCATTAAGGATCTCATTCTCGTTGGAAACAGACAATAAAAAATCATTATCAGAATCATTAATTAATTTAGGAATATTATTAAAGATATCATAACAAGGATTATCAATATAGTTGTTAGGATTAGAAGTGAACATATCTTTGAAATAGGCTTCAACTGATGCATTAATTTGATCTTCATCACTGCTCCATATGTTATTAATCTTGATATTGGCGATCTTGTTCTGTCTTATTCTCTTTTAACAATATTATGAAAAGTTTTTGTGTTTTTGTCGCCGTCCATGATCCAAGTTGAATATGTTTTCTGCTGCCAATAGCTTTCCTCCATGGATAATGCAAGTAGATTGTCAGCTATGGCCTTAGAAAGGGCAATCTTGTCTTCAAGATAATTACTAGTAAGAAAATTTCCTTCACATTGAGCAACTTTTGATTCAATATCTTTGACTTTATCAAAGATATTACCAAAAGTATTTTTATTCCAAATCTTCAAATCTTTTTTAAGTCTTTTAAACTTATTCAATAAGACATCAATAGGGTTACCCTGCATGCTTTTTTGCCAACTTTCTTCCACAACTTTGTTGAAGGAAGGCTCTTTAGTCCACATATTGAGAAACTTGAAGCTGTTATTAACCTTTCTATTACTATTATTGATGCAAACTTTGAGAGGACAGTGATCAGAGCAAGTACGAGCCAAGTGGCTGACCTCAGTAGAATTAAAGTTGTTCATCCAATCCTAGTTGATGAATATCTAATCTAATTTTTTCCCCTTAAGGTTTCTCATCCAGGTAAACTTGGTTCCCATAAACTTAGTGTCATCTAGATTGCAATCGTGTAACATAACATTAAAGTCCTCAGTGGTTTTCTTATAGTATGTATTGTAGTTAACCTGGTCATTGATGGATCTGGACGCATTGAAGTCTCCAAGGACCATCCAATCCTTCACAGTAGAAGAAATATCCCTTAAGCTATCCCAAAGATCAAGTCTGATAATCCTCTGGCACTTTGCGTAAACAGAGGTAATGTTAAATTTCTTATTATAATTAGTGATATTGACTTCAGTGTGAACTAATTGAATCTGATCTATCATAATTTTGACTTGAATATCATCTTGCCAAAAAACCCATACCTTGTTAGAAGAGTTAGCATAATAATTATTGAACTTTAAGTACGAGGCAATATAATCAATTTTAATAGGGAGAATAAAAGGCTCCTGTATGAAAAGGAGCTTAATATTGCTACTAAGGACAATTGACTTGAGTCTTCTCCTAGAAGACTTGTTGTCAATGCCCCTTATATTCCACGAAAGAATATCAATCATTGGGTTCTTTGTTGGTATAATATTTGGTCTTTATAAACAATAAAGACTTAGCAACTTTATATATCTTCTTTTTCTTGATTCTAGCCTCTTTAAGCTTTTCATTAAGGATTTTTTTAAAAGCTCCTGCTAGTTTCCCTAGTCTTCCTTGTTGGTGTAGATGGCAGACTGCCAATATTTTTTTGATCTGGGGTACTGTAACCTTCTTTGGACTTAGGAATATATGGTGAAACATGGGTGCTTTCTCCCTCGAGATCCATTATAGCTTCAATCATCTCTTCTGTGTTGTTTTCAACATGGCTATTTGTTAGAATTTCATTATCTTGAGTAGCACTTATAACTGATTTAATCTTCATTTTGTGACTTCTTATATTTTGTTCTTTTTGAGCTTTCTGAATGCCTTGAAGAACATAATGGGGCTTCTCCACTAATTAAATGCTGTCATCTCTGTCTCCATCTTGATTTTCAACTTCAGGTAAGTTTTGTACCTGTTTCATAATTTTCTTTTTGCAATTACTGCAACCCAACAACCATCGTTTGGACCGAATCCAGTCCACATTCGATTCTGTAATTTATTTGTGATATCTAACTAAATCCACCCATATACAACGTTGAATTAAGCAAGATTTTGGGTTGGAATCTAGGTCTTGATAGGGTCCCCAATAGCCTTAAACACAATCTCAATCATCTCTTGATTGTATAGATACTCAGGTATCTTGGAGATCCAAATAGGGGTGATTGGGCTTTCTATCTTAGGATTAGAATATGAGAACCATTTTAACACCCTCATAATAGAACTACCAATAGTCCATGCAGTCTTGCTCCACAGATTTCCATAATCCTCCTTCAAGTCGAATTCAAACAGAACATGGTGTGAGTCTCTAGTAGAAAAACTCAAATTTCCCTTAAATTTCCTAGACTCAATGAAGTTATCCATCAGGTTATTTTTTGGGATTCCTTCAGAGAATTTACCAATTAGAGTGAATTTAGATGCTCTCAATAAACCATCTTCAACTTATTTAGAGAATTGCAAAGAATTATGATCCGTCTTGTAACTAACTGACTCAGGCATGAATTCTTGTTTGTCATTGGTATTATTTTTTGAATAAATCCGAAATTTCTTTCTCCCTGATGTTGTGTCTTCTTTTTGCAGGTTTCCACTCTGCTCCATGAATATCAACTACAATCCAGACTGACATCAGAGAAGAGACTCACACCAAGGGCACATAAAGACTCACACCAGACTAACCCGAACAAGGAGAATCCACGATCAATAGAGATGATCGAAGCAAACCCAAAACAGAAATCAGGACTCAAAGGACTCCAACGATCATAACCAGTCTAGCATACACAAGGTTACTAGCACCACAGCAACGAGAAGAGGAATTCTTAAAGATCAAGAAATAGGATCTTCAGAGAGAGTTTTTCAATTTTTTACTTCGAGAGGTATGTTATACTTAGGGGTATATATATATATATATATATATATATATATATATATATATATATATATATATATAAGAATTAGGAAGTGGCCTGGAATTACGTTTCTAGTGATTGTTAATGTATAATGAGCATGTCCAATTAGTTTGTTTATATTAAAATCTGACTCAAATAAATAAGTAATAGAAAAAATGCATTTAATATCCGACCAAAAATTCGATTACAATTTATTACTCCAACTTAATGTATAATGTTTTAAGTTTTATTTCAGATCAATTTTTTTTTATGTTACCTTTTTTCTCGAGAAATGAACAATGTCTCCATAAACATAAACGATTTTATAACATCGATTCAATTTTTATATTCAAAAAATAAAAAACTCGTGAAATCAAGGTCGGATAATCAGGTTCATTTAAAGTCCGATTTTGATTTTTTATTGAACGTTTGAAAGTATTAAAAATTAGAGTTCTAAAAAAAATTCTTATATAGTACTAGAGATCTTAATTACAAGTATAAACGAGGGAATGGTTCACGTAGTATCCCGTTTTCTTTCATTTAGTCCATTGAATTCAAAATTATCGGTCTAGGTCATGAACTTGACAAAATCTATAAATTTAGTCCATGACACTTGCTTTCTTCTCAGATGCAGCCACCTATCACCAAAGTCAATTGGGAAAGTGTTGAACAAATAGTTGTTCAACTTTAAATTCGTTTTACCCTTCAAATTTAATATATTATGGTGGAAAAACCGTTAAAAATGAAAGAGTCAACCAATAGAATATGTTGTAATATTATTAATCATGTGAGCCTACTCCACATTGTTTTTCACTACATACGAGGATGTATTAAATTCTATAATTGTTTTACATCGAAAAACATTGAAAAAATAAACAACTATGATTCGGTTGGAAAAGTCAAAGACAAGCTGATGAATTCAATATGGATGAACTACAAAACAAAAGATGATAAATTAGTTAGATGTATTTCTCTTTTAGTGGTTAGTATTTTAGTTTATTTTTGAACATACAAAAAAAGAAATAACAAATTCGGCATCTCTAAAGCATCATTGGATTGCAGCCATTCATCATGAAACACACAAGTATTTGTCAATGAGAAGCGAAAAAGACATGATACCAAGATGCTACAAGTGGTGATAATTGAAAGAGAATCAAATCTAGATTTGATAGAATCTCTAAAACATATTACAAATGAACATGTATTTTTTAATCCATAGTCTTATTTTTCATTTATTTGTAATATATGATCTCGCATATCATGTATTGTCCATCATCTCTTATGTAGTTTACCCTCATACATATCTCATTTATTATATTTATCATTGATTTATATTATTTTTATACTAATTTAATTGTTATTAATTAATAATCAATAAACTCAAAAAGAGAAAAAAGCTAAATTTCAGAAAGAAACTATAATTAAAGAAAATGATTAAATCAAGGATGTGAAGACTATATATAAATAAAAAGAAGAAGAAAAGGATTTGGATTTAAAAAAGAAAAGAAAAAGAAAGTACAGTTTATTTTTAGGAGATAGGGTTTGAGAAAAAAATACCATTACTTTTTCTATAAATAAAATCCATACACACCAAACATAAGACAACAACACAAAAAAGTAAAGAAAGTACACAAGACATTAATATTTTTCACATATTCATTCCCTTCTATGTTCTATCTTTTTTTGTTTAAAAAACTAAGCTCTTTAAAAGCTAAAACCTTTTTTATGAGGTTATTAAACCTTTGTAGATGAAAATATATAATGTAATTTAATTTTATTAATTTAGTTTTTCTTATTTTCTTTAGTATTGATAATGTTTTCAATTTCCTACGCGATTAATTGATTATTCTTAGATTTAGGTTAAGATCGAGAGGTAATATCTACACCTGAACTATATTAATACCATTAGGTTCAGCATCGGTCCGGTGATTTATGAGGCCTAAGACATTTAAAAAAATGGGGCCCTACGAGATATTTTAGAAATTAACAATTTTTTTTTCAAACCAACAAAATAAAATTATAAATATTTTACAACCTATAAAAAACAGTAAAAATTATTTCTGAAAAACAAGTTTTCTAGCTTTTCTTTCCACAAATTCATCCATAATTTTCTCATAATCGATATTATCAATCGTATCCTTTTCAATAGATATCATTGATAATCCATTTAATTGGTCTTGAGACATAATAGAGCGAAGATAGTTTATTTTATCAACTTCAACTTTGAAAAACTCATTTCGGTAGATGCAACTGAAACTTGAATTGTCAACAATATTTGATAAGCAATGGATGCATTTGGATAACAATCCTCCATTTTTTTCATAAAGATCAACATATCGACATCCCTTTTAATTTCTATTGGCAACACTTCTCTTAGAAGTTTCAACTCCATAAATAAATCTTTTCCATCTACATTTGAAAGTGCACCATGTGTCAAAAATGCTTCAAGCTTAACACAAGAGCTCATCGATTCTTCGTCACTAGTTGACTTAAGCTTCTTCAAATAAAAAAAAGTCCAAAAGTTTTTTAGTAACTTTAGAACTGATCGAATCTTGCTTCAATACAAAAAATAGCTTGATCAATGATGTTTTGAAGTAATCCACCCTAAACCCTTCCTCGCCTTGTAATACCATATTGTCACCATATTTTTCTACATCTTCATCAAAATGTATTTTTCTTTTTCTGTTACGTTTTGGCTTCTCACAAAATGTAGGTTCGATTCCCATCTCATTTGAAATCTATATTATCTAAACTCTTGCTTTCTCAAACCATGTTTCTCTATATTCTTTCAAAAATGAGAGAAGCCCTCTTACTTGGAAAATAATAACATCAATATCCATATCTTTTTACAAGTAAAGTCTTGCTTACTATGTTAAAATAAAAAATAAGCTCATGCCAAATTATCATTCCAAACAAGAAATAAAACCTTTCAATTCTATGTGTTTCACTTTCAGGAAGACATTCAGCTTCCCTTCTATGTATTGGATTATTTTCGATTTTCAACTTAAGACCAACAAATACCTCTCGTAAGGTGACAAAAAACCATTTTTCTGATGCATCAGTGACTTCTAAAAATATAAAAAAAACTCTTCGATTTTGAGTATGAGCGCAAAAATATTCACAAATCGAATAAGAAGAGTCATTTGTTCTCTACGGCTGGTATCATGAGTACAAGAAAGAATTACCAAAAAATACTTTGCATTGTGAATCTTCTCAATAATCATCCTTTTGATTTCAACTGCAAGCATCACTGTAAAAACTAGAAAAGATTTATTATGACTTAGAATTTCAGTACAAGTTAAAGCCATATATATATATATAGGCTTTGAAAATATCTTATTATTATACTAGTCTACTGTAATAAAATCTAATCTAATAATATCTATAATAGATTACGTTTGAATATTAACTATAATAAATTATTTAGTCAATGTATATTATTATTTCCGTTAACACTCCCCCTCAAACTTGTGTGAAAGTACTTGAAACTGTCGTAGCTTTGATAATAACGTTCTCTTTGAAACTTGAACTGAAGTACTTGAAGTGCAAGCTTGATCGAAAGACTGAAATGAAATCACACTCCCCCTCAACCTGGAGTATATATATTAATCATGCCCAACTTGTTACAAATATAAGTAATCCGTGATCCATTGAGCGTTTTTGTGAATATATCTCCTAGTTGTTCTCCTGTTTTGACATATCTCGTATGAATGAGATTTTGTTGAATCTTTTCGCGGATAAAATGGCAATCAATTTTAACATGCGTCGTTCTTTTGTGAAAGTCAGGATTAGATGCAATATGCAGCGCCACTTGATTATCACACCATAACTTCGCAGGCATGATAGTCTTGATGCCAATATCATTTAACAATTGGAAAATTCAAATTATCTCACAAGTAGATTGAGCCATGGATCTATATTCAGCTTCAGCACTTGATCTCGATATAATATTTTGTTTCTTACTCTTCCCACTTCCAAATTACCCCGTACAAAAACGCAGTAACCAGTGGTCAATCTTCTATCGGCTTTAGATCCAGCCCAATCTGCATCTGCAAAACACTCTATATTTGTATGACCAATACTGCCATACCACAATCCTAGTCCAGGAGCCGATTTGAGATAACACAAGATATGTTCTAGTGCCGCCCAGTGATTAACTGTTGGAGAATACATAAACTGACTTATAACACTGACTGGATATGCAATATCTGGTCGAGTTACTGTAAGGTAATTGAGTTTTCCTACTAATCGATGATACTTTTCTGGATCACTAAACAATTCTCCATCATCTTTCAGTAATTGCGAATAAAGAACCATTAGTGTATTACATGGTTTTGCTCCTAGATTTCATGTTTCTATCAACAAATCTAGAACATATTTTCTCTGCGATAAAAGAATACCTTTGTTGCTTCTTGTTATTTCAACCCCCAAAAAAATACTTCAATGGTCCTAATTTTTTTTTGAAATCGCGAATGTAAAAATGTTTTAAGAAATGAAATGCCTTTAGTATCATTCCCAGTAATAATGATGTCATCTACATATACAACAACGAGTATAATTTCATTTGCAGAACGTTTATAAAAGACAAAGTGATCACAACTGTTCTTCTTCAACCCAAATTCATTTAATGCATCACTAAACTTTCCCAACCAAGCACGGGGACTTTGTTTTAATCCGTATAATGATTTATACAAACGACATACCTTTCCTCTCTCCCCCTGAGCAAAAAATCCGGGTGGTTGCTCCATATAGACTTCTTTTTGGAGGTCTCCATGTAAAAATGCATTTATAATATCTAACTGATGTAATGGCCAATCATTTGATGCTGCTAAAGAAGAAATCTAACAAAAATTTCATGTAGAGATGATATCTTAGACCCAACGAGGATTTGAGATTTTGCACTATCAAACTCCAAAGGAAGACCAGCAAGACAACTCATTACAACCATTTGTTCTCGTTGCAATTGTTGACTTTTAATATCAGTACTGAAGGGTAACAAAACATTAACTTCTTCGTAGATGCGTTTGAACTCCATAAAATATGCCGTAAGAGACTTATCTTGTTTTCAGTACGATAAAAAGACTTGCAGACATCATAGATACACGATCTATTACCTTTTCCCGCATATAGAAATTCAAGATATTCCATTAACTCTTTAACTTATTCACAATGATTAACAAGACTACGTAATGATTGTATTTCGTATCTGAAGAAAAAGGCAAGCATAATCACAGATCCAATTTTTTACTGTGTCATCCGTAGGAAGATTTTGTATCAAATGATCATCTTTTTTTATACTTCGTAAATAGATACGAATTATTTTACACCAATTTAAGTAATTGGATTTGTTCAATTTTTGTTCAGTGATTTTTGTCATCACAGGAACCAAACCAGACATACTTTTCCTTTTCTCCATCTAGATTCTTTTTTTATAGAAACCCTAATGGCTCTGATACCATGTAAAAACTAGAAAAGATTTATTATAACTTAGAATTTCAGTACAAGTTAAAGCCATATATATAGGCTCTGAAAATATCTTATTATTATACTAGTCTACTGTAATAAAATCTAATCTAATAATATCTATAATAGATTACGTTTGAATACTGACTATAATAAATTATTTAGTCAATGTATATTATTATTTTCGTTAACAATCACAATCAGCTTATTCTAAATTTTATGACTAAGCCAATGATACTGGCTTTCACCTTTTTCAAATCGCTTAAGATGTTCTTTCATCACTGGATCAAATTTTGCAATCTCTTCAATTATACCCAGAAAGTTTCCATTATTCAAAGAACCAATTTTCTCATTTTTTCCTCGAAATGCTATATTCATTTTAGCAAAGGTCTCAACAACTGCAATTATTCTCAACAAAACATCTCCTCAATGTTTTTTCTCCCTTTTAATTTCTTCTTGCATATGCTTATCAATAGTTGCATTCTTTTGGAGTCTCATTTCCAACTTTCTCCATTTAACTATGCATTGAATATGATTATGACTAGTTTCATGACTTTTCAAACAATATGAAACATTTTTCCAATCACAATACCCAATACTTGTCAGCATAAGAGGATCTTCATCCCCACTAAATAACTTACAACAAAAACAAAAAGATAAGATATTTTGATTTTGAGTAAACTAACCATCGCCTATCATACTTTTATCCCTTACTCATTATTCTTGTATATGATGGATAAAGAAAAAGACCTAGCAAAACTGTTTTCCAGAAACTGATAGTCAACTAGTTTCTTCATGACTTTTATCCTCATCATCTTGGACCTCTTCTATATTTTCATCTTCAACGATATTTACATCTTCTTCACCATTCTTTCAAGCATCAATCTCAATTATATTTTCATTGATTTAATTTTCAAAAATTGAAGATCTTGTTACTAACTTAAGCATAAAATTTTCTTGTGATTTAACAAATTCTTCATCTTTTTTTGATCCATAGGCGCATATTTTCTATAGTTTATCAGAGGCATGTCAGTACAAAATAATATTAATAATTAGTAATATTAAAACAAAATAATTAATGATATATATCCATTACAACTGATGAAAAATATATTCCATTACAAAAAAGATATCAAAGAATACCTTAAAAACTGTAACGATGAATCTTATCAAACACAGAGAGAAGAAGAGAAATACGAACAAAAGTGCTATACCATAACCTATTACTTTTTTTTAAATAGGCCCCTTGAAAATTGGGGTCCAAGGCAATAACCTCATGTGGCTTAAGGGAGAGCCGACCATGATCGGGTTGAATGAGTACTTTAATATGACCATGACCTTGTGAAGTCAAAACTAGACTTTTAGAATTTATGACCTAATTGTAATAGGATGACTAGAAATATAACCAACCATACAAGAAGGTTAGTTGTGTAAGATCGAGAGATGACCACAACACTCTGAAAAAGAACATGGATTTAAAGAATATTTGTAAAAATTTAGTTGAATTTATTATATAAAAAATAATTAGAAATTGTTGATATATGGTTAGTAACTCTAAAATTGTTTTAATATTGATATTATCTTAAGTGACAATTGTTTCTTTTTCTATTGTTTAATTATTTTTACAAAACCTCTTAATGTTTTTCATAATTAATTCAATTATATACTATTTTGTTGTTAAGTAGTAGATTTTTGATATTATATTATAAATATAAAAAATAGATTTTTTCCCGAGGTTTCGATAATTCCCAAGTCTATTACTAATAAAAAAATTCAACGAAAATCCTACACTTGTAAATTTTCATCAAGTTTTTTGTGTCGTTATTTGGTATTAGTATGTTTTTTGATATATTAGTTTAATATAATTGTATACCATTTTTTTTATAATACGTAAAAATTCATAATTATTATTATTATATATTATTTTATTTGTATATGAGATTTTATTTTATAATTATATTCTAATGATTCTATATCTTTTTTTTACAGATTTAATACTTATTTTGATGTACTAGCTTAGTGTTTATTTTATGTTTTTAGAAAAAAAATCACTTGATATGTATGTAGTGGATAACAAAACGGTGCTACAAGCTAAGTTAGTTGCGCTTGAACAACATATGACACATATGAGGATCAATGATGCAGTTGTCAACGAGTGTGAAACATAGTTCCAGTGAACCAATTCTCCCTATCGGTTCCAGTAATGTGTTATACCCAACTATCATAATTATTATCAGGCAGGCTGTTAGCAGATTCTAAATTTTTTATAGGAGAAATACTGATAATGTCTGGAAGCAAGATGATATGGATAAGTTAGAGAAAATTCCAATATAGAGGATATTTTCAGAAATTTATCAAATTCTAAAAAAAGAATGAAGTAAATGCAAAGAATTTAGTAGTTTTGATTCAGCATCAAGGGGTTTACGAAAAGAATTTAGAGGTTTTGATCTAAGATCAATGGATTTTCCTGAATAACTTAAAATTTTATATCAGTCAGAAAAATTTGATGATGGTTTCTAGATCTCAAGAAAATTTTCCCAACAATACATAGAACAACCCAAAACATGTTATACAATCACATTACAAAACGAGAGGGAAGTACGTAAGAAGAAAAATTCGGTTGATTGTAGCGGGCAGATTCATGATAATGATTCATGTAGAGGTTGACCACGATGAGTAAAAGACGTGATCTTGAAAAACTTCAGAAAAACAAAGCATTCGTTGATTATAGTCAGGATGATTGTGGATAGGGTGATAATGATCACGACGCATAAGAAGAAATAATAATGATCAAGAATGATGAACATGATTTGATACCAACACAGATGACCATGGGGTGGAAAATATATATTAACTATAAACAATTGAATGATGAAACATGCAATGATCACTTCTTATTTTCATTTATTGAACATTGTTGGAATGATTAGTTGGTCACACGTTTTACTGTTCTTTGATATATACTATGGGTACAATCAAATTTCCATCCGACTGAAGGACCATGAGAGGAATACGTTTACTTGTCCATATGAAACTTTCGCATATCGGAGAATACCACTCTTATAACATCTCTCAACATGAAAAAAAATCAAAATCTCACATCATAAAGGAGATATTTAAGGTAAACAGACACCGAATGAAACCTTAGTTTGAAGAGGTTGTTGAATAAGATCAGATCTCAACTCATCTCCAAGTTCCTAACTAAAAATTCTCATCTCCAAGTTCCTAACTAAAAATTCTATAAATCAAGCTACCAACTCTAAATGAAGGTAACCCAATGTGAGTATTTATTTTTATTAATTTTCTTTTTATTCAATTTAAATAATTACAAAAAATTCAATGAATAATGTTACTTTTATTGCCACTGTGGACATTGTTCACATCAGAAAAAAAACTTATGTACGTTTTTTTAGAAAAAACAAAACAAAAATACTATATTTTATTTAAATTGATTTGATTTTTTTTATTTTTTGTTGTTTATACTGTTTTATGTTTTGTGTATAATTGTGTTTAACTATGTGATACTTTAATTTCATATTTATGAGTTTTTTGTTTTGTTTTCTTTTAAATTATACCATAACAACAACAAAAAAACTCCAACAAGTTTACTCCAGTTTTGATCAAACTCCGCGATTTTTAATCCAAATATATCCATCATATACTATTGTTTTTTATTTTGTTTTTTTATTTTTCTAATATTAAGGATAATATTAGAACTTAAGTCTAGGGTATGAAATATATGGATAGTTGAGAAAACATTACAACTTTTTGATTATTTAATATTATTTATTATATATTTTAGGACTTAATACTTAATTCAAACTGGTGAAGTGACATTGAGTTAAAAGAGGTGATAATTGCATGTTTAGATTTTTATATGATTAAATTTTTGTTTCTTAAAATTTATTTAAATTAATTATATTAAAATTTTACTTTAAGTATGATTTTTTTGACATAGAAATTAATAATATTTTTTTAAAAAGTACTTATATATAGTTACAATTAAATAAATAAAATGATTGCAAAACCGAGGTCTCATTCCTAATCTGATGGAGATTTGCATAAAAAAAGAAGAGGTTTATGCTGATTATCAAGTGTGAGTTGTCTAGTTTTGTAACCTAATTAGTATAACTTACTAAATCATTATGGGTGTTTCATTACTTAATGGTCCTAACCAACCGTGATATATGACATTGATCTACAACTTGTTAAATACAATATTTAGAAAACTTTATAAAATTAGATACTTAACAAGTCATATGTATGTAAATATTTTTTTATTATGTTTCTAAGTTTATATATCCTTTGTGGGGCCTTATCACCTAATAACATAAGCTAACTCGTTTGTGATTCATTGACTGTCACATAGAAAAATGGATGATAATATATATATATATATATATATATATATATATATATATATATATATAATGATAAATAAACAAATTAACAACTATTAAAATAAAAAATGATATTATTTTGGTTTATTAAAAGAGTGTTTGAAACATATTGAAGTAAATAATTATGTAACATTAATTTAATATTTTTGAAAACAAATTAGATATTCTTCACATTTTTTCAATTTTTTATACATAACATGTGGTTATAAAATTTTCACTTTGTTTTGAAAGTATGAAATTTAATCTTGTTTTATACCATATAATAATATCATTTGATCATACTTTTAAATTTGTAATATTTAGTTTTGTCTTCTCCATTATCAAATAAATAAGTGTGAGGTAATTTGATCAAATGATATTTATCATTGATTTTATATTAATTTAATTGTTAGTTTTAATTAATAATGAATAAAATACTCTCAATTGTATATTTTAATCTTGATTAGTAAATTAAGATATAAAAGATAAAAAATAAGTTAAATTGTAAAAATTAGCTAAGTTGAAGAAAATGATTAATGCCAAATACTTGAAGAAAATAAATAAAACATATAAAAAATTAAAAAATTGGATTTAAATACAAAAGTAAAGAAGAAAACAATTTTGTCTTTTAAGAACAAATTATAATATCTTAGTCTTGAATTTAGAAAATATAAAATAATTCATTTATTTAATTTGATGAGAGTTATGATTTTATTTTATGAAGTATGTTTTAGTTTTAAAGAAATAGAATTTAGAAAAAATATATATCAAGTTTTAAATAAAATCCATACACACTAAACACAATACAACAACAAAAAGAAAAAAGAAAAAAAAGTACCACAAGGTATTATACTTCTTCACATATTCTGTCCTTTTTATTTATTTACTTCTTTGTTTTTTAAACATGCTTAATTGGAGCTAAACGTTTTTTGTTATAGGGTCTTTAAACCTATGCAAATGCAATTTATATGTTTTTTCCAATTAATTTAGTTTTTATTATATTATTTATTAATATCCTACGAGATTAATTGTTTAACCTTATATTTAGGTTGAGACCGAGAGGTAATACATACTTTTTAACTATGTCAATATTAATGGGTTGAATGAGTAGTTTACTACAACCATGACCTAATGAAGTCTGGACTAGGCTCTTTGAATTATGACCTAAATGTAGAAGATTTGAGACTAGAGATATAACTAGCATGCAAGAAGGTTAGTTCTGTGAGATCGAGGGATGAAGAGATATAACAAGCCATACAAGAAGGTTAGTTCTGTGAGATCGAGAGATGATCACAACACTCTAAAAGAGAATATGACTATAAATTCTTATGAATATATAAATACCTAAGAAGTTGATAAACAAGAAACTTTAAAATAATATCGTTGACAGAATCTACAATTCAAGAGTAGAGAACAAAAATTTGAAGAGATTATTTTATAAGGAAAAGGTAAGAATCTCCCATCCCATCTCTAGTCTCGCATCTCGCATTAACCTCTTATAACTAGTATTAGATTACTCTTTTATAACTATCTCACATTACTCAATTATAACTAGTCTTCTATTACTCCTTTAAAACTAATCTCACATTGTTCATTCAACACTATTATTGCATTTAATATTTATTTGATCTCACATTCTTCATTTAAAACTAGTCTCGTATTCAGTATATTCCCGGTGTCGCATCTCACATTTTGTGTTTGCTCAGTCTTTCATTTAATATTTCGGTTTTTCTATTTTGTTGTGTGTTAACTTAAAACTAAACCAACAATTGAACTAAAGTATAGCCAAAGTATTGACTTACAAAATGTAGAGCAAATAGAGAAATCAAAAGTTGCTAATACTAATTATTAAAAAAGAAACCGAATAACCAAAATAGTCAATCATCAACAAAGATAAGGTCATATCAGATATGAAGAAAGATATATAGAAATATAAAACATATCACCTAAAAAATGATGAGAAAGAAAATGGAAGTATGGAACTTAAAAAAACATTTGTATCGCCTATATTGGAAATAAACACAGAGGTGGAAGAAACACTTTCCAAAAAAAGTAAAGCATATATAATAAGAAAACATGCACAAGATAAGAAAAAATGTAGAAGAATCACCTTCTAAAAAATCATGTATTTGGGTCCCGCTTGATGGACAAGATAGGGAAAAGGTGCACGATCCCTTTAATGTACAAAATACTATTGTTAAGGTCTTTCCTATTGTAAATAATACCTTTGTGTAATATTATCTTGATTTAAATGTGAATGGTGGACATGATGTGGAAAACCATGCTCATCAAATAGAATATGTTGGATTTATGGTTGATTTAGAGATAAGATTGATCCAAATTGTTCAAAACAATGAGTTTCATGCTCATTAAATGGAAAACCAAGATCTTGAAGCTATACATTGATAAGGAGATAATTCGCCAGAATAAGTAATAAGGGGTTGAGTATGAATATAAAATACTTGATAGGGCTATTGTAGAATTTATTATCCTTTAGAGGCAAATTTGTAAACAATGCACTTACTAAGGAACCAAAGTCATAATAAAATCAGTCCACCAAGGATATTAATGGGCCCACCTTCATTTATTATAAAAGGTGACCCACTTTCTTGATAGATGGGACATTCCGCATTATTCTATTCTCTTTGCACTTTCTCTCTCTACACACTCTCTCTAGTCACATTAGATTCAAGATTCGAAACATTCCTCAAGTCATTTATTCTCTCATCATTGGCGCCGTCTGTGGGAACGCGTGATAACAAAAAGGAATCTTTTTCCTTGAAAATCGCGATTGAAAAGATGAATGACGAGGCTGTTGAAGAGAGGGTCGGGAGAGAAGTCGCCCGAGCCGTGTCACTATCTGAGGGCGAAGGAGCCCCGGGTCGGGAGCTCTACGTCCAGGGTCGGGACAAACGATCGACCCTTATCATGACCCGAAGACAGCTCCTGGAAGACATTTCCAGGCTAAACGCTGAAAGGGAGCGGGCGCTAGGCGAGAAAAGGGCTCGGGAAGGAAAAGGCAAAGAGCCGCTCTTGGATGATCGCAGTGGGGGCAACCCGTCTGCTGGACATCGCATCAAGGCCCGACCTGTCAGGTATTACTGGGAGCCTCGCCCTGAGGAGGGGCAAAATACCAGGAAGCAGCGATACCCGGAGGACCACCGCAGCATTTCCACCCATTACACCTCAGATGACTCGTCGGGCAGGGAGTACCGACGACGGGAAAGAATAAACAAACGCGCGCAGAAAAATTGTTCCCGACGCCACCGAGGACCCCGATCAAACTCTCCGAAATACAAAAAAGGTAGCACCGAAAACAAACTCTAGTGTCATTTGAAAAAGAAGATATGCGCGCGGCCAGTCGCGAATAACGAGTAGCGTTGCCTCAAGTACAATGGCAACCTTCGAACAGCCAGAATCAGGCGTACCGAACCAGCAGCCAGTTTATCAATCCAGGGGATGAAGGACTGTATGGAGTTCAAACAGAAGGGCTCGGAGGCGGAGCTTTCGGGTACGGGGTGAATTGGAGAGCGTCGCCATTAACCGACGAGATATTGGCAGGGCCGCTCCCAAAGAGATTTGATATTTCCAGTTAGAAAAATACAACGGGAAGAAGGATCCGGATAACCACTTAGAAGACTTCAAGAACTTCATGCTTAGTTTCGACAACGACGATAAACTCCTGTGTAGGGCGTTTTCAATGACCTTCCGGGATCGGGCGTCCAAATGGTACAACCCTTTACCATAAGGCTGCATCAAAAACTTCGGGATGTTTTAGATAATGTTTAGACAGCATTTCGTCGGAAGCAAAAGTTTCCGAGCCAATGGAGACACTATTATGAATTGTAAACAGAGGTTGGGAGAGAGCCTCAGGGAGTACACTAGGCGATTTATCGACGCAAAAACCGAACTGGACCACTGCGAGGAAAACGTGGCCTTAACCGCATTCCGCCTAGGTTTGCTCCCAGGACCAATGAAGCAAGCGGTAACAAAGAAGCAAGCATTCACTTTTTTCGCCCTTCTGGCCCAGGTAGAAAAACAAATATTGATCGAAGAGACCGAGGCGTCCGAACTGGTTGCGCAAATTCAGCAGAGTGCGCAAGCGGCAGTCGTGATAAGACAAGGGACTCAATCTAGCTACGCTCGGGTAGTCCAGCCAGTTAGCACGATGCAACCGACCCAGTCCTTACCAACCAAACCTTCGGCTCCACCAAGCCAGAAAACGAAGCAGACGAGTCAAACGGTGTCGCGACCCATGTCTAACAAATGGATCCGACCTGCTTATTTCGCGGACCTAACAGAATGTGTATCGTCGATCTACGAAAAAACTAAGAAAAGCGGGATGTACCGAAGACCTTTCCTAATACCCACGCCTCGGGAGCAGAGGAATAATCGTTATTGTCGCTATCACGAAGACGTGGGACACGATACTAAGGATTGCATTTCCCTTAAGAAATAAATACAGACGCTGATCGAGCACGGTAACCTCTTGGAATATATCAAGAAATCATGGTAATTCCAAAGCCCGAAACCACTATGACAATTTCCGAGGTAACCGACCCTTTTGATGTCTCCATTGAGTACCTCGACCCCGAGGCTAACCGCAACATAATAGGGATCATCGAAAAGGAAGCCGGGGAAAGTGTCGGTAATGCGAGAAACCTTTGTGAATTCTTTGAGAGTCTGACTATCTTTGGTGGAGATTCTATCGCAGGTACCACTCACTCTTCCAGGAAAAGGCACATTGTGAATCTAACCAATCAATTGGAGGCTCGACCTTACCCTCACTCCAAGAGCGTCCCGTCCCCGATCCTGTATTTCGACAACGAAGACATGAGAGATATAACCGGCCCTCACGAGGACGCCATCGTGATCGGCGCGGCCATCGCGGGGGAGGAGGTCAGACGCATCCTGGTGGACACCGGGAGTTCGGCCAACATAATCTTCGCGTCCACTTTTGCCAAATTTAGGACACCCCCGGTCATCACACGGTCAGACCAAACCATCGTGGGATTTACGGGGTCGGCAACTGACGTCATCGGAGAATTTGAGGGCATCGTTCAGTTAGGCCGCAGCCCATTTAAGAAGGAAGTCACCGCTCTATTCGTGGTAGTAGACGCCCCCGGCTTCCCATAACGCAATCTTTGGCAGATCGTAGATATCGCGAATGCATGCGGTATCTTCTACAATCCACCAGTGTTTAAAGTACAAGCCAGAAAGCGGCACAGGAGTGTTACCGAGCACCGCTAGCACGTAAAAAAGATCAGGAGATGGTTCAGGCTCGGGAATAGAAGTTAAAGGGGCTCCCCCCGGGGTCGTTACCCGTTGATGATCCTAGGGAAGCTCCTAGCTATCTGAATACCGATGAGGAATGTGAACAACATCCGTTTGCTGAAGGAAAAATGCTGCGGATAGGGGTTTCCTTGTCACCAGTCTTCAGGGAACAGTTATTGTCTTTACTACGGGAAAATTTAGATTTATTCGCATGGTGCTCGAGGGACGTGAGATGAGTCCCGGAGTCGTGCGTTATTCACCGGCTAAATGTCAACAAAAACGTCAAGCCCGTCTCTCAAAAACGTCGGGCTTTTTCCCCGGAAAAGGCAGATATTATTTTGCGAGAAGTCGAGAGAATGATTAGCTTCGGGCAAATTAAGGAAACGAGTTATCCGCTATGGACCTCCAACCCCGTTCTGGTTAAGAAGAAAAATGGGAAGTGGAGAATGTGCGTAGACTTCACTGACCTCAATCGGGCATGTCCGAAGGACCCGTTCCCGATGCCAAGGATTGACCAATTGGTAGATTCGAGTTTGGGAAATAAAATACTATCGTTCATGGATGCGTACGCCGGCTATAATCAGATCAGGTTGCACTCAGCAGATCAAGAAAACACCACGTTTATAACAGGCCGAGGTCTCTATTGCTACAAGGTCATGTCGTTCGGGCTGAAAAATGCCGGGGCCACGTACCAGCGGCTTGTTAATAAAACTTTTGAAGGCCAAATTGGGAGGAATATGGAGGTATACATTGACGACATGCTAGTCAAGAGCGGCACGGACGAAGAACATCTTTCTGATTTGCGAGAAACTTTTGATAACCTCCGGGGTATAAACCTCAAGCTCAAACCTGAGAAATGCTCCTTCGGGGTCAGGTCAGGTAAGTTTCTAGGCTTCTTTGTTAGCGAAAAAGGGATTGAAGCCGACCCCGTCCAACTCCGGGCTATTACCGACATGACCCTTCCTAAGAACATCAAGGAAGTCCAGATCCTAACAGGGCATTTGGCCGCCTTAAATCGCTTTATCTCTCGTTCTTCTGACAAATGCGCTCCCTTTTTTCAGGTCTTGAGACAGGCCAAGAATTTTGTGTGGACACCCGAATGCGACGAAGCATTCTTAGGGATTAAATGATATATATTGTCCCCGAATCTTTTAACAAAGCCTCTAACGGGCGAGACCCTCTTTCTCTACATTGCAGTTACGGATTTTTCAGTTAGTGCGGCCTTAATCAGCGAGTCAGGTTCGGCCCCAACAGCGGTCTACTTTGTAAGCAAAAGCTTACTAGACGCGGAAATGCGGTATTTGCGGCTGGAGAAAATGGCTTTAGCTCTAGTGACTGCAGCACGGAAGATGCGTCCATATTTCCAAGCCCACCCTATCGTTGTACGCACCTCGTTTCCGCTCAAATACGTACTCCAGCGACCAGACATGTCCAGAAGGATGTCTAAATGGTTGGTCGAGTTAGGCAATTTCGACATCAACTTTGAGCCTCGGACAGCCGTCAAAGGCCAAGTTTTAGCCGATTTTTTAGTAGAGTTCCACTCCGAGCGTCCGGATCGGGATGCATCAACTCGAGAGGCCGAACCAAATGAGTGGACCATCCGAACCGACGTGGGGGGGGGGGGGGGGGGCAAACGTCAATGGCTGCGGAGCGGGCGTGCAGATAGTTACCCCAACAGGCGTCAGTATGCACCATGCTATCCGATTCGGTTTTCCTACCTCAAACAACGAAGCCGAATATGAAGCTGCCCTGGCCGGACTACGGCTAGCGCAAGTATGTGGAGCAAGACAAGTACGCATAGTTAGTGATTCCCAGCTTCTGATAAACCCAGCCTCGGGAGTTGCGGAAGCCAGAAAAGAGCATCTGGTCCAATATTTAGCAGCTCTGAGAGTGCTAGTTGCCTCGTTTGAAAAAATCACGTAGGAGCACGTCCCGAGAAGCGAGAACATGGTGGCAGACTCATTAGCTATGGCTTCTTGCTCGAGCAACTATCCCTGGGTAACCGAGCAAGAGAGTCCATCCATCATCAAACGACAAGAGCTTGATAACCGACCTGAAATCGCTTGCCAGGTTTCTTCGGTAACAATTTCAGATTGGCGGCGCGATCTCATAGCTTTCCTAGCCGAAGGTCGACTACCTAGCGACGGAGATTCGGCTCGAAAAGTTTGCAACAAGGCCCGAGGTTATACATTATTGGGCGACATATTATACAAAAAGTCTTTCAGCCGCCCATTGCTCAGATGTCTGGGGGTCCACGAGTCGCAGATAATTGTATCCGAACTACATGACGGTGAGGGTACGGCACATTGTGGATACAAGGCTTTGATTAGGAGGATTTTTCTCGCAGGATTTTATTGGCCTACGATAACGGCAGATGCACGGTAAATAGTGAAAACTTGTGACACTTGTCAAAGATTCGCGAACGCAATAAACATACCCGCGGCTTCTTTAGAGTCCATATCAGAAGGATTGCCCTTCGACCGATGGGGAATTGACCTTGTCGGACCACTACCGATGGCATCTGGAGAGAGACAGACGATCGTGGTGGCGGTGGACTATTTTTCCAAATGGGTAGAAGCTGAGCCATTGGCCGTTACTAAGACCAACGACATCATCAAGTTTATTTGGTCCAACATCTGTTGTCGGTTCGGGATACCCCAGAGGCTAACCATGGATAAAGGACCGCAATTCGACAGCGGAGAAATGAAAACTTTTTGTACAACTCACCGGATCAGACAATGTTGCTCTGCTCCATTCCATCCTCAAGCGAATGGGCAGGTCGAGGTCACCAACCGAACCATCCTGGACGGACTCAAAAAGAACCATCCACAAGAAGTGTTATGGGCTTACCGAACCACACCTCGGACGGCAACCCATGAGTCACCTTATGCTCTGGTGTATGGTATGGACGCGGTCACTCCAGCGGAGTCCATTTTTCCATCCTTCAGGATCGGTACCTATGACGAAAACACAAACGAAGACGATCAACGGCTCGCTCTCGACCTCATCGAAGAAAAACGGAGTCGCGCTCAGCTGAACTCTTTGCACTATCAGACAATGATGAGAAGTCGGTATGCATCTAAAGTACGCCGTCGGGAGTTTAAGGTCGGTGACAAGGTTTTGAGGGGAGTCTTCCTGCACACCAAAGACAAAAGCCTCGGCAAGCTCACCCCGAACTGGAAAGGACCGTACAAAGTCATAGAAAAAATCAAGAGCGGGACATATCGTCTGCAAAACCGGCTCGGGCACTCGTTAAGACTACCATGGAATATCGAACATCTGAAGTTGTATTTAGAATAATTTTACATTCCTGTAATTTGTTAAAGCATTGTCTGTAAGCACTTATTGGTCGGGATTGCACTCTTTCCTACCTCGGTGGCGCGAGAAGGTTTTAATGAGGCATCATTAACGCCCGACCCCCCCTGTTTGGGTTAATCAAAATTTTCTTTTGCCTTCCAATTTTTGAAGTATTACAAACTAGGTTAGTTGACGAGCTAATCGACATTTGTTCCTACTAATCATGATTGATCAACATAACCTTCATAGGTTTTTCAGTGTTTACACCGATCTACGTTTTAGATTTCCCGACCCTATGGGAAATATTTCAATTTTACATTGATCTACAGAACCTTCATAGGTTTTTCAGTGTTTACACTGATCTACATTTTAAATTTCCCGACCCTATGGGAAATATTTCAATTTTACAATGATCTACAGAACCTTCATAGGTTTTTCAGTGTTTACACTGATCTACATTTTAGATTTCCCGACCCTATGGGAAATATTTCAATTTTACATTGATCTACAGAACCTTCATGGGTTTTTCAGTGTTTATACTCATCTACATTTTAAATTTCTTGACCCTATGGGAAATATTTCAATTTCACACTGATCTACAGAACCTTCATAGGTTTTTCAGTGTTTGCACTGATCTCATTTTAAGCTTTCCCGACCCTACAGATCTAATTGGCCATCTCCTTAAGTTAGAGCCTTCATAGGCTTTTCGGTTCCAAAACCGATCTACATTAAACCAACGACCTTTTGTCCGGTTCTGACAATCACACAGACGATTATCACATAAAACATTCACAAGTCCATGCAGTGCAAGCACAATAAACGGATAAAGGGAAAATGTATTTGCAAAAAGCCAATAGGGGGCTCCGCAGCCCCCAAAATAAATCTGTCAAAACAAAACAAAAACAAAAAACGATTACAGGAACACAAAAAATAACGTCGGGAGTCAAGCCTCTTCTTCCTCCGACTCGGGGTCATCCGATTCCTCATCTTTGATGCAAACTCCTGCAGGGCGATCCCCTTCGGGCACGTCCAACCACATTGATCCGAGGGGCAGGTCAGGGAAGCGGTTGTGAAAAGATAGTACATACGAAGCTTTAGCATCGCCCGCCTCCTTCTCTGCCCACTTCTTGCATTTCTCAGCAAAAAGTGTGTTGGCTGCCTTCAAATTGGTAATCTCCCGTTCTAGGGATGCGGCACGATCCTCCCCGGCCTTCTTAGTCCGTTCCAAAGCAGCCTTGGCCTCCTTGAGCTCCCTCTCTGCCAAGTCCTGAGCCGCCTTGGCAACTTGAGTTTCCTCTTGCAAACCGACCACCTGCGCCTCTATTTCTGACAACTGGCGGGTCAGCTCAACAACCCGATGTTCCTTAAGAGCCAAGGGGACTAGCATGTTGTAAAAGGACAGTGCTAGCCCGTCGGTGATACGCAACGGAAACAAGTGCGGACTACCAGGAACCGACAGCACCAGAAGCTTTGTTCCGCTTAAGGAAGCCGCGACATCCATAGGAACGTTGGGGGGGCTAGCATACTGATCAGACAGCTTCGGCACGGTGACCCCGTCAGCACCAGCAACCGCCCCACTTTCCTTCTTGGAGCGCTTTGGCTTCTTCACATGCACTCCCTCTGCGTCGGCCCGACCTTTTCTCTTCTGCGCCTGCGCCTGGGCCCGATCGGCCTCGCCACCCTTGGTAACGTTTCCATCTTCTTGCGCCACCGCCTCTGCTACTTCAGCCCCGACGTTACTCTCCCCGACCTTGTCGTCTGACTTTGGACGCTTGCTAAGCGCCTTGTTGCGTTTTGGGAGATATAATTGGGACCCTGGCGCATATGTCTTCGCGATCAGATCCTCCATGCTCGGGGGCTGTCGCAGGTGCTCGATGGTGAGCACCTCTGACGAACAGCGCCAGAGATTGCTCAGGATCAAATTGGTATCTTTGAAGGCCCGGTGCATCGCCCGACCCCAGTGCTTCCGAGCATAGTCTTTCAGCACCTGGAAAGTGACTTCACCCACTAAGAAGTAGTCCTTCTTCATCCCCTGCAAGAACTCCTTCGACACTACACAAGAGATCGGTACACGTTAAAAAAAAAATTACCATCGGGAACCCAGGTCCGAAGCAGCCGCCGCTGGTTCTCCTTGCTATAGGGGAGGCCATTTTCCTAGCAGCCGCTCAGAAATACGAAGCGATACTTCCAGCCCTTGTCACCCTCAAGGAAATCGTTAACGATCTTCCATTTGTTTGCCAGGGAAGAGTAGAAGAACGGAGATTTCGAAAGCCCGGACATCGCAATGTACTCCTCCATAGGCATAACCCGACCCGACAGATGCGAGGCCATTATGCAGGACATCAAGGTGTACCACTCGTTGGAGGGTGCGGAAGTATAGAGCGATCTCGGGGGAACCGTAGGCCCTAATTGAACAGCTCGGTGAAATCCACTATCTCCCGCGATCGGACGTGCACGAGGGTCTCCCCAGGGACCGAGAACCGAACAGTAATGCACTCTGGAATCCCCCAGCGAACCAGCAGCTCTGTTTGCTCAGCAATTGGAAAGTAGAGATACTTACCTTCAAAAAGAGAGACGACATTGCTCGATGAAAGCCAGCGAAAGTAAGTAGTGGTTATGGCAGCCTCCACCTCCTCGGGAAGAGGGTCCTCGGGAGGATTAGCAGCATTACCTGCAGCGGCAACGATAACCTCCATAGGTAGAATGTCGACCTCCGACTCCTCGACATTTGCTACCGGAACTTGATCGGAGCTTAGGGCAGTGGCAGCACCCAGATCGGACGGTTGAGCCCGAGAATCTGCGGGACCATCACTGCTACCAGTGTGAGCCAGTTGAGCCTCGTCCTGTTGCCGACGCGCCCGCTCGGGGTCTAACTCCTCTGGCCTCAGTCGCCACTTATTAAGACCTATAAAAGTTATGGCAGTATTAGTGCCAGTTCGGTACCCTCGTATGGAGGGAGTAAGTTGAACCATTTCGGGATGATTACCTCCTGTAGGAGATGTAGGAGAGCTGGTTTCCCCCATAGTTAGAAACTTGGTTTTGAATTTGCGTCGGGGTGGTAAAGGGGGCGAAATGGTGTAGGAGTTAACGGACGCCGGCGTCGGGTGATCTGATCGGACGATCGGAGAGCAAGGGGGACTACCACTAGAGGAAAGGACAACGGTCTCAGGAGTTAGAACGCCGAGTGGTTCGGGTGAAATGAAGGAGTCGGCTGGGACCGGGGTTGCGAGAACAGGATCGTGGGGCTGTGGTACAGGTGTGAACGGTTTGGAGTTAGAACCCCAAATCAATCCAGCACGTTGGTATTCTTCAGCGCGGTCACCGATGGTAGCCCACTCTTTGAAACCGAACACAGGTTTTTTCTTTTTCGTTGTTGATTGCTGTTTCGGGTGTCTGGGTTTCATAAAACAAACATTCCCTCTCTAGAAACGTTCGGACAACGCTTTCTCTCTCTAGAATGCCTCTGAGAGAAATCAGGATTTGTGAAGTATTTATAGGCAGCATTATGATGAGAGCTCGCCTACGCTAGGCCTACGCAAGATGGGCCATTTCGACCCAGTTCGCTATGAAAAGCTTGCCCACTGCACTAGGCCCATGAAGAAACCACCAAGAGAGCACGGGAGCCGAACCTATGAGGCTCGGGAGCCGAGTCAGAGCACAGGTTAAACGAAATAAAACACCCGAACCTAGCCCTCGAACAAAATTCAGAAGCACAAGCAGCGAGAAGAGAAAAGCAGAGCGAGATACGCAGGAAAGAGGAAATCTGCCCGAGGCAGGGCAACCACCGACCATGATACGGAGGACAGTGATTATTGTATTTTGACTCTTATAAGTCTTCGCTCCCGATGCTTACGAAGACTGGGGGGCTACTGATAAGGAGATAATTCGTCAGAATAAGTAATAAGGGGTTGAGTATGAATATACAAATACTTGATAGGGCTATTGTAGAATTTATTATCCTTTAGAGGAAAATTTGTAAACAATGCACTTACTAAGGGACCAAAGTCATAATAAAATCAGCCCACCAAGGATATTAATGGGCCCACCTTCATTTATTATAAAAGGTTACCCACTTTCTTGGTAGGTGGGACATTCCGCATTATTCTATTCTCTTTGCACTTTCTCTCTCCACACTCTCTCTCTCTAGTCACATCAGATTCAAGATTCAAAATATTCCTCAAGTCATTTATTCTCTCATCATACATAAGGAGCCTCTTATTATACAAGATGATCCTTACCATCAAATGCGAGACTAAGACCCTCCCGATATATATAAGAATCTCCCTACTGTACAAGAGCATCATATCATCAAAATAAAGAATGTTGCTTTGGAGAAAAAATGATCCAGATTGTTACGAACCTGGAGGAGCCTGTTGATATTGAAGTTATAGATGCTCCAGCAAAATATGTGATCTAGATTGTTCAGTTCTGAAATATGTATTGATAACCTATGTATTGTTGTAATTTTGTAAAGATATATATATATATATATATATATATATATATATATATATATATTAATTGGCTATTTGCTTACAATCTGTAATGCACAGTATCACATAAAGTTTGCAATATATGGGTTTGCATGAGTTAGTCTTATATAAAGTTTGTAATACATGGCCTCGCATGTCAAGTATTGTTTTGTAATTTTCATATTTTCATACGCCTATCAGTATTTCACAAATCATATTTATTCAGTGTCGCATTACTAATATACAACTTTTTTACATAGACCTACCACTGTGCAAGAGACTCACGCTCAATAAGACCTATAAATATAGACTCTTACACATGAAAACATAGAAAATGAGACTCTTGTTCATCAAGATTTGGAAAAAGAGACTATTGCTCTTTAAGACATGGAAAATGTGAAATTAATGGATGCCGTGGAGAAAAAAAGTGATTTGGATATAAAATATTCAAAAACAAAACGAAGTAAGTGAATTTTTTGTGGTAACTTTTCCCGCATCTTTCATCTATCATTTATAACTAGTATCACATCTCACGTCATAATTTTATAACTTGTCTTCATCCAATGCACACAGTTAGTTGTGTATTATCTTGCATCTTTCATATTGCATCTAACATTTATAATTTGTCTCACATCTAGTGCATATAATATCTATCATCTTATCTTTCATATCTCACCATCTATGGTCTTGCATCTCACACTGCATATTTCATCTTTTATATTGTCTCGTATCTCCCGCATATCATGTAGTGCATTTAATAATATCTTAGTTTGAATATGATAGAAATAATCACCACAAAGACCTTCATTTAAATTAATTTTGGATACTTTTGAATATTTACCCCATGAAATTCATGTAACTGAAATCGAGAAAAAAGATTGTCCATTACAGAACCCTGTAACGACATTAATTGATGTTAATGAATACAACAAATTGGAAATGATTCAAAAAGGAAAAAAACATGATAATACCATTATGTAATCATATTACTATGTGTTCTACTTTTGGCGTTACATAGGTTATTGACAGTTATATATCTAGGTGCTTCCGAAAATAATATTATGGTACCTTCCCCTGATTTTATTGAAAAACTAACATTTCATGCTAAAGTAAAATCCAATTTTAAAAATGTAATGGTAATAATAATACAGTGTTATAATATGTATGGATTAATTAATAAGTAATATGTCTTGAACATATTATTTTAAAAGTAGTCATTGATACTTAGAAATCAAGATGCTACAAGAATAGTTAACGATGTATTACGTGACCATAAAGAAGGTTTTATCATAGTTTCATTTCTAAAGTAGTACCATGAGGTGGAATCATCTATTGGATATTAATGATAATAAATATTTAAAATGCAACATAAATAAATTTAAACCCGTCAACGCCAAAAGGAAAAAACGTAGTAGATAAAACATAAAAAACTGTTGTACAATTTATAAGTGTTACATGGTTATAATGTTTTGGTAGGTTTAGTTATGAATTTATCTGGTATGAATTTATTTCGCATGAATTTGTTTATACATGGTCCTGCATCTCTTGTATTTCATATTTCATTTCAAATGAAGTTAGTTATGAATTAGTCTCGTATAAAGTTGGTTATACATGGTCTTGCATGTCAT
The DNA here is from genome assembly GCA_036936605.1 of Limnanthes douglasii subsp. nivea. Lineage (NCBI taxonomy): Eukaryota > Viridiplantae > Streptophyta > Magnoliopsida > Brassicales > Limnanthaceae > Limnanthes > Limnanthes douglasii. The sequence continues at coordinate 89,716,076 of JAUPFV010000003.1, forward strand.
GTATTGTCCTACATCTCACTTGTCGTGTAATGTCCCACATCTCGCATGTTTTGTTATTTTTCACAAGCTATATAATATCTTACATCTCTTTATGAATCTATGTCTTGATTAAACTTATAAACTACCTATAAAATACACCGTCAAGAATAATATTTTGAGTGCAAAACCAAAGATGAAGATAAAAAGTCCAAAAAGTACCCCTTAACAAAAATCGTGGAACTGTTAATTATGGCGTAACGGTTTGCGAGTACGGTATAGATTTTAATGAAAAATAGAATTATTGAAAAAAAAAGTTGATGTTACAACATAAATGAACTTATTTCATAATGATATAAAAATAGTCAGATTTTGCTGAAATCTTTATGTATTGTTGATATTTGTATGTGATGTAGTAGAAGCCCAAACAAAAACATTTTAAATTTTATTTTATTCAAATATCTTATATTATTCAAATCAGATCTAATTGTTTAAGATTTGATTTGATTTTATTTAAAATATTTATTTTATTTCCTTGTATTTTAATTTAAAATTTTGAGCAACTCTTATATAAAGTCTCATATGCTTTAAGTTTTAAATAAATGTTTAGAAATAATATATTTTTTATCTCTGGAAGTTTCAGCCTTTGTTATCCTTGAATTAGGATTTCATCTATCGTTGCTTCTATTTCCGCCGTGGTATCAGTTTCTATTAGAGGCTTAGTACCTGCTACGGGGCAATCATGTTTATGAATCTTGATTTCATCTGATTCAAGTCCTAAAGAAGAGAACAATATCTATAGTAATGAAGATCTCAAAGATCGTTTGGTATGCGGGGACACACCAGGAGTTTCGATGATGATCGTATTGACCAGTTAGTGGAGGAGTTTAAGTTACCAATCGGCGGATCAAGGTATAACTTGCTTATCGAGATGCTATCTCAGACTATGAAGAGGTCTTCGAAACCGATGTTTTTCATCAACTGGACATCGGGATGGTGTTTTCAGGCTATGAAAAGGCTTTTGAAACTAAATTTTTTTCATCAACTGGATGGCTTCAATGTGACTTTGAAGAAGGAACACTCGAGAAGAATTTATCTTTATTACGGTAAGGTCAATAATTATAATTTCCAATGTAACAACTGAAAAAAAATAAAATAAAATAATTTTGGTTGTTTATGGTGATGGTGCTGTGAATTTGAGGACGAACTCTTGTCAACCAAAGGAGGATGATGTAGCCCAAAAGCTCAAATAATTTTTTTAAATACAATTTTATTTTATTCAAATATCTTTTATTATTCAAATCAAATCTAATTGTATTAGGATTTGATTTTATTTTACTTTAAGACATTTATATTATTTTTTTGTAATTCAATTTAGGGTTTTGAGCAGCTCTTATACAAAGCCTCATATGCCTTAAGTTTTAAATAAGTTTTTGGAATACTAATTTTCTTATCTCCGAAAGTTTCAGTCTTTGTTATCCTTGGATTAGGGTTTCATCTATAATGTTACCCTTGAATTAGGGTTTCATCTATTATTATTTTTCTTCTATTTCGCCGCGTTATCAATATCTATGGTGTGTTGTTTTGTATTGATCTAGTATCTAGCATCACAAAAATACTTAGTTATGAATTTCTTGATCACAGTTAATCACGCTGTAAAACATTATCTCGCACCTCTCAAATCACATGAGGTTATTATGAATTTGTCTTGATTCTCGCACAAAAATATACTTTATTATGAATAGGTCAATTAGAGTTAATTACAAAATTATCTCGCATATCTCTCCTTCCGTGAAGTTATTATCAATTTTTCTAGAATCTCTTACCTCACATGATATTATTATGAATTGGTCTCGCATCTCTTGCCACACATATACTTAGTTATAAATTGGTATGCAATAGTGAATTATATACTGGTCTCACACCTAGCATGAAGTTATTATCAATTTATTGCACACCTCTCACCTCACGTGAGGTTATTATGAACTTTTCATGCATCTTGCACCAAGCATACAATTGGTTATACTCGGTCTCAGATAAATCATCTATTACATCGAGAGAAGTATCAATTATCAAAAGGATATTTGCGAGATTCAAGATGAAGAATACACAAAATACCATAAAAATACCATTTACTAACTATATAATGATTATTTTTACCATACATTTTATTCGTTTACTATTTCTCTATCTAACTTTATATAAACCCTAATGGGTGAACACACGACCCAGTATTCCACCTCATCCTTTGAATGCGATAATAATTCCAAGAGACCTCTAGATACATTGCATCAATTTGATACAGATGAGGATTATGATTTGGCTGAAATATATAGAGTGCTTGAGGCTCAGTCTGAATTTACCCAGCCTAAGTTTGAAGATATCCAATCTTAGTCTAAAATTAGCCAAGATTTATTACAACAAAACCCATATCACAGAGCCAAAACTTAATCTTCTAATAACACTTATAAATTTGTTCCACCCAATATGGTAACAAGCCTTACAACTATTAGGTATCCGAAACTAGCAAGGATGAAGTAGATTCTGACAAGCATAAGAGAAACAATGCAAATGTTGAAAAAGTGAAATCCTCTATAATGATCCAAAGGGAAAATCGTGAAAGTGTAAGGACTCGACATCCTAAGCCAAGTTCTTAGATCAACTTCTTTTGTTTTTTAATTTGAATTTAATATCACTCTTTATTTTTTATTTTCAAATTGTTCTTTATTTTCTATTTTCAAAATGTTCTTTTATTTAAAATTTGGAATTATTATATTTGGAGTTCTCACATATATTGGTCTCGCATATGGTTTATATATCTAGTTAGTTATATAGTTGTCTTGGTGAAGTTAAGTACGTATTAATCTCGCATCTAGCACCACACATGTACTTAGTTTTAAATTGGCATCTTACAGTTAATTACGAAATCGTCTCACATCTCTCACCTCGCATGAGGTTATTATAAATTGGTCACACATCTTGCACCATTTATGTACTTAGTTATGACTTGGTTTGTTATAGGAAATTACAAAATCATCTTGCATCTATTTCCTTACATGAGGTTATTATCAATTTATCTCACATATTTCACCTCATAGGAGGTTATTATGAATTAGTCTTGCATCTTTCCCCATGCAGGTACTTAGTTATGAATAAGTATGCTATAATTAACTATATCATGGCCTCGCATCTCACGGTTGTGTATAGTCTCAGATTGAGTATCTCACAACTTCTATTTATTTTGAATTTCCAGCTATAAAAAATTAAATTTTTTGAATAATAATAATAAAAATCAAAATACATTACTTCAATAAAAACTATCAATTTACATAAGTTTTAAAAATAAAAAGTATTAAATTATATTTAATATAGTCAATTTTTGTTGGAGGTTAAAAGTGTAAACAAGATCAGATTTATTTTATGGGGTATTTCAAACTTATAATAAAAACTATGGTGAGTAAGATGGGTGCCTAGTGACTCAGTTGAGTGTGAACTTCACATGTTCTTGGGGTTGGAGGCTTATGAAGTAGACTCATACCTGCAACCCGACCCGGTTGGCCCATGTGTCAAAATTATCCAATAAATAGTTCAAAAAACAACAATTAATAGGTTGAATATTATCTCTTTACTTATATAAAGCTAGTAACTCAATTATCTCTCTATTGTATACCCAAAACTAATATTTCATCCAAATATTTACTTTAAATACCCTCAGTCCATGATTTAACATCACCAAATTGGCGACCATAGTGGGAGTGGAAGGTACCTGAATAACAATATTCAAACCCTGACTTGCAAATTGTGCTTTAGATTTATTTGAAGCATAGATCCTGATATGAAAATTGATCCCTATCTCTAAAATGAAGGGGCTAGAGATGATGATGAACATGTGAACACATCCCATGTAAATAATGATATTGAGGAAAGACTTTTCATGCAAGAAGAGCATGATCAGTTACGGGCAGAGATTGAAGCCTTAAGAGCCCAAAGGCAGGCTGAAAGGATCTGAGTGGAAATAATCAATCAAGATGTCCCAAGCCTAATAAGCCGAATAATAACCATAAACATGATTTAAATGACCAGTCCCCTAAAGCTTATAAAGGGTAAAAAAAAGAACAACGGGTTAAACAATTTTCCAACACATCGGATTCTATTGAGGACTCAACCACATAATCAGATTCAGATTTTTATTCTTCCTCTTCAAGTAGTGATCATGGTCGTAAAAATAAGAAATAAAATTTAACTAAAAACTATCTTAAAAAGCATCAACGGCCAATTAAAATAGATTCATCGGGGAAGAAAAATGACCGAAAGGGTAAAGGGAAAAATAAAAACTATCAAGGCAAAATGAAAGGGTTGGCCTACCATAACATTAATCATTTGCTGAGTGATCTGTTCGCTGTATAATCTGAACCAATGATCTTTGCCACTCCAGATGAGAATCATATGTTTAGCTAAGGACATAACTGACGATAGTCATTATTGTCTTAAACAATTCGTTCCGGATACCTATCTATGCGTTTCGACAGTTCGAAGATGAAAAAATATGAAGGAAGTCAGGATCTAGATAATCATCTCAAATAATTTAAAAACTTTATGATGACTTTTAATAATGTAGGGCTTTTTCTCAGATGTTCAAAGGAAGCACCTTGAAATGGAATAATAGATTGCCAAAAAGATCCATAAAAAAATTTGACATCTTTTTATGGAATTTTGAAGACAGTTTTTGGGAAGTAAAGAACTCAATGGGAGTGGTGACACCATAATTTATTATGTACAAGAATCGAATGAGTCCTTAAAATGTTACATCAGTCATTTTGTGAACATTAAAGATGGATTGACATATTGTTTTGAGCAAGTAGCTATAACTTTAATAAGACAAGGTCTATTGCCAGGTGAATTGGTTGATTTAGTAACTCGGAAGAAAGCAATGACTTGGGGAGGATTTTTGAACCATGTTGGAAAATTAATTATTATGGAGGAAACCAAGAGATCAAGATAACCTAGTACTCAATTACAAGCTACAATCAAGAATCTTCATATGGACTCAGGACAAGGTTCTCATTGGCTCAGACAAAACCAGCCAAATCAGGGCCAACAGTCTAGACCAAAAGGGAATTAATGGGTCTAACCTGATTATTATACAGAGTTAATTGAAAATATAGCTACCATTTATGAAAGGGCCAAGAACGTTGTGCAATTTCGAATGCAAGCACATATCCAAATCCAAAGGGAAAATCGAAATACATGTTTATGAAAATACCACAATGATGTGGGACATGAAACTAAGGATTGTATTGCCCTAAAACAAGAAATACAAGTATTAATTGAGAATGAGAAATTGACCACTTTCGTGAAGTGAGTGGAGCTCAAACTGTATTGCCCAATGTCCAAAGGCAAAATACCGGAGTATCGAAATAAGAAAGTACAATGGTAATTGTTGAACAATTTGATGTAGATTTAGAGTACTTGGATCATTATCCGGATAGTATGGTAATAGAAAGTATTAGGAAATTCTCCAAATTGTGTACTTTCTTTGAATCATTAACTATTTTCGAGGAATATACAGTGATTGCACCGTTAGGTTGTTCTGGAAAAAGGCATGTGGACAGTTTAACAACACAATTGGAGAGAAAAATATCTACACATCTCTATTAGAAGCCTGATTCTTTCATAATATTTGATGAAGAAGACTTAAGATGAGTTATAGGCCCATATGAAGATGATGTGGTAATATGGGAATCTATTGAGGGCATTGAGGTCCGAAGAATCTTGACTGACACAGGTAGTTTGGCAAATGTCTTATTTCTATCTACTTACAAACAAATGAATAATCCTTTGGTTATTCAATGGTGAAATAGGACTATAATAGGGTTTACATGAAGCTCTACCAAATTAATTAAAGAATTTGAGGGTGAAGTATTATTAGGCAAATGACCATTTGAGAAAATGATGAGAGTTTTGTTTGTGGTAGTTGATGAGATTAGATATTTTAGCCACTGAGTCTTGAATTAATCTGATAGGCAGTTCAGACCATAACCACTATTGTAAAAAACCAAACAGGTCAAACGTAATAAATGGTGACTAAGCTAGATATTGGTCACTTCACACCAAATTACTAATAGGTCTTTAAACTTGACCTGACTTAAATATCCGACCCGATAGGCCCATGGGTTAATAATTAAGTATAAATACCCCAACCACTTTCATTAGTAAGGGTAATCAGAGTTTTCTGCTAGCACACAACTTAATTATCTCACTACTGCCTACTAAACATTAAAGTCCCCAAAACACTTTAGAAAATTACCTCAGACAAAAAATAACCACACTAGTAGTAGATTGTCTAGCCTCTTACAACACAATCTTTGGCAGATGTTGGTTATTAAGGATGCACGCAGTAGCAAAAATTGGAGGCAATCACCTTTGTCTGCTAAAATACTCTCGGGACACCTTCCTAAGAGGTTTGATAGCTCCAAGATGGAGATATACGATGAGAGTCGAGATCCGGACAACCATCTGGAGCAGTTCAAGAACTTCATGATGAATTTTGATGATAATGACAAGCTATTGTGTAGGGCCTTCTACCAAACTTTCATAGAAAGTTCCTTCAAATGGTACAACAGTCTCCCTCAGGGTGTAAGGAACTCAAGAGTGATGGGGACACCATTATTCATTATGCTCAAGAGCCGAACAAATCCTTAAAGACGTACATCAATTGTTTTATGAACACAAAGAATGAGCTAACAGATTTATTTGAACAAGTTGCCATTGCTTCCCTCAAAAAAGGTTTAAATCCAGGTAATCTAACCGATTCAGTAACTCGGAAGAAGGCTGTGAACTAGGGGGTTTGTTGAATCATGTGGGAAAGAAAATCAACGTAAAAGAAAAAAAACCCAGAGTACACCGCCAAGTGAGGTCTTCTACTACAACAACAACTCCTTCAGCTACTAATCAGTCCGGTTACAGGGCAAAAGAAACTAGACATGGGTCCAACCGGTCAATGCAGAATCACTCTAACCAAACTCAGAGCCAACATGTAAGAAATAAGAGGGGGCTCTAGGTTCATCCTGAGTGGTTTGTTGAGTTGGGGGAGAGTGTGGCTACAATATAGGACAAGACTAAGAATAAGGTGCATTTTAGAAAGACGGCAGCATTGCAGTCCTCCAGAGAAACCGAAGCACTCGTTTTTACCAATACCGCAATAACATACGCCATTATACCCATCCCTGTATAGCCTTGAAGCAGGAGGTCCAGAAGCTCATTGAAAAGGGAAGTTTGGGGGCCTACGTTAAAAAGTGAGTAGGAAGCAGACCAGATAATGCGCAAACCAATACTCCCCAGACTAGTCCTTCGAACAATCATGGGACATCTACACAAGAGGATGTAATGGTAATTGTTAAAAAAGTGGACTATGAGTATCTTGATCCAGAGCTGAGTCAAAATCAAGTGAGGGTGATAACAGAGAAGACCAAAATGGTTTCCGATCTGATTAACCTTTTTGAGTCACTAACTATCTTTAAAGGAGATAATATGATTGCACCTTCTACTTCATCAAGGAGGAGGCATGTCCACAATTTGGCCACCTAGATGGATGGTGAAATATCCACCTACCACTATCAATCCTCATCTCCCTTTATAAGTTTTTATGAGGATAACCTGAGAGACATCGTAGGGCCTCATGAAGATGCGGTAGTAATATGGGCATCAATAGGGGGAAACGATATATGCCAGATTCTTAATGATACATGCAGTTCGGTAAACATCTTATTTTTAAGATCCTACAAGCAAATAAGAAACCCTTCGGTTATATAACGTTCGAACATAATCATTTTAGGCTTCACAGGAAGTTCTGCAGATGTGATTGGGGAGTTCGAAGATGAAGTTTTGTTGGGCAAAAGACCCTTTAAAAATATGGTAAGAGTATTGTTTATTATCGTAGATTGCCCAACATCTTACAATGCAATATTTGGGAGGTCTTGGCTCTCTATAATTCATGTTGTGGCCTCTACGGTCCACCAATATTTGAAGTATGTTGTCCAGGGATAAGTACGTTTTGTCTGTAGTAGCCAAATGATAGACAGGGAATGCTATGCAACACCCTTGCCCCTAATACTTTATGGGCAGTCAGAGTTAACAAAGATTAGCAGCTATTAGAGCCTTCTACTGAGGAAAATGAAATTGATGATCCCATGGAGGCTCCCAGTATTATAAATCCTATTGAGGAGGTTGAAACCCACTCTCTCGCATAAGGCAAGAGTGTTAAAATTGGTTCAAATCTGGTACCAGATTTAAAGCACCGGTTATTATCCTTTTTGATGAATAATCAACATGTTTTTGCATGGTGTAATAGTGATGTCACTGGAGTGCCAGGTGATATTATTTCCCATAAATTCTTAATCCGGAGTGATATTACGCTAATCGTACAGAAGATAAGGTCTTTTTCTAAGGAAAAAATAGATGTAATTGTTCAAGAAGTTGACCGTTTAACCAAGATGGGTCACATTAAAGAATCTCAATACCCTTTGTGGACTGCCAACCCTGTTCTGGTCAAGAAAAAGAATGGCAAGTGGCACATGTGCATTAATTTAACTGACCTTAATAGGGCATGTCCCAAAGATCTTTATCATGTTCCTCGAATAGATCAGTTAGTGGATTCTACCTCTGGAAACAAGCTATTGTATTTTATGGATGTTTTTTCAAGGTACAACCAGATCCAAGTAGATCCAATGGATCAAGATCGCACTAATTTCATCACATATAGAGGTCTTCATTGTTATAAGGTAATGTCTTTCGTGTTTAAAAATATTCGGGCCACTTACCAGAGTTTAGTGAATAAAGCTTTTGCTAATCAGATTTGCAGAAACATGGAGGTTTACATAGATGATATGATGGTTAAAATATTAGAGGGAGATGCACATATATCTGACCTTCAAGAAACATTCTTTAACTTAGAGGCTATGAATTTAAATTTGAACCCTGAAAAATGTGTATTTGGGGTCCGATCTGGAAAGTTCTTGGGCTACATAATAAGTGAGAAGGGAATTCAGCCTCATCCGGATCATCTTAATGCCTTACTAGCAATGGACCCTCCTCGGAATATTAAAAAAGTTCAAAGACTGACAGGATGATTGGCTGCGTTGAATATGTTTATTTCAGGATCATCAGACAAGTGCTCTCCATTCTTCCAAGTGTTGAGGAATGCTAAAGACTTTAATTGGTTTCCATAATGTGACCAAGCTTTTATTGAAATTAAGAAGTATTTGTCTTCACCTAAAACTCTTTTCAAATATGTTCGGGGGGAAAAGCTTTATGTATATCTAGTTGTATTAGAATATACAATAAGTGTCGTGCTAGTAAGAAAGGTGGACAATTACCCTCATCCGGTGAATTACATCAGTAAGAGTCTGTTGGATGCTGAAAGAAGATATTTGAAGTTGGAAAAATTGGTATTGGCCCCAATAATTACAGCAAGAAAGATGAGGCCATATCCAAGCTCATTCCATTGTTGTTCGAACATTTTTCCCCTTGAAAAGTGTTCTTCAGAAAGCTGATGTGTCAAGAAGAATGACCAAGTGGTCAGTGGAGCTGGGTGATTATGATATTGACTTTTCACCACGAATAGAAATTAAAGCTCAGTCAGTGGCTGACTTTTTGGTAGAATTTTATGCTGATAGATCCTCCAGAGAAGAATAAGAAAACCGATCTAAGAAAGAATGGGTAGTTCGAGCTGATAGTGGATCAAGTACTATCTACTGTGGAGCTGGGATTTGTCTAACTTCTCCCTATGGTGACAATATGGACCAGGCCATATGTTTTGGTTTCAATGCTTTTACAATGAGTCTGAATATGAAGCAGCGATAGCTTGTCTTAAGCTGGCTCTCCTATGTGGGGCAAATAGAGTCCGGTTAATGAGAAATTCTCAATTGCTCATTCACCATGTTCAAGGACAATCTGAAGCAAATAAAGAGAAATTGATTAAATACTTGCTTATGTTAAAAGGAGTTGCCGCAAACTTCAAATATATCTACTATGATAACATTCCTAGATCGAAAAATACTATGGCAGACTCTTTGGCAACTATGGCTTATTCTGAATCTTACCCATGGATTTTTGTGCACGAATCTCAATCCGTACAGATAGGTTAGGAAAAAGAGAGTGAAGAAAATATGAATATACTTGTTATACAACCTAAAGATTGGAGATATGTTTTTCTCCAATACATCTCTGATGGGATATTGCCTCAAGATAAAGATGTGGCTAAATAGATCAAGTACAAGGCTCGTGGTTTCTTGATATTAAGAGTAGTTCTTTACAAGAAATATTTCAGCAGACTTCTCTTACGTTGCTTGGGATTTGATGAATTCTAAGTTGTATTATCTGAGCTACATGCTGGAGAAGGTCATACACACTGTGGCTATATGACCTTAGCTAGAAGAGTCCTATTAGCAGGATACTACTGGCCAACCATAATGGCAAATGCTAAAGAGATGGTGAAAAAGTGTGATTCGTGTCAAAAGTATGGGAATGAAATTCATGTGCCAGCAGTTCCTATGGAATCCATATCTGAACCAATACCCTTTGACAAATATGGTATGGATCTAGTTGGGCCTCTTCCTATGGCATCCGGTGGATGTTGAACAATCATAGTCGCTATCAACTATTTTTCTAAGTAGATAAAAGCATCTCATTTGGCTGGAACCACTTCGAAGGCAGTTATTAAATTTATTTTATCTAACATATGTTGCAGATTTGGGGTTCCCCGAAAAATTACTACTGACAATGGGCCACAATTTGATAATAAAAAAATCGAAGCATTCTGCGCCTCTAGAGGAATCCAACATTGTTTTTCTTCTCATTTTCACCCTCAAGCAAATGGGTAGGTTGAATTTGCCAACACGGCAATCTTGTTCGGATGAAAGAAAAACTTGGAGGGAGCTGCAGGAAAACGGCCAAGTTATTTACAAGAAGTATTATGGGCCTACCAAACTACACCGCAGGCTGCCGCACAAGAGTCTTTTTTTTATTTGGTATATGGGATGGATGCAATTACTCCCATAGAATCGGCTTTACCATCTCATAGAGTCCAAAATTATTTTGAACATTATAATGATATAGCAGTCAAGAATCAGTTAGATTTTATTGAAGAAAAAATAGTTAAAGCGCATCTGAGAATAACACATTACCAAGGATTGATGAGGATTAGATTTGCCTCCAAAGTTAAAAGAAGGGATTTTCAAATAGAGGACAGAGTTTTATAAAAAGTCTATTTACACACCAAGGAAAAGCAGTTCGGTAAGCTAATTCCAAACTGGGAAGGACCTTATGTGCTCTGTGGAAAGGTTAAATCAGGAATATACAAGCTCCAAGACAAAGAAGAGAGAGCACTAAAACACCCATGTAATGTTGAACATCTCAAGTTATACTTTGAATATAACTCTTTTGTAAATATTTACTTTTTAAAGTATCAATGTAAATATTAGTGGGCATACTCTTTCCTACCCTGGTGGCGCGGTGAGGTTTGAATGAGGTGTCCGGGATTTTCAATAAGTATATTATGCCTTTTTCAAAAGTTTGGTGCAAGGACGCGGAGAGGTTTTGATGAGGTGCCCGGGTTTTTCAATAATATATTATTCCTTTGTCAAAATTCTGGTGCAATTTGTTTCAGATTGGATATTAAATACTTATTAAACACCCCGACTCTCAAATAGCTTTGAGTTGATCGGATATATTGAACACTTTATCACATTTATTAAACACATTTAGTTGAAGATGTCTTATAATTTTATACAACACATCTGAAATATTGAAGGCTATTTAAACATTAACCATAAAGAGTTAAATAAAATTTATACAACGAGGAATATGATATTAAAATTTGATCGGACTAAAATCGATCTCTGATATTCAAAATTCCTTCACTATTCAAGAACTTTAAAGTTTTACAGCGTAAATATTAAACAAACAATGCAACAAAATACCTTGGCCATCCAATGAATTTAGTCTTTACAAAAAAACATAATGTAACCTTAGGGCTTGTTCCCTTCGATTTTTTCTTCACCACTATCTTTTTTTGGGACTGTTGAGTTCAACACTTGAACTCTCACCCAGTTTTTCATCGTCTTTGGAATCAATCCCACTGGAGTAGTTGTGTTTGTCACCATCAACCATTGTATGGAAAGGGAGATCATCATATTCAACATATTTCCACAAAGGATCTAAAGTCCTCTTAGGAAAGGTCTCATTGAACAGTAAGAACATATCAGACTTAATTCCATCATCCTTCTTCTCCAGAAAATCCACTACTCCACTAGCATACTTCTCTATCCCTTCAACTATTGCTTAACCTTGTTGACGTTCCAAGGAAGCTTTCTTTTCGGTCATCTCTTGGACTGTATTCTCCAACTTGACTTTGTCATCGGATAAAGTTTGGATAGTATTATCCTTAGTTTATAGTTTCTCCTTCAAAGGTGTGATATCGTTTGAGGAAGAAGTCTCCAGATCGGAGTACTTGGTTTGGAGGTCTTTGCTGCCTTTTCCAACTTAAGCAATTTGACAGCTAAATCCTCTTTTTCCTTCCTCAATAATTCTATACTTTGTTGAGTGCTGAGAATATCGTTCGTTAAGCTTTGCTATTCTGTAGTCAGGGAGTTGATGGTAACAATTTGATCCCTCACGTATCTCTCCAGATCAAGCAGTAGACGAATGTAACACAAGAGGGCATGGCTCAAGGTATCTTTCTTGCTAGATATCGCGTAAGTCTCACCATTTGGGACATAATGTTGGACGATTTGGGAGGGCGGTAAGGCCCCGTGAAATCGTTTTTTTCCAAGTCATTAAAATATATATTGATGTTCTGAAAAGTGTGTTGTAGTGGTAGAAGGGAATGTGAGGATTCTTACACAAGTTTGCCACAACAGCAAATTATTACATTGGTAGTGGAACCTTAGATAGCCTGGATGCCATGATGCTGGCCAGTAGCGTATACCAAGCGTTTGGGCTCAGCTGACTGGGACACAATTTGGTCAAGTGGAAGTACCTGACTATCTTTGGATCCAAAAGAAACCAGAGTCCCCAGTTCAACACCTTTGTATGGACCACCAGCTCATTGGGTTTGCAGTCCATCAGACTTTCTGGGTGACTCAGATTCTCACCTTCACAGACTCTAGGATTCCCCACTTCATACGAATACGACCCAGTTCAACAATGTGGGTGTATACGTAGGCTCTATTTTGAAGGGACAACAAATACTTCACACTGATCTCCTTGAAGTTCGGGCCCATTCTACCCTCCAGATTCTCCGGAAGTGCATCTGGATGAGCAAACCTACTTTAGTCTTTCCCTTCCGATCTGCAGTTGTGTCCTCTGTTTGACCGGACACCCTAAAAAGGGCTTCATCTAAAATGTCCTCCATGTTTTCTTCCATTACAGTAGAAGGCTGTTCGGATGGCCTGGCTTCTACCAGGGGCTGGTGTCCAGATCGTTTGGTTTTTGGCACACGTTTTACTTCCTCCAAACTGGAGGGTTTTGAAGAGGTATGAGTGGATTTCGATTTGGATTGATAGATGACTCGACATGGGGTTAATTTCTCTAGAGACTTCTCTGTATCAGAATATTGCGATAAAAAGCAAGGGTTTTCTAATACTAGAAACACCTTTCTCCTTAGGGAGAGGGTTTTGGGACTCTTGAAGAGAGGGCCCTGATAAAAGAGGAGAAATGCTCGAAACAAAGGGTAGCTTTCTAACATTGCGTGCTTTTAAAGACGATGAACCCTGGTCTGTATTCGCTTGTGATCGGTTGGTTCCTTCACCAGGAGAAACAGGGAGGCTAGTAGCGATTTGTTCGTCTCTTGAAACTTTTCTCGTCTCAGTCAAGTGTAACGAACTTCTTTTTACTAGAGCGTTTCCGGCTATGAAGATATATGACTTAAGCAAAAATTTGAAGGTATTAGCTTTCTATCACTAGAAATGTTTGTAGTTGTTGAAGACAATGAAAAAGCGAAAAATATTTACACATAGCAGTGGAAAGTGGGAGTTACCTAAGAGAAGGTAAAACGACCTAAGTAATGATTAAAGGCTGCAAAGTATGAGAGTTAAAGCATGGGTCACTTTCTAGGAAAAAAACGGCTGAGAGGTCAAACCAGATCCTAACACGTGTCCCACGATTGGAAAAAGACTCTTAGAATTTTGAACTAAAAAATCACTCCCACCATAATTTGAACAAAGTCACTTTTAAAAATTTTAACAAGAAAAGGAAAAGGTTTAGAGTTCGGATCCGACAAATAGATTGGAGAATGTTGATATTGATTTTTAAGAGTTAGCTCTTCCAAAGATTTTTTGCAAGACCTAAAAGGGCTACTAATGAGATCAGATATTTTAGCCACTGAGTCTTGACTTAATCCGATGTGCAGTTCGGACCATAACCACTATTGTAAAAAACCGATCAGTACAAACGTAATAAATGGTGACTAAGCTAGATGCTGGTCACTTCACACCAAATTACTAATGAATCCTTAAACTTGACCCGACTTCACTATCCGACCCGATAGGCACATGGGTCAATAGTTAAGTATAAATACCCCAACCACTTTCATTAATGAGGTTAATCAGAATTTATGGCTAACACACAACTTAATTATCTCACTACTTTCTACTCTAAACATTAAATTCCCCAAAAAACTTTAGAAAATTACCCTCATACTGAAAATAACTACACCAGTAGTAGATTGTTTAGTCTCTCACAACACAATCTTTGGCAGATCTTGGTTATCAAGAATGCATGCAGTAGTATCAACATTTCACCAGTTTTTGAAATATGCAGTTGGAAGTCAAGTAGAGGTAGTTTGAAGCAATCAAAAGGTGGCTAGGGAATGTTATGCCACCACTCTTGCTCCGAAGTCATTGGAATAAAAATTACTAGAGTCTTCTTTGGACCCAAACAAGATAGATGATCCAAGCGAGACTCTTTGTGTTGTTACCCCGACGTAGATGTCCAAATATATAGTATGGCGGAAAGAAAGAATGTCAGGATTGGAACCAAACTACCATCACAATTCAGGGAAAGATTGTTTCAAAAACTTTACATGTATTTTCTTGGTGCAATGAGGATGTAACTGGAGTGCTAGAAAATATCATTTCCCATACACAATATGTACAATCCGATACAAGTCCGGTAGTCCAAAGAAGGGGAGCCTTCTCTAAAGAAAAAACTGAAATCATAGTCCAAGAAGTGGATCAATTAACCAAGACGGGGCACATTTGAGAATCTCAGTATCTATTTTGGATTGCGAATCCGGTCCTTGTTAAAAATAAGAATTGAAAGTGGCGAATGTGCATTGATTTTACAAACCTTAAAAGAGCATGCCCTAAAGATTCTTTTCATGTACCTCGAATAAATTAGCTGGTAGATTCCATTTTGGGAAATAAATTATTATCCTTTACGGATTTTTTGCTAAGTATAATCAAATACAGATGAATCTGAATGATCAGTATCATACCACATTCATCATTGGAAAGGGGCTCATTGTTAGAACATAATCTCTTTTGGGTTAAAGAATGTTAGGGTCACTTACCAACGATTGGTTAATAAAGCATTTCCAGTCAGATTGGAAGAAATGTTGAACTTTATATCGATGACATGACGGTAAAAGCCCAACGGAGGAAGATCATATACTTAAAACTAAATCCTAAAAATGTACACTCGGTGTCTGATCCGATAAATTCCTAGGCCATATTATCAGTGAGAAAGGAATCCATGCCAACCCATATCGATTGGATGCTTTGTTGGCTATGGATCCTCCTCAGACCACTAAAGAAGTTCAAATATTGACTGGGAGATTGGTAGCGTTGAAAAGGTTTATTTCAAGATCATCTGATAAATGTGCATAACTGTTTTGGACCATAGGATCTTTCAATAAACCGTTATTACGCTGCTTTGGAACCGATGAATCCAACACAGTTTTATCTGAATTATATGATGGAGAAGGATCAAGACATTGTGGCTACATGGATTTAACCAGAAGGGTATTATTGGTAGGGTATTACTGGCCATCTATTATGGCAGATTCCAAAGAACTGGTTAGAAGATGTGATCATTGTCAAAGGTATATAAATGCAATCCATGTGCCAGCATTTCCCATGGAGTCAGTATCATATGCAGTACCCTTTGATAGATGGGGACTTGACTTGGTTGGACCACTTTTGATGGTTTTTGTGGATGTCGCATTATCATCTTAGCAATTGATTATTTTTCTAAGTGGGTAGAAACTTCATCATTATTTGGAACGACTTCCAAGGCAGTAATTAAATTTATTATCTCCAATATATGTTGTAGGTTTGGAATTCCCAAACGTATTACCACAAACAATGGTCCTCAATTCGGCAATAAAGACATGAAGGTATTTTGTGCATCAAGATGAATTCATCATTGCTACGTTTCACATTTTCATCTTCAAGCCAATGGACAAGTAGAGGTAGCCAACATAACTATTCTGATGGGTTTGAAAAATAACTTAGAAGGAGCAGCTGGTAAATTGCCTAATTATTTTCAAAAAGTACTTTGGTCCCACCAAACTACTCCCCACACTGCCACACAAGAATCTCTATTTGCGTTGGTTTGGAATGGATGTAATTGAACCAATAATAGATAATCTTCCTTCTTTCATGGTTCAAAATTATTCCAAGAGGATAATGAAGCTGCAATAAGAGCTCAGTTGGACCTGATTGAGGAAAAATAAATAAAAGCTCATTTAAGAATGACTCACTATGAAGGTTTGATGAAAAGCAGGTATGTATCTAAAGTTCGAAGAAGAGACTTTGAAGTGAGAGACACACTTTTAAGAGAAGTTTTTTTTGCATACCAAAGAGAGGAAGTTTGGGAAGTTGGCTCCAAACTAGGAAGGACAATACATTATGTAGGAGAAGGTTAAACAGGGAACATACAGGCTAAATGATCAGGAAGTCAATTCTTTAAAGCACCCAAAAAGAACGTCGAATATCTAAGGCTATATCTGGAATAGGTTTGTGTTGTAAATATTTACTTTATTCTAGTTCAATATAAATATTTGAGGTCATACTCTTTCATACCCTGATGGTGGGTAGAGGTTTTAATGAGGTGTCTAAGTCATTATTAATGTACTATATTTTTCCTTTGAATATATGTTTTAGGCTATAAGTTATTATATGCCTTTGAATGGATTACCTTCGAATGGATCAGATGGATTAAGTTCTTATTAGCATTCAAATGAATTACATTCGAATGGTTCAGATGAATTAATTTATTATTTTCCATTGAATCGAATGGATTAAATTATTATTTGTATTCAAATGGCTCTAGTGGATTAAGATTTTATTGCCTTTGAATAGATTACCTTCGAATGACTTGAGTGCAAGTTTTTATTTCCTTTGAATAAGTAATTTCTTAACTTTCAATTGTGTTCGGGGAAATACGAGTATATGAAAAAAAAAAGTTGATGAAATGATAGATAAATATAAAGTTCCTTAGGTGATCCAAGGGCTTAACAAAATCCGATGAGAAAGTCATAAAGTGCCTTTCTTATTAAAGAAAGAAAATGCCCGGCATACATCAACGACTTACTTAAAAACAAAAACATCAAAATATAATAACCTTAGGGCTCTTTCCAATCGGTTTTTCCTTCCTTTTTTCCTTTGGACTCTCACTATCAGAGTCCTCTTCATCCGAACCATCTTCATATAAATCATCAAGAAAACAACGTTTTTTAGCTAAAGGCATATCGTGATAAGGTAGCAGATTAACTGGCACATGTCCATAAAGATCCTTGAGGGCCAATTTGGGGAACCTCTTATGGAATAGCAATGCCATATATGATTTTTAGTTGATTCGTCCCTCTTTTGTAAAAACGTTACTATTTTTTCAGCATATGCCTCCTCAGCATCGGGTATATCTTGAGTAGACTTTACCTTGAGAGAGTTAATTTCATCATCTTTCTTCTTAAGAAGATCTTCAAGCCTTTTATTTTCATCCGGTAAGCGTTGAATGCTAGCTTTGTCATCGGTTTGCTGAGTCTTTAAGGAGGTGATATCCTCTGAGTAAATGATTGCAGGCCATTATAGTCAGATTGTAGTTTGTCACGGTTGAATTTTTCTTGAACTAGCTATTCTTTAACGATTTTCACTTCTCCGCTTAGATTTTCGACCTTACGTTTTTCTTCCTCAACATAATTATTCATCATCTGGTTCACAGTCCGAAAGGAAGTGATTTCTTTAACCTGAGACCTCACTAATCTCTCCAAATCAACGATTGGCCTCATATAGCGCAAAACTGCATACCCTAACTCATTGTTCTCCCTGGACAATTTGAAAGAAACCCTATCATATACCACAATAGTTGCAGTACTGGTAGACTCGGGAAAGTCAATGTCAAAAGAACCAAAATCAAAATTCATTAGGTCTTCCATTTGATCAACATCTCTAAAAGCTGACCTATCAATTGGAGGAAGTAATCGAGAAGAGTTGGAACTATAGATTTAGGAGGATGAACATCGACTAGGGTAATTAAAGCAGGAACTTCTGGACGAAGTATAATCCTCAAAGCAACCAAAGTTTTTTTTCTTCTTTTTTTCTCTCTTATCACTCCCCTCTTTACTCTTTTTACCCTTTCTTCTTCTTAGTTGCAAGGGATGCCGATGACACTTTATTTTCTTCAACAGTAGCAGTAACAATTTTCAACAAAGTTGTATCGATATCATTAGGCTGCCCCCACTTCTAATTTCAGGAATGAACTGAGACGAACCATCTTTGTTCGTCTTATTTTTGTTCAGATGGCTAAGAATTATCTTCGCGGTTGGCTTAAATAGTTTGCCATCGTCTGTGTTAAAATTAAAAACTCCCCTATAACATCTCTAAACCTAAAACTTAATTTATTTTAAAATGAATTTCTAAAACGAATAACAATCCCTAAATAATTTAAATAAATTATGATTTCTGTAATTGGAAAATAAAAAAATCATTCTATATTTCATTTTAGAAATTCTGATTTTTATGAATTATAAATTTTGGAACAATTGTTTTTTCAAAAGTTTGGATGCCTTGTTTTATAGAAATCCAAAAACAATACAATAATAAAACATTGTCATAAAAAAATGAAAGAGTTAGTATTTTAAATATATATGTTCTTTATTTCAAATAATTATTTTGTTTAAATATACTTACTATGAGATATAGCTCGCTAAAATATGTCATTGTTTAAAGAAATAAAAATATGTTAAAACAAATAAAAATAAATATTTAATTTATTAAAAACAATGTCAAATGTAATACTAATATTGTTGGATAAATTGATAGATTTAAATTTCAATCTAATTATTTCTCTTTTTCAGAAATAAATGGACAAATATATCGCGTCCCACCTCCTTTAAGAAAAACTTGTTGGAAAAAAATAGATTTATCAAACTTTATCATGGATTTTTTTATTGTTCGCGATTTGTTTTTCAAAATTTATCGTGCCCAATCTAAAAAAGGATCTTTCTAGTAAAATCAATATGGATTAAAAAATAATAATATGTCCTGGCTTTTATTTTTTAAAAACATTTGTCATCATTCGTTTTAACAAAATGAAACTTTTACCATGTATTAATATATGTCATGTATTTTTTTCAAGAAATATTAAAAATATGATGTTTCGTTTTAAGAAAAAATTATAATATAGCATGTTTGTTATAATAAATATTTTCCTTGATAAAATATATTTTTTATTAAGAAGAAAACAAATATTGTATTGTCTTCTTAGAAGAAATTTTTTTATCAAAATTTTGTCATGCATTTTTAAAAGAAAGAAAAAAAATAAAAATATGTCATGTCTTCTTTAATAAATATTCATATTTTGTCTTACTATTTTAAAAAAATTGAAATATATAATTTTTTTTAAAAAAAAATTCCATGCATTGTTTAGAAAAAAAATATAATATCTTTAAAAGAAAAATTTATCAAAATATGTCGTGACTTTTTTATTTGGTTGAAAAAATATTTAAAAAATATGCAATGATAGGAGCAAATTCCTCGAGGGGTCTATACTCTTATCTAAGAGGTAAGATTAATAACAATGACATATTGTAATGTTGATGGTAAGTTGAATAGCTGCTAAACAAGCGGCAGATGACGATCCGACGATAATGAGTTATAACATGATGAACTGTATATGTTAAAAAATGTAATAAACTGGAGGATTTAAAAGATGATGACCAAAAAATAATGAGTAAAAGATCTGGAAAGAAGAGTAAACCATACGAGACAAGGAAAGCTGAATAAGCTAATGAATATGCAAGTTGAGTAAACTAGAAGAATGAAGTTGACAAGCTAGAAGACACCAAATTGAGGACTTGAAGATAGAAGCCAAATGGAGAAAGTAAAGTAGACGCGATCTTAAAAAAAATAATGTTTACGTGACTTAAAGAGAGTTCAATAAGCTTTTAGGTTACCATTTAATATTACTTAAATATCTTAGGCGATTAAAGGGTAAATAAACAATACTTGTAACTGATGAATGTCACGTACCTAAAGGGACATTTGTCATTCATCCCTTAATTCTAGGCTTAATTAAAATATAAATAGGAAGATAACCCTTTAGTTGAAGAATGAATATTAACTTTGGATAGAGAAACTATACAATTGATCTTACTTCTTTTAAGTCTTGAGTTATTTGGTTTTTTTAGTTATTAACATTTCTTTGACGAGGCTATTCCTCGTCATATTTGGCACAGTTTAAGGGAATGTTTTTACAAAAATTCAGTCCAAATTAATGATGATGATTCTCTCAAGAGTTGAAAGATATTTTCTATAGGTCAATTTGTATGAGGAACTCTAACATTTACTTAAGATCCTTAACCGACTCGTGAAAATACTTTATACGAGGTACTTTTGTGGTCACAACTCCAAACCTACAACGAATTTTATCGTCTGATTATGAAAATATAGATGGTCTAATGTTTTTTTAATATTTTCCTACAAGATTTAAAAGTGATGTGCTAACTTCTTCAATTTTTTGTTCTTTAGAGTTAAAAATGAATGAATTAATGCAAGAATAACACATCTCTAATATATGACAAACTAAAAAAGACGAGCAAGGATAAAGTGGGATGGAACACATGACTTAAGCACTACCATTGTTGACTAAAATAATAATGTTAAAATATAAAACGGACTAGGATGAATTGTATGGTAAAAATGATGTAGTTAAAACTAAGGTAGATGAAAAAGTATGACATGAACATAATGATAATGATGATATTTCTAGTAAAGAGGTAACATAGAAAGAGGTCCAGAAATAGAAAATAAGAAATGGTAAACTTATACCAATAAATCTTTAAAAACCCAAAATTAGCATTGTATACTTTAGCTCAATCTCCATTGTCTCAAAAAAATTGAAGGAGAGTACCTAGAGAGTTTGATCCCTATATGATATATAAGTATGATGAAACTGATGATCTAGAGCATCATCTAGAGAAATTCCATAATATGATACTCGGTTTTAATCCGAATAATACATTGTTGTGTATAAATTTGTATATGACATTAATTAGTATTGTTTTCTCTTGGTTTAATAATCTTCCCACATGGTCGATTCATAGTTTTGAAGATTTGTGGAGTTCGTTTAAGATTCAGTTTATTAGAAACAATACAATCAAGAGAGATAAGGATTATATTATGATGTTATACCAAAAACAGGAAGAGGCGTTAGAAGATATGTTCAATGGTTTGTTCAAAAATAAATAATTTAGAATGATGTAAAGAGGTTGTAGCTTTGGGTGCGTTAAGTGGATTCCTTCAATTAAAAGTAGGTTTCTTGAAGATTAAATTAAGTTTCCAATTAATAATATATGAGATTTATTAAGATGATAAAACATGTTCATTAAGGTTGAAATAAAACGAGGTGAAATCATTCCAGCATAGACATAAGAGCAAAGAACATATTCATCTCACATAAAGCGTAATAAAGGACGATGATTTTTGGAGGTCGTCAAAACACAACCTAGATGATATGGTTTCTCTTATTTTGATAACCCAAATAGATTTTTACTCCTATTACAACAATCATTGCAATGATTTATGACAATACGAGGGACAAAGTATATTACCAAACTTTACGAGTTATGATTCCTCCATCCAGTAAGAGATTGATGATATATTATTATGCATACCATTGTGACCATGTTCATGAAATTGAAGTTTGTTAAAAATAGAGATATAGAAAGACGAAAAAAGAAAGATAAAAACAACAACCTAAAAATCAGAGATTGATAAATTAATAATTTTAGACTATTTTTAATGAGAAACTTTATATGGGACGTCTCAATCGTCATGAAAGTGACACAAGAAATATTTTAACAAATTCAATGAAGGGTGATGCAATGTTGGTCATGTCGAACTCTACAAAATAGATAAATTTATTTGTTATGGAACTACAATCTATTATATGTTGTTATTATGCTTAAGACTCCATATGTGTAATATATATTGACTTTAAAGAAGTAAGAGAAATTCTTAGCTCAGGTTCCTACCAATTGTTCTACATCAATCCATTTAAAGAAGTAATCAATTGCTACCAAAATGCATTGTTGACTCTTTAAATCTTTTGGAAGTATTCCTACAATTTTCATACTTCATATGTAAAAATATTACTTCATAAATAGACCTCAAGGATAATTTTGGGACTTGAATCGAATTGGTAAGTTGTTGGCACGTTCACAATATTGTACACTTGTTTTGATATTTATATGGATCATTGGCCAATAAGAAATTTAAAGCAAAATTCACTTGTGGAGCATTTTATACCCACAATAAGCCCCTCATTCTTCCTTATGGAGCTTTTCAAAGATATCTGCAGATTTATCAGGGCATAAAAAATTGAGTGTGGGTCTAGTTAAATATTGGCGACACAATCTTTTAATGACCCCCACATAACAAGCATATTGGATAATTATTTGAGCCTCTACTTTGTTTAGTATATGTCTCTTCAAAAAGGTATATCCTCATGTGAATTTGGTAGTTAGGTGGCTAAAAAATAATAATTAGTTCTGAAGTTGATACATAAAGTTCATGTGACCTGGGCTAGAAAAATGGCCGGTTTTTCCAAGTGACCACCCAATGGATTGAGTTTGTACTTCCTGAAGTTGTATTACCTTGTAACAATATAAATATATTTATATATAAAAAAAACTTATTTTCTTCATCTTATGGATTAATACCAATCCGATTATATTCGGATTACGCATTTGTGAATGATCATTTTTTCCCTATAAGTGAACACTATCCATTGGTTGATACAGTGAACCGAAAATGAGTCTTTTCGAAATGCTCTATTGAGGTTAGTGAATTCAACATACATCCGCTATTTTTATTCTTGATGAATACCAGATTTATTGGCCACATATGAAAAAAAGATTATATTATATGACTAATCTTACTTAGCCTAGTTACTTCAACAATAATGACATATTATTTCACTTAACATAATTGTTTACGTATTTATTTTATTGACTTGTAATTTTGGTTAATAGATAATTGATGACACATTATGGTGTTTGGGACATTGGTTATATCCTTTGTAGGTTAGGGATTGTATCTTAATTTTAAGAAAGAAATTCTAATAAGATAGTTCAAAGAACCCTTTGCAAGTTTTGACCAAAACGGATCATATGTCCTACTTATAGAGTGTCAGAACTCCTCTATTGGATCGTTCATATCATTTAAAAAGAAGAGAGCCCCAATTAGTTTTTATTTGGAATAAACAAAAAAAGTAACATAACATTCGTGGGATATGCGTTGTCTAGCTGCAAACTATTTATATTCTGTCATGATTAAAAATATTATACATTGATGCAAAGGAGAGGCTATGACATGCATCTGCTTCAAATAAGGACGTCCAGAAAAAATTGTAAGACGATGGATCATCTACCAATATAAATAGTAATTATACATTCTCTATGTATTCGCCTTACTCCATGATTACATCCAACTTTACATCACCGTGTACTGGGGTTTGTGCTCTAGTTAAGCTAGATAATAACCTATTTAATAGTTTCATAGGTGTTATGTCACGAATTTGATTATAATCCTTTTTAAAACGGATATGTTTTGAGCTCTCTGTGTAAATAGGGATTCTTATGACTTCCGTCTTCGCAATTTCAGCAATTACAACCTTTGTATCTCTATATGGCCCGACTATCCCCCTATTAAATGAATGGAATTGGGATATGGATGGAAGATCTTCATTATCAAAACATATTGTAGGGTATATATTCCTAATAAGTGACTTGAAGTAGGTTCGAATCGTTGGACCTTCATATTGTTAATGTAATACTTTTTTTAAGAGTTTTATATTCCATAAAAGGTGTCTTCCGAAGCAATAAAACCAATTATTTTCATGTCCTGATTGGGTCTAGGAATTCACCTGCTTCATAGAGGACCAACATCTCTATTTTCCAAGGTACCAGAGCTTGGTGTTCTGTCCTAGAAGGATCAACTAGAGAGGTTGGATTTTATTTTCTGGTGCAATATTTTTGTAAACTGTGGGAGCTTGGCTTTCAACGAATTCAATGAGTGTGTCATTACTGATTAAAGTCTGGATACCACTGTTTAAGGTTTAGTTTTCCCTTGTGTGATTACCGGTTTGGTTATGATATATACAGTTACTAAATAAATCTTTTTTCATGTAGTGGTACATATTTCTATGGTTTTTGAAAGTGAACGACATATTTGGTTCTTTCATGAATAGTAGAAATAATCTTTGTGAGTTGTGTATATTACATCTCCAAACCTATATTGGTCGTTTTACTATCAGATCAAAAAAATTTAGTCTGATAAGAGGATATTCTTTATGTTGGCTCACGAGGTTTTTTGCTCGTCTGATAGGAGGATAACTTTCAACTTCTAAAATTAGAAGATAAATCACTTAAATCAGAAATTTATAAGGTATAGCTAACATATTTACCCTCTCATTTACGATATGTAATAATCACATACTAAAAAGGTGAAGGTAAAATAAATAGGTTATAAAGAACGCTACTAATAATGACCTATGCGGACGAGGTAGATCATGACGAACCATGAAGAATAAGTTGGGTGATTAAGGTGAATAACAACAGGTAAATGTGTTGCTGATAATAAGCTCTGAGGGAGAGGTTGATTACCCATAAAATATGATAATATGAATGAAGAAATATAAGATGAACTCAATAAATAATAGACATTGTATAAATAATAGATGTGCTACAAGACAATAGAGGACCACATAAAATGATTAAGATGGATAAAACAAGGCCAAATGTACGGTAAAGAAGCAAACGATTATGTGGACAAAATAGTATACAAAAAGCTTTCTTATATTTGATATTACTCAAATTCATTAAACACTTAAATGGTAGTTTAGTATTTTTTATAAAACAAATTGTAATAGAAGAATGCCACGTAGTTATAAAGACACATGTCATGAGCCTAAATATTATTTTTAGTATAAATATAAAAATGCGATTTTTTATACTGTGAATGATATTTTGGCAAGAGAAAAATTCAATCTATTTAATAGTTTACCTTCGAATGGCTTGAGTGCAAGTTTTTATTGCCTTTGAATAAGTAATTTCTTAACTTTCAATTATGTTCGGGTAAATACGAGTATATGAAAAGAAAAAAAAAATGCAATGATAGATAAATATAAAATTCTTTAGGTGATCCAAGGGCTTAACAAAATCTGATGAGAAAGTCATAAACTGTCTTGGCCATGCCAAGGACTTGCAAAACGATTAAAGAAACAAACTGTATTGCATACATCAACGACTTACTTAAAAACAAAAACATCAAAACATAATAACCTTAGGGCTCGCTCCCATCGGGTTTTCCTTCTTTTTTTTCCTTTGGACTCTCACTATCCGAGTCCTCTTCATCAGAACCATCTCCATATAAATCATCAGAAAAATAAAGTTTTTTAGCTAAAGGCATATCATGACGAGGTAGCAGATTAACTGACACATGTCCATACAGATCCTTGAGGGCCAATTTGGGGAACCTCTTATGGAATAGCAACACCATATCCGATTTTTAGTTGATTCGTCACTCTCTTGTAAAAACTCTACTATTTTTTTAACATATGCATCCTCAGCATCGAGTATATCTTGAGCAGACTTTGCCTTAAGAGAGTTAATTTCATCTTCTTTCTTCGTAAGAAGATCTTCAAGCCTTTTCTTTTCATCCGTTTAACTTTAAATGCTAGTTTTGTCATCGGTTTGCTGAGTCTTTAAGGAAGTGATCTCCTCAGAGTAAATGACTGTAGGCCATTATAGTTAGATTGCAGTTTGTCACGGTCGAATTTTTCTTGAACTAGCTCTTCTTTAACGATTTTCACTTCTCCGCTTAGATTTTCAACCTTACATTTTTCTTCCTCAACAGAATTCTTCAGCATCTGGTTCACAGTCCGAAAGGAAGTGATTTCTTTCATCTGAGACCTCACTTGTCTCTCCAAATCAACGATTGGCCTCACATAGCGCAAAACTACATACTCTAACTCATTGTTCTCTTTGGAAAATTTGAAAGAAACCCCGTCATATACGACAACAGTTGCAGTACCAGTAGACTCGGGAAAGTCAATGTCAAAAGCATCGAAATCAAAATTCAGTAGATCTTCCATTTGATCACCTTCTCCAAAAGCTGACCTATCAATTGGGGGAAGTAATCGAGAAGGTGATTGGAACTATAGCTTTAGGAGGAGGAACATCGACTGGGGTAATTAAAGCAGGAACTTCTGGACGAAGTATAATCCTTAAAGCAACCAAAGTTTTTTCTTCTTTTTCTCTCTCTTATCACTCCACTCTTTACTTCTTTTTTACCCTTTATTCTTCTTAGTTGCAATGGATACCGATGACACTACATTTTCTTCGACAGTAGCAGTAACAATTTTCAACAAAGCTGTATCGATATCATCAGGTTGCCCCCCACTACTCATTTCAGGAATGAACTGAGACAAACCATCTTTGTTGGTCTTATTTTTGTTCCAATGGCTGTGAATTCTATTCGCGGTTGGCTTAAATAGTTTGCCATCGTTTGTGTTAAAATTAAAACCTCCCATATAACATCTCTAAACTTAAAACCTTATTTATTTTAAAATGAATTTTTAAAACGAATAACATATTATTATGATCCGTAAAACATTTAAATAAATTATGATTTATGTAATTGGAAAATAAAAAAATTATTCTATATTTCATTTTAGAAATTCTGATTTTTATGATTTATAAATTTTGGAACAATTTTTTTTTTTCAAAAATTTGGATGCCTTATTTTATAGAAATCCAAAAACAATACAATAATAAAACATTGTCATAAAAAATGAAAGAGTTAGTATTTTAAATATATAAGTTCTTAATTTTAAATAATTATTTTGTTTAAATATACTTCGTTTATTTCATACTATGAGATAGATCTCGCTAAAATATGTCATTGTTTAAAGAAATAAAAATATGTTAAAACAAATAAAAATAAATATTTAATTTGTGAAAAAAATGCCAAACGTAATACTAACATTGTCGGATAAATTGATAAATTTTGAATTTAAATCTAATTATTTCTCTTTTAAATAAATGGACAAATATAACCTAAATAAAGTTTCTTAATATCGCGTCCTACCTCGTTTAAGAAAAACTTGTTGGAAAAAAATAGATTTATCAAATTTTATCATGATTTTTTTATTATTCGCGATTTGTTTTTCAAAATTTATCGTACCCAATCTTAAAAAAAAGATCTTTCTAGTAAAATCAATTTGGATTAAATAATAATAATATGTCTTGGCTTTTATTTTTTTAAAACATTTGTCATAACAAAATGAAACTTTTTCCATGTATTAATATATGTCATGTATTTTTTTCAAGAAATATTAAAAATATGATGTTTCGTTTTAAGAAAAAATTATAATATATCATGGTTGGTTATAATAAATATATTTTTTTAATAAAATATAATTTTTATTAAGAAGAAAACAAATATTGTATTGTCTTCTTAAAAAAAATTGATCAAAATTTTGTCATGCATTCTTAAAAGAAAGAAGAAAAAATCAAAATATGTCATGTTTTCTTTAATAAAATATTCAAATTTTATCTTACTATTTTTTTAAAAAAATTGAATTATATAATGTCTTGTTTAAAAAAAACTTTAAAAATTTTCATGCATTGTTTAGAAAAAATATATAATGTCTTTAAAAAACAAATTATCAATATATGTCGTAGCTTTTTTATTTGGTTGAAAATATATTAAAAAAACGTGCCCTGATAGGGGAAAATTCCTCAAGGGGTCTACACCCTTATCTAAGAGGTAAGATTAATAACAATGACATATTGTAATGTTGATGGTAAGTTGAATAGCTGCTAAACAAGCGGCAGATGACGATCCGACGGTAATGAGTTATAAGATGATGAACTGTATATGTTGAAGAATGTAATAAACTGAAGGATTAAAAAGATGATGACCAAAAAATAATGAGTAAAAGACCTCGAAAGAAGAGTAAACCATACGAGACAAAGAAAAGTTGAATAAGCTAATGAATATGCAAGTTGAGTAAACTAGAAGAATGAAGTTGACAAGCTAGAAGACGTCAAATTGAGGACTTGAAGATAGAAGCCAAATGGAGAAAGTAAAGTAAACACGATCTTGAAAATATAATGCTTACGTGACTTAAAGAGAGTTCAATAAGATTTTAGGTTACTATTTAATATTACTTAAATATCTTAGGCGATTAAAGGGTACATACATAATACTTGTAACAATATTTGTAACAGATGAATGTCACGTACCTAAAGTGACATGTGAAAGGGTAGAGTAGTGCGCCAAAGAAGCATATCGCATCGACTTCACAAACAGCAAATCCAAATACACAAGCTAAACATTTGATGATTTTGGATTCAAAGGTTGATCATTTTGATGCAACATTGTAATAGTTAGATGCAGGTTTATATCGGTTGATTTTAATGACAATAGATGAGCCAGTAAAGCAAGGCCTTGCTCGAAGCCTTTGCGATTATTTTGAGTCTTGGCAATTTTCGGGGGTGATATGATGATTGGTAATACTGACAGTTCTAGGAAAAAGCATGTAGTGAGTCTAGCTACTCAGAAAAAGAGAAAAATATCTACTCATTTGTATGGTAAGAGAGACATTTCCTTTATTATTTTTTATAAAGATGATTTAAGAGGTACTGCAGGACCACATAAAGATGCAGTGGTTATTGGAGCAGAGGTTGCTGGCATCGTAATCTGACGCGTGCTGATAGAAACACGGAGCTTTGCAAACATTATTTTTAAAACATCTTATGATAGAATGCGTAATCCTCATCGAATTTCCCAATCAAGACGTACTATCATTGGTTTTAGTGGAGTAACGACGCAAGTAATTGGGAAATTTGAAGGAGAGGAGAGTTTAGGAAAGGGACCTTTCAGGAAGAGGGTCTTGGTTATCAAGGATGTATGGAGTTGTGTCAACACTCCACCAATGCTTTAAATATGTCATCAGAGATCGATTTCGGGTTGGCCTCGGACCTCGAGGAATGGGTTGACGATCCGAGGGAAACCCCAGGTTTATTGACAGTAAGTGAAGATATAGAGGAATATGATTTTCCTGATTGAAGTGTACTTCGAATATGAGCCTTTCTAACACCAATTTTACATCAATAACTATTACAGTTTTTGTCTCAAAATTTGGATGTTTTCGCTTGGAAAACATAAGATGTCATCGGAGTTCCAATAGAAGTGATTTGCCATAGCCTCGGATTCAATCCGAGGGTTAAACATGTTATACAAAAAATGCAGGAATTTTCTGTTGAGAAAGTAGAAGCAATTGTTTCTGAGGTGGATCCTTTATCGAAGGTAAGACATATAAGGGATTCGCAGTATCATTTATGGATAGCATATCCAGTAGTGGTTAAAAAGAAGAATGGGAACTGGAGAATGTGCGTCGATTTCACATATTGGAATCGAGTTTGTCCTAAAGACCTGTTCCCCATCCTCGACTAGACCTTTATGGATGCTTTTGCAGGGTATAATCAAATTCATATGGATCCAAAGGATCAAGAGAGTACTACCTTTATCACGGACCGAGGCTTGCATTGTTACAAGGTTATGCCCTCTGGATTAAAGAATGCTAGAGCTAGATATAAAAGATTGATGAATAAAGCAGTTTCCTCTCCGATTGGAAGAAATATGGAGGTGTATATCGATGACATGGTGGTCAAAATCTTAACAGATGATGCACGCTTGGATGATTTAGAGGAGACTTTCTTGAATTTAAGGGAAATTAGACTAAAGTTGAATCCTAATTATTTTATCGATAAGTCATTGTCGGGATCTCTTCATTTCTTTTATGAGAGCTGTAGAAGTATGATTGTTTTTTGATTTTATGGTCGGGATCTCTTCCATATTCTTTGATTGCGGTTGTTGGATTTGGTTGGCATGCGAACCTTCTCGATGGATTAGGGAAGAATTTTATTAATAAATTAATGTGACTTCATATTTGTTGGGATATAATCTATAAAACAACCAAAATAACCATGTTATTAGTTCAATATATATTACTATCATTTTTTTGTAAACTCTTCATCCAAATTTCTAGAAGCCTCTTATAATGAGAAAACTCATGAGAAAAATGAAGAAGTGTTGTTGGTATGAACTAGTAGATTGGGTTGAGTTATTTTATCAATTTAGGTTATGTCATAGCTAGTCCAACAGTTATTTATTAGATGAAAGTAAAAATACTTAATATGAAAAGTTTAAAATAAAAGATTAATATTAAATTTTTAAAAAAGCTAAAAAGTTAATAAGTATAACAAATAATAAAAAGGTAAAAAAATTAAAGTTTATGGCGCCGACATGTGATATAGATTAAGTAATGATATAATTGGTCTGAAATTTAAGGACTAAACATGCAACAAAAATGCTAATATTTATGTTACCACGTTTCAAAATCTAAAAGACCATGGATGAAATAAGTACTCATTCTGATTCAAAATAAATGTCTTTCTAAAAAAATATTTTTGTTTCACAATAAGTGTTTTTTTAGTCTTTCCATGCAATTTTATTATACAATTTACTATAATATCTTTTGTTTTGTATTTATTTTTAGGTGTAGGCTAGAAGTAACTCATCAACAGAGGTATTTCTGAAGAACTAAATGGGTGATATATCAAGAGTAATGATAAGGAATAATGGCTTACAACCATGAAAAAAGAACTAAGATCTCTTAAGAAGATGAACACCTGAATTCTTGTGAAAAAACCGAAAGGTCAGAATCTGGTTGGTAATAAATGAATATTCAAGAGGAAGCCCAATATTCATGGTGTTGATTTATCCAGATCCAAAGCTAGGCTTGTGGCTAAGGGCTTTACACAAAATAAGGATGATGATTTCAATGAAATATTCTTTTTGGTTGTGAAACAAACCTCCATTAGGGTTCTCTATCAATCATTGCTAGATTTGATCTTCAGCTATATCAAATTAATGTTAATACTACTTTCTTATATGGTGAACTGTAAGATAAAATTTACATGTATCAACTGAAAGGGTTGGAAGAAGGAAATGAAGGTTATGTATATTTCTTAAATTGACCTTTCTATGGGCCGAAATAGTCGTAAACACAGTGGAATATAAATTTAATTTCTTCATGAGATCCATTAAATATTCCGTAGTTGCTAAGATAAATGTTTTAATTGGAATAAGGAAACACTTATTGAGGGAGAATACCTATTATTTTTTTATGTGGATGACTAAAAATATACAGAAGAGTGAAGTGGTAAAGTCTCAGCTAAATGAAGAGTTTGAGTTGAAGGATATGGCAAAGGCCATGAAGATACTTGGTATTGAGATCGAAAGAAATAGGCTGAATGGGTATCTATTCTTATCTCAACATGAATATATATTGAAGATCCTACAGAATTTCTCGATGTCCAAAGTAAAATCGGTTCGAGCTCCCATTGGTTTCGCATTTAAACTCAGTGTCACTCAGCACCAACCGAAGCATCAGATAAGAAGTATATGCACAGAATACCTTATGCCAATGTTATTGGTATTATTATGTATGATATGATTTTCAAGAGACTTGATATTGCCTACGTCGTAAGTGTTTTGAGCATATTCAAATTGAATTCGGGAAAGCCGCATTAGCATGCACTCAAGTGGCTCATGAGATACTTGAAGGGCTCATATGTTATAGAGTTGTTTTACAATCAGAAAGATATGATTGATATAATGTTGAAAAGGTATGCGGCTTTTGATTATGTAGGCTGCTTTAACACAAGGAAATTTACTATGAATTATCTGTTTATTATGCTTGGAGGAATGGTTATATGAAAGTCTTAAATAAAAAAATTGTTGTACTTTTATCTACGAAAATTGAGTATATGGTTGCTACAGAAGCCATGAATGAAGTTATTTGACTGAAGGGGTTGTTGAGTGAACTAATTGTTATTGAGAAAGATGTAGTTCTTTTCTGTGACAATACTAGCGATATTCATGTAATGACAAATATGAAGTTATATAAACGAACTAAACATGTAGACATTAAGTTGCACTTCATCAAATGAATAATGGAAAAATAGCAAGTGAAGGTGGCTAATATTGCTAGCGATAAAAACCTTTTGGATGCTCTGACCAATGTATTGCCAATTTCAAAGCTCACAAACTGCATGACTACATATATGTTGGATCTATCATTACATATATATGTAAGAACATTAAAAATCTAAGGTGTTGGAATCATGCCTTAGTTATAGAGACATATAGTAATCTTAAGGGCCGATACAAGCTATAGAAGACCGATGGCCATTAGGTCGAAGAAAATATGTGTTGAGTCGAAGCCAGACTGGTCGAAGCAGGTTGTCCCAAGCAGGGTCGTCAAAGCAAACTGATTATAAGCACTACTCTGATTCTAAGCGCACTGGATCGCAGCAGTGCTTGGCTGAAACATATTATTCTATGTACTAGGTCTTATATGTTAATTGGGCTTTCCAATATTAATTGAGTATGAATTATTTCAATCGTTGATTAATGTGTTTTAATCCAGTCTGTCTCACGAAGAATCAGAGATTTCCCCAAACCTATAAATAGAAGAATATATTGTAATTAACAATGTGATGTGATGCGACTGAAGATATTTCATGAGATAGTGAAATAGCTCTAGGTTTTTTGAGAGATAATTAAAGTAAAAAAATAAACATAGAAGAAAGGGGGTTTTGTGAATCACGTCATGTTTTGTTACAAAAAATGATTACATCATTTGTGTTTAGAGAGTCTTTTTTTAACCTACAAAATATATAAAAGAGTGTTCGTTGATGTAAGATTTCTTTACTATTCGAACCACATTAAATACTATCTTGTGTGCTTAGTTTTATTACGATTTTTTTATTTGTTGCTCGGTACGAAACAATTAGATCATATTGGTTCTTACCTAATACATTGAGGGTCTGTTTAACTTTGAACATTATGCATTTTTTTCAATAAAACGTTATTTATATAAATATATAATTATGGATTACAAAATTAAAATTAATTATTATATATATTTCTTTTATAAGTGAAACCATTTAAAACCCAAATAATAATAATAATACAAAATAAAATATAAAAACGAGTATGAAAGATAATAAACAAATAATAACTATTTCAACCTTAGATATTTTAGACAATCAAATCATGAAGAACGCGGCAGGCAGGCGTGACGAGGACCAGAAAGCGTATGAGCAAAACGATTGGTCAAAAGATCAAGTTGGTGGTGAAAATATCAGTGTACTTCTCTAATTCTATCTGAATGTGATTAGTAAAATGTAGAAATTGTGACGCTATATTTAAATTCCTATGGTTTGTTTTGTCAAAAAGAATTTGTAAATATTAACTCATAGAAATTAAATATCTAGAAACTTGACGTGGTGTAACAGGTCGTACCACAGACTGGCAAGAGAGAATACGAAAATAGGGCTTCAAATGTATACTAATTGCGTTAATGCCATCTACCAACTAATCAAATTTATTTTCCGTTTAATTTTTCCTTGTAAAATGTCATAGTAAATTCCAGAACAACTTAGGTTGATTGATATAAACTTAAAGTTTTTTTCTTGTAAAATTAGGTGATTGTTTGTTTTTAGTTTTATATATATTATGTATAGTCGGCAT
This sequence comes from Limnanthes douglasii subsp. nivea, assembly GCA_036936605.1. Lineage (NCBI taxonomy): Eukaryota > Viridiplantae > Streptophyta > Magnoliopsida > Brassicales > Limnanthaceae > Limnanthes > Limnanthes douglasii. Next base: position 89,750,218 of record JAUPFV010000003.1, read on the forward strand.
GATCCAATCAAAAATTCAAATACGGTTATGATGAATTTATATTTTTTATATAACTAATGTTTATTTTTGTTTTGATCGAGTTTTATATTTTTTTATCTCATTTTTTCTCTCAACACAAGGAACGGATTATAAAGAGAAACTATTTTTAAAACAATTGAATGGATGTCATAGCATTAGAAACGATTTCTAAAAAGGAAATCGATTTTATCACATCAGAAAATCAAAAAATCACGATTAATAAAATGCGAATGAATCATCTTTCTTGTTATAGCAAGTCATCAAATTAATTTGAAGGTTGTTTTTGGATTTTTTTTCAAAAAAACTATATTTTTTTTATTGGTATAGTGTTAGGATTCGTAAATACACTACAAAATCATATTACATGTATTTTTTTGTGTTGTTGTTGGTTATTAGTTTTTTAAGTAGTTAAATACACATGTCTCGCATCTCTCGTCCTGATTAAACAATTGTCTCACACCAAATATATTCAATATTCGACTTTCTCGTGTCTCGCATTTTGTTTTCGCAATCATCAATAGTCACGCATCTCAGTATTCAACTTTCTCGCGTCTCGCATTTTGTTTTTGGCAATCATCAATAGTCTCGCATCTCGCATATTATGAATAAACAATAGTCTCGCAACTAATATACCTAGTATTCAGTTTTATCGTGTCTCGCAAAACGAGACGACGCGAGACCGAACATTTGTCTCCCATTTTATGTTTTAGAAAATAAACACTTATATTTGTCTCGCATCTTTTCAATTAACATTAGTTTCGCATTTTTCATTAAAACGTGGTATTTTTTATATTAAACTTATTTTACATCATTAAAAAAATAAAGAAAAAGAGAATATAAAATATTCATATATAAGCTGCAAAGATAACACCGTTTTATACAACACATGATGTGAAGAACAATAAAACATATATAAAGAAAAGTTAACATATATGCGTAATCTACCATCTAGCATAAAATTATATTAACTAATGTTTCACATGTTTATAGGCAATAATCAAAGCAGTTAAAACTGAAAAAGATCAAGCAGTAAAGAATGTTGTCATATTGTTGATCATGTTAGCTTTGATAGGGTCGGAAATGGCAATAGATCGAAAGTGGGTCGGATATATCTTAGAAGGCATTTTACACCCATAATAAAAGTCATAATGACTAAGTTGTGTGCTAGCTATGTATTTAATTATAATAAATGATGGTTTGTGAGCTTGAAGGCTCATGGGTTTAATCCATATTCGCGACCGACCCGGTTGGCCCATGGATCCAAAAGTATCCTATAAAGACTCAAAAGAACATTTAAAAGGGTTGAAACATTCCCTCTCTACACATTAAATACAAGTACCTCGACTATTTTTCCACCTTATATCCTCAATTCAATACATCATCTAGACACTTACCTAAAATACCATTCGATCGAGTTTTATTTTTACCAGATTGGCGACCACATTGAATCATAACACTAAGAAAATAATTTTCATATAAGAAGAGTGTGATCAGCTACAAGCAGAAATTAAGCCATTAAGAGCCCAACAACATGCTAGAAAGAATCATGATGCAAAGAATCTATCATAATATCCCAAACCTGCGGATCCAGATAGTAATCTCAAGCATAATTCGAATGATCAATCCCCCAAAAGCCCACCAAGAGTCTAAAAAATATACCAGGCTAAACAATGTTCAAGCACATCAGATTCTGTTGAGTAATCAACAACATAATCGGAATGAGAGGTTTCATCTTCCTCTTGAGTAATGATCATGGTCGTAAAGAGAAGAAAAAAAGCTGGCTATTTTAAAAAAATATATCAAAGGTCAAGTAAGCATGATTCTTCAAGGAAGAAAATAGACTAAAAGGATAAAGGAAAAAAGAAAGATTAATAAGAAAATATCAAAGGGTTAGCATACCATAGCATAGATCACTTGTTAAGTGATCAGTTCGTTGTGCAATCCAACCTAAGATATTTGCCACTCCCAATGACGACAATATGTTTAGCCAATGATATAATTGTATGCAATCGCTATTTTTGTAAAAATTTCTCTCCAGATATTTACCCATGCATTATGATAGTTCGAAAATGGAAAGTACAATGGGTGCCACGATCCTGATAATCATCTCGAGCAATTTAAAAAATTTATGATGAGGTTTAATCATCATGACAAACTATTATGTAGATTTTTTTCTCAAACATTCAAGGATAGTTCCTTGAAGTGGTATAATAGATTATCACAGGGATAAATCAATAATTTCGACATGTTCTGGATGGCATTCTAAAGGCAGTTTGGGGGAAGTAAATAACTCAAAGGAAATGGTGATACACTAATTTATTATGACAAATATCTGAATGGATCGTTAAATGATTACATCAAACGTTTTATGAACACTAAATATTGGTTGGAATATTATTTCAAGAAAGTGGCTATAGATTCGTTGTGACAAGGTTTATTAGCTGGTAAGTTGGTTGATTCGGTTACTCAAAAGTAACAATGACCTAGGGTGGATTGTTAAACCAGGTTGGAAAGAAAATCAATGTGGAGGAAACCAAGATATTAAGGCAACCTCATCAATATAGGCTTGCCCCTAAAACCTCTGTCCCAGAAGCTAGTACCCAGTTGCAAGCCACAGTCAGCAACCATCTAATGGACTCAAGAAAAGGTTCTCATTGGCCCAGACAAAGCTAGTCTAATCAGGTTCAACAGTTCAGGCCAAAGGAGAATCAATGGGTCCAGCCTGATTATTGTGAAGAGCTAATTGAAAATGTGGCTACCATCTATGATAAGGCCAATAACGTTTTACAATTCTAAAGGCTAATACCTATCCATGCTCTAAGGGAAAATTGAAACACACGGTTCTGCACGTATAATAATAATATGGGACATGACACTCGGAATCATATTGCTCTAAAACAACAGATGCAAGTGTGTATCGAGAATGAGAAGCTAACTAATTTTGTTAAGTCACAATGGGGTAATAGAAAAATAAGCAATAAGTCATAGCATTGTACAAGTATGACTCCAGTTGCATCCCCCAATGCCCGAAGGTAAAATACCAAAGTTTCCAATGAAGAAAGTAAAATGGTAATTATTGAACAATTTGATGTGGATTTGGAGTACCTGGATCCTGATCCGGATCAAGGTTAAATCAACATGGTGATATAAAGTACTTGAACAATCTCCAACATGTGTCTTTTCTTCGAATCGCTAACCATGTTCGGGGGAGATACAGTTGATGAGTCCGAATTCGAAGCGCTCCCGGAAGGGCAGTCCAAAGTAAATCTCTCCGTAAAACCGGACAGGATCCAAGAGCTTAATTCGGACAGGACATTTGAGCCGGGCAGGTGACTTCGAACACTGCAAGCCCAAGGCATTTCGAACTATGACTAAAGTACTAAAAAACCTAAACACTATCTGACTAAGCTACCTGCCCATCTACTTAAAACTCATGGGTCTTTAAACATGACCCGGGTCCATTAAACTTGACCCGAAAGCCCATAAGGGCCCAAGTTACATACTATAAATACCCAACCACCAGCATTAACTATGGGGAACAAAATTGATTGCTGCCAAGCTGCTCAATTCTCTCTCCACATTAAAGAGCACTTTGAAACACCCTTAAACACACACACACCACCGTGAAACACCCTCACGCCGCCTTAAAACTCCACTTGAAATTACCAGCCTACCATTAGGCTACTTTTATCCTCACCAATAGTGATAACACCTTCGAGTTGCTTCAAGAAAATACATGTTGTCAGTTTGATCACATAATTCGAAGGAAAAATATCTATACACCTCTATCAAAACCCGACTCCTTTTATAGTTTTTGACGAAGACGACATAAGAGACATCACAGGCTCACATAAGGATATTGTGGTAATAGGGGCATCTATTAAGGGAAAAGAGATCCGAAGAATATTGATAGACATGAGTAGCTCGATCAATATTTTATTTCTATATACTTATAAATAAATGAATCATCCATAAGTTATTCAACGATAAAAGAGGGCTATAGTGGGTTTTATGAGCAATTATACTGATTTCATTGGAGAATACGAAAGAGAAGCATTGTTAAGCAAAAGACCATTTAAGAAAATGGTGAGGGTTTTGTTTGTGGTAGTGGATTGTCCGACCCCCTACAATACAATTTTTAGCAGATCTTAGTTGTCAAGGATGTATGTGGTTGCATCAATAGCTTGACAATGTTTGAAATATGCAGGTGGAGATCAAGTAGAAGTTCAGAGCAGCCAAAAAGTTGCTAGGGAATGTTATTTCATCACTCTTACTCCAAAATCCCTTGAAACTATAATAACAAAAAAAGAATAGCAATTACTAGAGTTCTCTTTGGATCTGAACAAGATAGGTGATCTAAGAAAGACTCTTAGTGTTGTTATCCCAATAAAAGAGGTCAAAGTGCACAATTTAGTATATGCAGAGAATATTAGATTTGGATCCAAATTACCATCAACATTGAAGGAAAGATTGTTATCAATATGATCCGATGCAGGTCCCGTAGTCGAAAGAATTAGGGATTTTTCTTTAAAAAAAATCAGAAGTCATAGTTCAAGAAGTAGATAGATTGATTAAGATAGGGCATATTCTAGAATCCCATTATCCACTTTGGACTGCAAATTCGGTGCTTGCTAAAAAGAAGAATAGAAAATGGCGGTTCTGCATTGATTTCACAGATCTCAACAATACGTGTCCTAAGGATCTTTTCCCAACTCCTCAAATTCATCGGTTGGTGAATTCTATTTCGGAAATAAATTGTTATCATTTATGGATGTTTTTGTTGGGTACAATCGGATACAAATGAATCTGAATTATCAGGACCACACCGCATTCATCACTGATAGGGGCAGCATTGTTACAAGGTAATGCCTTTCGGATTACAGAATATTGGGGCCACTTACCAGCGATTGGTTAATAAAGCATTTGACAGTCATATCGAAAGTAATGTGGAAGTTTATATTGATGAAATGATAATAAAAATCCAAGGGAGGATGATCAGTTACCTGACCTCCAAAAAGAATTCTCTAACATGGAGGAATCAATTTAAAATTGAATCCTGAGAAGTGTACACTTGGTGTACGATCCAGTAAATATTTTGCTGCATCATCAGTGAGAAAGGGATCTAGGCTGACCTAGATCAATTGGATGTGTTATTAATTACAGATTCTCCTCGGACCACCAAATAAGTTTAAGTATTGATTGAAAGATTGACAGCCTTAAATAGGTTTTTTTTTAAGATCACCGGATAAATGTGCATAGTTCTTAAAAGTACTGAGAAATGACAAAGACTTCAATTGATCCCAAAATTGTGACAAGAAATTCCTTGAAATCAAACAACATGTATCTTCGCCTAAAACTCTATTCAAACCTGTCATTGGAGATAGACTGTACATGTATATAGCAGTATTGCATTATGTTTAAAGTGTAGTGTTAGTTTGAAAGGTTGACAATTATCCTCACCCGTTTACTACATTAGTAAGAGTTTGTTAGATGCTGAGAAAAGATAACTCGAATTGGAAAAGATAGTTTTAGCCTTGGTAATAGCGGCATGAGGCCTTATTTTCAAGTGTATTCAATCATAGATCAAACTTAATTTACTCTTAAAAACATATTGCAAAAACCGGAGATATCATGTCAAATGACTAAGTGGTCTGTGAAGCTAGGTGATTATGATATTAACTTTACTCATCAAACGGTAATCAAAGCTCAAGTTGTAGCCAATTTTTTGGTTAAGTTCCATTCAAAGAGGCCATATGAAGAATATTCAATTCACATACCTAAAAAAGAATGGTTAATTTGAACATATGGTAAATACAGTATGATGAGATGTAGGGATGGAATTTTCTTGCTTTCACCTTTTGAGGATTCAATGTACCAAGCTATACGTTTTAGTTTTAGGGCATCAAACAATGAAGCAGAGCACGAAGCAACTATAACATGTTTAAGGCCACCTCAAATATTCCAAAAGAATATGATTGTTGAGTGATTCGGGCTAGTCATATATCAAGCCCAAGGGAACCAAAAAGGAACAATTGGTGAAGTACTTACGAGTGTTGAAATAAATTTTGACTTGTTTTAAATATGTAAAATACGAACATGTGCCAAGATCAGAAAATTTGATGGCTGACTCTATGGCCACTACTTCATATTCGAAAATTTACCCTTGGATTGTAGTACATGAATGCCTTTTGATAATGACAAATCTTGAAATAGAAGTTGACACTGAAGAGAATTTCTAAATATCAGCCATGGTTAGTCAAGACTGGAGTTATGTTATCCAAGAGTATATTACTAAAATAATCTTACCTAAAGACAAAAACTTAGCTAAGAAGTTAAAGTTCAAAGTACGCGATTTTCTGGTTATGAGAAAGATCCTCTATAAAATATCTTTCAGTAATCCTTTATTATTCTGCATCAGATCTGATGAATCCTAAGCAGTTTTGTCCGATGGGGAAGGATCGGCCCATTGTTGCTACAAGGCCTTAATTAGAAGGGTCTTATTGCCAGGGTATCATTGGTCATCTATAATGAAAAATTCTAAAGATTTAGGTAGAAGATGTGATCATTTTCAAAGATATGAAAATGCAATACACATACCAGCAGTTTCAATGGAGTTGGTATCCAGAGTAGTACCCTTTGCAATACACATACCAGCAGTTTCAATGGAGTTGGTATCCAGAGTAGTACCCTTTGATAGATGGGGACATGACTTGGTCGGACCCCTTCCAATGGCTTCCAAAGGGTGTTGACCTATCATTTTGGCAATTTTTTTTTCAAAGTGGATAAAAGTTGCACCCCTCTCCATAACGACTTCTAAACAGGTAATTAAATTTATCCTCTCTATTATTTATTGTAGGTTTGGAATTCCTAGACGGGTTACTACAGGCAACGACCCTGAATTCGATAATAAAGATATAAAGATGATCTGTGCATCAAGGAAATTCACCATTTTTTCTCCTCGCTTTTTCATCCCCAATCCAATGGACATATATAGGTGGCAAACACAACTATTTTGATGTGTCTTAAAAAGAATTTAGAAATAGTGGCCGACATATGGCCTAATTACCTGCATGAAGTGTTATGGGCTTATCGAACCACTCTAATTACTACCACACAAGAATATCCTTTTACCTTGGTTTATGGAATGGATGCAATTATACTAATATAAGATACTTTCCCTTCTTTCAGGGTTCAAAATTATTCCGAAAAAGAAAATAAAGTTGCAATATGAACTCAGTTGGATCTGATTGAAGAAAAGAGAATAAAAGCTCACTTAGGAATCGTACATTACTAGGGTTTAATAAGGATTAGGTATGCGTCTAGAGTACAAAGAAGAGTTTATCAAGTGGGGGACAACGTTTTGAGAAAAGTATTTATGCACACCAAATATAGGAAGTTTGAAAAGTTGGCTCCAAATTGGGAAGGGCATATATTGTGTGTGAAACGATTAAGAAATGAACATATCAGCTAATTGACCAATAAGGCAATCTTTTGGTGCACCCATGGAATATCAAACACCTAAGGTTATATCTTGAGTAAAATTATATTGTATATATTTACTTTATTTCTGTTCAATGTAAATATATGGGGGCATACTTGCGCAGAGAGGTTTTAATGAGGTGTTTGAATCATTATTCAAGTTTTTATTTCCTTTAAATGGATTACCTTCTAATGGCTCATTTGTATCACATTTTTATATTTTCGAATGGATTACCTTCGAATGGCTTATATGTATCAAGTTTTTATTTCATTCGAATAGATTACCTTCGAATGGCTCATGTTTGTCAAGTTTTTATTAACTCCCAATGACTCATATGTACCAAGTTTTAATTATCCTCGAATGAATCATGTATTAAGATTAGTTATATTTGGATAAAATAACACTACAAAATTAAGATAATAATATATAAAGAGGTAAATGAAGTTGATAAAATGATAGATAATATAAAGTGCCTTGGGTGATCCAAGGACTTATTAAAATTCACGGAGAAAACTACAAAATTTCTTGGCCATGCCAAGGACTTGCACAAAAAACCCGATTAAAAGAACAAAATATCTTGCACATATCAAGAGCTTGTATAGAAACAATTACATCAAAATATCTCGGTCTTAGGGTTCATTCCTATTAGCTTTTCCTTCCTCTTTCTCTTCAAAACTCTCATCATCATAGCTCTATTCATTGTTATTATTAGAACCATCATCGGATGAATCGTCATAAATACCAAGCTAATCGGCTAAAGGTATGTCATGAGGTAGTAAGTCCACTGGTCATGCCCCTACAATTTCCTAAGGGCCAACTTAGGGAATTTCTTATGAAATAACGACACCATGTCTGATTTGACTGAGTTATCCCTCCATTGCAAATAGTCTATCACTATTACAGCATGTGCATCTATAGTGCCGGCTATCTCTTGAGTATATTTAGCTTTGACATAGGTAATTTTGTCATCTTGCTTCTTGTTAAGAGCCTCGTGGTTTTTCTTTTCATCCGACAAGTGCTCAATAGTAGTTACATCATTAGTTTGACGATTCTTTAATGAGGTAATATCCTCTGAATTGAATGACTGCAGACTGTAATCAACTTGTAACTTGTCATGATCTTTTTTATACTTGGACTAGCTCATATTTAACAGATTTCACCTCTCCAGTAAGACTTTCAACCTTGCTCTTTTCCTCCTCAATTGAACTCTCCAAATTCGGATTTTCATCCCGAAGAGAAATGATGTCTTCAGTTTGAGACCTTATTTGTCTCTCAAATTCTATTATTGGCCTCACATATCATATGACTGAGTAACCTAACACACCGTTCTCCTTTAATAATACAAAGGGAAACCCATCGTATACCACAATAATTGCGGTGCTTGTAGACTTAAGGAAGTCGGTCTCAAAGGCTTCAAAATCGAAAGCCCACATATTTTTAATTGGATCACCATGTCCAAAACATTTTCTTTCAGATAGGAGGAAGTAATGGAGAAGAGGGATCGGATATTGTGGTCGTAGGAGAAACAACCACTAGGATTGTTGGAAATTTTTGTATGAAGTATTATCTCTGAACCAGTCGAAGTCTTCTTCTTTTTCTTATCTCTTTTGTCACTGCTATGTTTGCTCCTCTTGTGGCCTTTCTCTTTCTTGGGCACATGAGATTCTGAAGGCACTTCACCCTCCTCAATAGTGGTAGCAACAACATCCAATAAGGAAGAGTCAATTTCATATGGCTGCCCTTCATTTCCCCTTTCAGAAACAAACTGTATTGAACCCTTATTCTTCTTCTTGTTCTTATTCTGATGGCTGGGAGCTTTATTCTTAGTTGGCAGAGATAATTTTCCATCGGCTGCCTTATTTTCTTAAGAATTTCATTAGCTTGAGGATGAGTGATGAACTGCTCCCACGTCAGATCCCGAGCAGTGGTCCTCTAAAGATGGGACTCGACAAAATTTCATGGAGTAAAACAATTATGGAACTTATTAGACCACTTTTCACTGGCCCATTAATTCAACTTAAGAAAAATCACTTTTGCATCATCCAAATGCTTTAGGTAGGGATTCGAAACAGTTGGTATAAAATAAGTTAAGGATAAATGAAAAATGTTAGAGAAACTAACATAAATATAAAACAAATCTGAATAGACTTACGTGTATTCTTCTAGTGTCTCGTGAGTTGGCTCAGATTCCCTTTGGAGGTGATCTTCTTTCCGTTTTCCCAATGGCAACTGATGAAGAGGAAATGGGTTGTCCAAAAAAACTTCTGCCTCCAAAAGGTCATCTACCACTTTATAGTTATTCCCTATATTGAAATAATAAAAAGGAATGTAAGCATTGCGAGATAGACCTGCCACAACATCCAGTTGCTTCATTGGCATCGAGATCTTAGATAGCCTGAAGCTATGATACATGCTAGTACTGAGAACCAATAATTTAGGCTATCTTGGAATGGGAACAATCTGACCACTAAAGTACCTCACTATCTCAGGTTCGAAGGGAAACCGAAGGTCCTAGTTGAGCATATCAGTTTAAACCACTCACCTTTAGCCCCACATTTCATCAGAGTCTCTACGGGTTATGGTAGCTTAACTCTAACTGAATCAGGGAAACCCTGTTTGGCTCAAATACCCTCCAATTCGGATTTATGGAAATAAATATAAGAGATTTTATCCAAGGCTAAAAGTACTTAACACTAACCTTGGTAAAGTTAGGTCTCACGTATTCTACAAGAGATAGATGAAGAGGTTTGGTTTCCATTTCTAGGGCTTTGCCTTTGCGATGACTATCACCACCTTCTGATGCCTTCAAAATTTGCTTCTTTGATGGCCTCAGAGTTTCCCCAGTCTAACAGATGTCTCAAGAGGGGAATCTTCACCACTATCCTACATATTTTCTTCTATAAATTGTGGTCTAGACTCTGAAGGCCCAGTGGGCTTGAGTACCAAGGTTTTATCCCTCAGGCCGAGAGAACTCAACTGCTAAATTTATGGGGTTTTCTCTCATGTTTAAGCTTGATGGGAGTTCGGTTACAGAAGTAACAACTTCTTGTTCCATATTCAGAACTTGTGATGATGGGTTACTAATAAGTGTTGGTTGTTCTGGTGTCTCATTTTTGTAGAAGGTTTGTATTTTTGACTTAATGAGCTTAGTAACTCTGCACAAAGTACTCACATCATTATCCATTCCCATAGTTTTGAAGGTAGAAAAGTTTTGGCGGTTAGTGGCCCTTTGGGATTGGAATGACTTGAGTGGTTGAGGATAATGATTGGGTGCCGCAAACGAATGGGTAACAAAAATCATACATGAGGAGGGAATGTTGCGCCTGATGTAAGGGTAAACCCCCCTTTACTCAGTAGATTGAGTAACAAAAATCGTACCTGAGGAGGCACGTAACCCAACAACAACCCTTGTTTTTTTTTCTTTTCCTCTAGCTTGGAAAATATTATCCAACCGCCGTTAGTTAGAGTTTTTTTAGCTGTAAATGTAAAAACCCTAAAATGATACTGGGAAAATGATCTACGGTGACTAAGATGGTGGGGAAAGGGATATACCGTAAAAAATAAATAGATATTGATGGGGAATATTTATTTGTCTAGAATTAGAATACAAACTCTTTCTCTCTCTAGAAACACATATAGTGAAAAAATGTAAATAAGTTTATATAGAGACTAAAAAATGTTTGATGCTCTACTAGGGGATTAGAATCGAAAGTAGTAGCTAGGGGGCTCTAGAGGAGTGTAACCATTTATCTCGTTTGATTGGATAGTTTTACTTAGGATAAAATAAGTTTGTGGGTTCAATAAAGAATTGATACGTTTCCCAGAAAATAACCTGCTAAAAACTACAAGCTTTGGATAGTAACCATTCTCAAATGACTCTATTGGAGGCAATTCTGGTATGTGTCGGTTAGCTCTCCCAAAATACATTTGACAGAGCTAAGAGGGCTAGATGATGAGATTGAAAATCCTTTAGGACAATACCGAAAGTGGGTCAGATATATCTTAAGGGGTATTTTAGACCCATAATAAAAGACATTCTCACTAAGTTGTGTGCTAGTATGTATTTAATTATAATGAATAATAGTTTGTGGGCTTGAAGGCTCATGGGTTTGATCATATTCACAACCCGACCCGGTTGGCTCATGGATCAAAAATCATCTTATAAAGACTAAAAACAACAACACTTAAGAGGGTTGGAATATTCTCTCTCTACACATTAAATACATGTAACTCGATTATCTCTCTACCCTCTACCCTCAATTTAATACAACATATAAAACCTTAACTAAAATATCCTCTGATCAAGTTTTATCTTCACTAATCTTGTTCCACAATGTCCTTCTCTGCATCGAGGAATGTATTAGCTTCTAAAACATTTTTTACATCAAATATCTAAAAAAACAAACAACTATGAATGGGCTAGAACAATTAAAGACAAGTTGATATATTCAATACAACTTAATTACAAAACAAAGTCATTGGATGTGTAGCTTTTTTAGTGATTAGTATCTTATGGAATTATTAAACACAAAAGAAAATAGTAAATATAATAAATTTATTATACATGATAAATACAGTCATTTATCATGGAATACACAACCATTTGTGAAGGAAATTCCAAGAATACATGATAACAAGATGTTACAAATGGTTGGGTATTAAAAAAATCAAATTTAAATTGATTGAATATCTAAAGCAAATCGCAGATGAACAAGTATATTTAATCCATAGTCTAGCATTTCATTTAATACATGTATTGTATCTCACATTGTATTAAACAATCGTACCACATCTCACAAATATTTTATGTGAGATGTACAGGTGCATAATCTCGTATTTAATTAATTATTTAAAAACTTTGTAGGTTTTGGATGGATAATTTACCCTAACAAATGAATAAAAATAAGTATTTGGTGGGGAAGGTTAAGAAGAAGAAGAGGTTGATGAGTAATAAGAAGAATAATAATAAGAAAAGGTTTACGGGGAAGATGAAGAACAAGAAGAGGTTGGTCGGGAGGACCAAGAAGAAATTAATCTTGATAAAAATGATAAAGTTGCAAACTGGGATAAAATAGAAGAACCAATAAATAATATGCATCGAGATAGAAATAAGAACGATTCTTCTAATGTTGATGAGCCCCTAAATAAAAACATCATTCAAGAAATAAAGAATATATCAACTATACAGACTATAACAACTAAATGTCCAAGAAAATCTACAACATGAAATATTTCACAACCAAGAAAATATTTTGAGCATCAAACAAAAGCTCGTACTTTACACAAAATGCTGCTAGTTCACATAGACAAAATTCAGTGTTTCAGATTCTTAGAAATTTAAATAAACCTAAAAAGTTGATAAAGAATAAAATATTAATGAATGTGGCTGAAAAAATCTATGATTAAGAGTATATAATAGACGTTGGAAGTGATTATTGTTATAAAAAAAAAATATTTCATCTCCCATATTGTATCCCCGTATTTTGCATTCTTCATTTATAACTAGTATTATATTTAATACATTTACTTAGGTAGCTCTTGTCTCTCAACTCTCATCTTTAGTCTCACACTACTCATTTATAACTAGTCTCGTATTACTCATTTATAACTAGTCTCGCATTACTGTTTTATAACTCGTCTCACACGTAGTTGGGTATGCATTATCTCGCACCTCATGTTTATAGGTTGTCTCACATATCTCATCTTGCATTCTTCATTGTCTCACATTCTTTGTTAAAAACCAGTTTTACATTTAGTATTTGTATGGCCTCGCATACCATATTTAATATTATGATCTATTTATTTAGTATTTATTTGGTTTTGCATTCGTTATTTAAAACTTCTCTCGCATTTAGTATTTTTATGGTATCGTATTTCATATTTTTTATTTTATTGGTCTCGAATTTAATACTCATGTTTATTTATTTTGCAGAGGTTAACATAAAAACCATACAAAAACCAAGCTTATGTCTAACCAAAGTACTAACTTACAAACAGTAGACCCAATAGAAAATTGGAAGTTGTTGATACTAATTATGAAAAAAAACTAAAACAGGCAGTCATTGATAAAGAAATGGTCATATAAGATATGAAGAAAGAGATGGAGAAACATAAAATAAATAAATAATATATTGTGGAAAAATAAAGATGGTTGGAACTTGAAAAAACAATTGCACTACTTATATTGCAAGTAAACACAAAGCTAGAAAAGACACCTTTCAAGAAAACTAAAATAGATAAAAGGATTAAAAAATGCATAAGATAAGGTAAAGGTGGAGAATCACTTTTAAAAAGATGTATTGGGGTCTCTTCTAGTGTACAAGATAAGAAAAATATACATGATCTTATTAATGAGCAGTATCTTACTGATGAGGTGTCTCTTGTTATAAATAATATAACATATATGCAACACCTTTTTATGTCTCTCCTGATGTGAATTATCATGCTCATCAAATAGAAAATGTTGAATTTATGGTGGTTTAAAGAAAAAGGTAATCCAGATTGGTTAAAACTAAGAGCTTTATACTAATCAAATGGAAAAGCAAGACCTTACTGGTATATATAGAATGAGTCTCATGTCGTAAAGGAGCATCCTGAACATTAAATAAAAAACCATGACCGTTTTGTTATACCAAATGAGCCTTCTACTATACAAAGCATCCTGATCACAAAATTTGAAAGTATGATCCTCATGCTATACAAAATGAGCATGTTGTTGTACATCAACATCTTGATCATCAAATGGAGAATGTTACTTTGGAGAAAATGGTTATTAAGATTGTTCTAAACCATGATAAAATGGAAAATATTTAAGTGATTGATGCTTTTAAGAAAAAAGTGATCCAGATTGTTTAATTCTGATAAATGTTTTGAAAACTTATATATTGGTGTAATTTTGTAAATGTATGTATATATTTGTGTATTCGGTGGGTTTTTTCTTACAGTTTATAATACATAGTCTTGCATACAAAATTTAATACATAATCTCGCATGTTATGTTGTATCGCATATTTTAATATTTTTATGCATATGTTAGTGTCTCGCATCTCATGTGGTGTCCCGTATATTTTTCATATTTTTATACATGTCAGTCTTTTACAAATCATATATATTTGGTGTCGCATTACTAATATACAACTTATATACATGGACTTACCAATGTACATAAAACTCTTGTTTAACAAAACTAATAAAATAAGACTCTTACACGTTAAGATATTGAAAATGATAATCATACTCATAAGATATATAAAATATTAAATTTATGATTGTATTAGAGAAAGAAATGGTATGGATTGAAAATATTCAAAAGCATAAATAAATAAGTGGAATTTATTTGTGTATTAACTACTCTCGCATTTCTCATCTATCATCTATAACTAATATCGCATCGCACATTCTACTTTTATAACTTGACTCGCATCTAGTGCATACAGTTAGTTGTGCATTATTTTCTACCATTCATCTTGCATCGAACATATATAACTTGTCTCGCATCTAGTACATATAGTTAGTTGTTCAATGTCTCACATCTATTTCCTCTCATCTCTCATATCTTGTCTCGCATCTCTCATATCTTGTCTCGCATCTCGCATCACATCTCATGTCGTTTGTCTTATCTCGCATCTCTTACCTATCGTTAAATATATTTATTAATATATCAGTTTCACATTTGATAGAAACAATCGCCGTAAAAGCTTTCATTTGAATTAAATAGTTCACTTTCTACAACTTTTAACTTTTAATTCCTTGAATTCCTGTCACTGAAAATAAGGAAACAATATTGTCCAGTTTACAATCCAGTAACGATACTAACTGATTTCAATGAATAACACAAATTCTAAATGATCTAAAAAGAGAAAAATATGATGGTCCATCAGTATAGTCTATTCCATGTTTATCATTTATGTTTATATTACTAATATGATAGAGATGGAAACTGAAGACCATCTTGACTACAAGATAAATTTTATTTATAATTTACTTGTATGTTTGGTTTACCTTATAAGGATATACGTCACTAAGATGTCATTATTCCTATTAGGTAAAGGTAAATATTCATCAAGGTAAAAGGTTCGACTAAAAGATAGTTCAAGATATTAGGTAAAAAGTAAATAAGGTAAAGAATTTCAACTAAATGGTAAATATATCAAGTAAAATTTTGGTAAAAAGGTAATATCTTATAGCCGAAACTTTAAAGATAGTTAGCATCAACATATGGGTATAAAAGATGCATAATATGAAGACTGAGTAAGGACAATACAAAATAAAGGATTTCAAGGACATTAATACGATCTAAGGGTTAACAACTGGACTAAAGAGCATTGTAAAAGGTTTAGGAAAGATGGCTGATTTTACTAGATTACCACAGAAAATAAAGGGTAAATATGTAATTAACCTAATGGATGGCCAACAAAAGTCATAAAGCACACATGTCATTCATCTTAAATAATTAAGATATTAGACTACTATAAATAAATGATGTACTTATTACGAAAGATGATTGGTTGTTCGATAAAGATTCAAATAATATTACGTTTTTTAAAAACTGTTAATCATTAGTTAGTTTAAGTCAATTTTGGCATATTTGGTTTTTCCTTTATCATTCTCATTTTGCAATTAACTTATTATATGTACTACTTTTTATATTATATAGGTCATCGATGGTTATATATAATTATGTTTTCAAAAAATAATTATGATACCTTCCCCTAGGTTTGATGGATAACTAACCTATCATACTAAAGATAAAGGCATTCATGGAAGTGTAATGGTAAGAATCATACAGTTTTACAACATCTACAAAAATTGGTTCTAACATATTATTTTCATATAGTCATTGATACTTAGAAATCAAGATGTTACATGAATAGTTGATGATGTACAACCATGGAGAAGGTTTCATCGTAATTCTCATAGAAGCACCACGAAGTAGAATCTAAATTTTAAGCCTTATGTAAAATTCCTCAAGCTCCACAGACCATCGTGTTAGTAGTTTATAAATATCAAGCTTATGTATAATGATTCAGAAAGAGAACAATATTATGAGAATGATTGAATATTCTTGAAAATGATCTTGTTTTTCTAATAACCACCATTAGTACTTGTGCAAAACTTCTTCAGATGTAAGTATCGAGTTTTGGCATAAAAAAGGATATGATTATGTAGTAAACGACTCTGGATGTGGTTATTTCTTCTTTAACCAAAACTACATTGATATCACGGTCAAACACTGTCATATATACATATAATATCTTACTAAGGTTCACTTTTGGCATGAACTCAGGGTATGCTAGATTATCATTGATTTTTATGAATTCCACATCATATTCCGAAGTTCAGTTGAATCGTCCGACTTTTTTGAGGATTTGGAAAAATGGAGAACATTTATTTGATGATCAAAAGATTAACCTTAGTGCTGATAAATCTTATTTGAATGGTATTTTTGTAATGTTAAGAAATAGAATGAGTTTTAGATAGAGAGTAGAGAGATAATTGAGTTACTTGAGTTATTGTTTAAAGAGAGATAGTCTGATCCTTATTAATCTTTTTTCATAAACTATTTATAGGCTAAGTTTAGCTAATGGGTCGAATCATACTTATAGGTCAAGTTCATAAGTTAATACCAATTAGGCCCAATAATATAATAAAATACATATACTAGAATAAAAGTACTTAAATGATAAAATAGATATAAAATATTATTGTGGGCCTAATTCCGAATTTTCCTTTCAAATATTTGAGTCCTTATTAAACTTGTTGAGTGTGGCAGTCTTCTTGCCAAGATCTTAACCTCTTTGATGTTCCGTGAATATCTATAGTCGCTCGGGTTGGTTGCCTTGATTTATTTTTCACTAACAAAGTATCATTTAAACTTTTCAGACCAGATTCTGAACGTACACTTCTATATATTTAGCTTTAAATTTAAATATTTAAATATTGTTTACGATTTTTCAGAGGCATATCAGGTGTTCAGTGTCCTTACTTTTTATTAGCATTATATCATCAATATATTCTTGTATACTTTGTATGACTTGGCATTGTAGACATGTAGCCTCCATTTGGTCATGAATTCAGTATGTTCTTGATCGTCCTGATGCATTTATATTTGGTTATACCTAGAGTAATAATCTATAAATGATAATATTTTGTTAGTTAAAATGGAATTCATTAGCTAATTTATGTGTGTGTGATTGAGAATATATCCTTCAGACATGCTCTATTGAGATTCGTAAAGTCTACTCACTGCACCATTCCTCACTTTTATTTGTTTACCAACGCTAGGTTAGTAGTCCATATAGGGTAAAAAAAAATCTCGGATGTGGCCTATTTAGCTTATCATATTGACTTTAACTATGACTTCCTTATACTTTTCATGTGAGGAGGGTTTGTTATTTTGTATAATTAGCCTAAATTTTCGATCTATTGATAGCTTGTAACATGTCATCATATTGGTAATCTTGTGACTTCCGATGCAGACAATGCAATCGTATATATTTTCTTGGGTAAAAAAAGTTATTAACTCGGTCTAGATGACTCATTTTAAATCTTTACTGATGCAGACTACTTGTCATGTCCCTACATTTACGTTCTCTATGAGTTTTCTTAGTTCCACTAGAGAGAAGTGATTATTTAAATCATCCATAATGTGTAAGATGATCGGGTAATCTTCTGATTTTTATTTTGTGGGTCCTAAATAAATGAAATGACACTCTCAGCCTCGTATCAATTGCTTCAAATCATAATGATCATCATGTTGATGACATAGTGAATAATTTGATTATTGTAGATATGAAAAATGTATCTAGTTGAGCCATGGTTGTCTAAGGATGGTATTCCTAGACGATTGTTCACGTACAACCATAAGTAGCCATAGGTTTGTGAGAGGTTTGAGATTTGGCTCAGACAAGAAAGCTACTTTCATATTTATTATCTCGTATTTATTTTAATTTATTTTCAGTTCTAAGATATCAGAATTTCTCTTCAATGATAAAATATATTAAATTACCAATGTTATGTGATGGTAAAATATTTTTACACACAATGGTGGTTGTTGCATAGATAAGTTGCAAAATGGATAAGTTATGTATAGTACAGTAAACTACATTTTTATTTTTTATACATATTTATCTATTGTACATTAAAATATTTGAAACTATGACACAATTAATTTTACCTTTGTCACAAGGATTTATATTATATCTCTCATTAGGAGGTTGATAGGCTAGTTTCTTGAAGTATTCCAGAACATTTTGAGTTCAGAATGTTCAAACATGTGTTGGATACATCAAAGTAGAACATACAAATCAAATAAAATTGGATGCATATAGAGCAACAAAATTCCTAGAGAAACCTTATAAAATTATTTACACATCGTCCCTATTTAGAGACGACCAAGATAACATATATTTTTCATATATATACTTTGGCTATATTATGCCTACATTTCATCATGATTGGGTGTATTTCACAAGTTAAAATATTTTAATACCAAAGTATGATATATATCAGTTTGGTAATATAATTAATTTTTTATACCTGACCATGGTGATTTTCAGTAAGGGAGATATGTTTTTTCAGTGAATAATATCGTGATTCATTTCATTTAGTGCAAAGATATAAAACTTATTTTTAAACATATTCATTCGTAGATAGTTGTTAAAAATGATACAGTAACCTTGGACCCATCAAAAGCTATGTTTACTATACTTGTACATTTAGGGATGTCCAACGCAAATAAAGCCCTACATGCCTAGAAATATAGAACTACAATGTGATAAAATAATAATTATCTTAATTTAGCTTACTTTCCATTCTATAACAGTTTAGCTTAGGAACCCAATAGTAGATTTAGGATCCAGCATGAGAACCTACTATAGACGATGGAAGATAGTTTAAGTCGATGATTGATGACTATTCTAGGAAAATATGGGTTCTACTTTTAAAGACCAAACATGAAGCATTTGTTTCCTTTGTGAACTAGAAGACTTTGGTAGAAAAATCAAACCGAGAAAGTGTTGAAGAAGCTTCAGACTGATAATGGCTTGCAATATGTGATCATGAAGTTCGCTAGCTATTTTACAAATCCTGGCATTGTTATGCATCAAACCATAAGTGTTTCTGTGTGTCACATATGCATATGTGAAGCAGAATAATGTTAGACCAAGAGTACTCAAATATTTGTTTCTCGGCTATGTAAAATGAGTAAAAAAGTATAAGTTATGGTGCCTTGGGCCTGGACGTTAGAATGATCTGATAATTATGGATATGGATTTCAATGAAGATACATACAATTGAAGAGATGGAGATTAACCTAGTATTTTCGGTAAAAAATATGATGTTGATGATGGATGTGATCTACAAAGTAAAGTTGGTGATGCTTCCACCGAAGAATATATTACGTCTGGTTCCGCTTCGGGTCTAGAGAAGAATTTCAATTACTTTATGAGTACGTAGCAGACCAAGGTTTTATTGTTCTAAGGCCTTCGGTTAATCATATGAGAGAAAACCATGAACTTAATGGTTATCAACTAGTGAATGATAAAGCACGAAGAATATACAAACAACCGCAAATGTATGGTTTTGCTCATGAAATTGGTTGTGCTTTATTGATTGAAATATAAGGAGATGTTTTTTAATCCAAAATATATCACAATTCTATAAAGATCAGTGATAAAAAGAATTGGCTCACAACCATAAAACAAACTAAGATCTCTGAAGAAAATGAACCAGTAAATACGTATTCAAGAGGAAACCATATATCCATGATGTTGAGTTATCAAAATATATGGCTAGTCTCGAAGTTTAGGGCTTTATGCAAAATGAAGGTGTCGCTTTCAATAAAAGGTTCTTTCCGATTTTGAAATAAACACCTATTAGGATTCTAATTGTTGCTAGATTTGATCTTGACTAGATCAAATTGATACTAGCCTTCATGTATGATGAATTAGAAGAGATAATTTACATATTTTAATCGAAGGGTTCTAAGAAGGCAATGAGAGTTATGTGTGTTTATTGAAGATACCCCTATATGGGCTGAAACAGTCATGGAAATAGTAAAATAGAATATTTGATTATTTTATAAGATCTATTAAGTATATTTATAACATCTACCAAAATTATGTTTATTAGAATGGGGAGACACGCATGAAGAGATGAGTCATATTATTTTTATATTTGGGTGACATACTAATAGTTAGAAGATATGAGGAAGATTAAAGCGATAAACACTCAGCTAAAACAAGAGTTTGAAATGAATGATATGAGTGAGGTTAAGATGATACTTGGTATTGACATCAAGAGGAACATGTCGAAGAGGTATCCTTTCTTATCTCAATACATATAAAAAATCTTAAGTAAGTTCTTGATGTCCAAAGAAAAAACAACTGGAACTCTCATGGGTTCCCAATATAAACTCAATGTCATTCAATTATTATATAAAATGTCATATAAGAAGTTTATACATTTAATATGTTATACCAATGTTAGTGGCAGCATTATGTATGTTATTATTTGCACGAGATATGATCTTGCCTACGTTTTAAGTGTTTTGAGTAAATCCATATCGAATATAGGAAATCTGCATTGACATACACTCAAGTGGTTTATGAGATACTCGAATGGATCAACTATTATAAAGTTGTATTACAATCATAAGAATAAGATTAAATAGTGTCGAGAAGGTTTGTGGACTCCAATTATGTAGGGTGTTCCAGCACGAGAAAGTCTACTTCAGGTTATCTGTTTATTGTGCTTGGAGGAGTGGGCAACTAGATGTCTTGTATTCAAAAGAGTGTTGTGTTTTTTACTATAGAATTAGAGTATATTGCTGAAACGAAAGCCGTTAAAGAATTTATTTGGCTGAAATAAATATTGAGTGAACTCAGTGGTGTGGAGCAAGATATGGTTATGTTTTTTGATAACACAAGTGCTTTTTATTTGATGAAATATATGAAGTTCTATGAGCGCACTAAATATATAAACATTAAGATACACTTCATTCAAGACGTGGTAGAAAAGAAGTAGGTGAATGTGGCTAAGATTTCTAGCAAGGAAAATCTTTCAAATACTTTGACCCCGATATTTCTAATTTCATTAGTCACAAGCTGTGTGAGACTCATGCAAGTATGTGATGCAGGTGAGCTGGTTTTCAAAGAGTAGAATATTGGATACAACATATACTAAAGTTACTAGAAGCCTAGGTTGAGAATTGTTAGGTGCAGACTATAAGTAACTCGCTAACAAAGGTAATGTTGTAAGACTACATAGACATAGTTGAATCTGTTGAAGATATGTATACGGCAAGAACTATTAAAAATCTCTAGTGAAGCTTGAGCCTTGACATAGTTGCAGAGACGTCTTATGATCTTAAAGGATGAGACAAGTTGTTGAAAATTGGTGACCACTGTGTCGAAAGAGATATGTGTTGAAACGAAGCAGGGTGGTCCGAAGAGAGTTGATCTGAAGCAACACTCTGATCCAAAATGAGTTGGACCAAAACACCAAAACTTGACCGAAGTGAAGTATTATATTTGTTAGGTCGCATGTATTATTGAGGTTTCATATTTTGGTATTCCTCCATTAATTAGATACCCTATATTAATTAGGTATTTAATATTAATGAAGATGTGTTATTTTATGAGGTTTCTCATATTAATGAAGTATGAGTTATTTCAGTTGTTGATTAATGAGCTTTAATCTGGAGCATCTTACCAATAACCACCAAATATCAAATTTATTTTCCAATAACCACTTAAGGTTTGAAAAAGTATGGATAACCACCTAGTGATAAATTAGTATTTACAGATAACCATATCGTAGTCTAAAACACGTCTAATCGTTTTTGTTTTTCATATTTTAAAAATTATTATATCTTTCAAACCATAACTCCAAAAATACCATTGGTTTTATCTTTTTAATACGAACAAACCTAGATATATGAAAATATACTTTATATGGCTTCGGTTGCTAAATAAGTATGAGTGTGTGAAAGATAAAATACAACTTATTTTGTAAAAATATGTGTTAATATAGTGTGAAACAACTAACTTTTGTAGTTGCAAAAATATATGCATTTTTGTATTGAAAAAACATCCAAAAAATTGGAATGTCTTCTATTTGCAAAAAACTATGTGCAGTTTGGTTGTGAAATAAGTTTAGAAAAAAAAATTGTGTTCTAGTTATGAAATTATATGTAATTTCATTGCTAAAAAGAAATCATATTCCATTTATGGAATTGCGAGTATTTGGTTGCAAAAATAAGAAGAAATATCTTCAAAGATATAACTCATAGAAATCGTTTTGTTCGTATTTAAAAAATAAAAAATATATATTTTTGGTTATTTTTTAAGTTAGATTTGAAAAATATGACAATTTGACGGTTAAAAATAACTAGTTTTGAAGGTTGTACGTGTTTGCGTATTCATAGGTATTCTTAGAAGCATTTATACTTCATGTGGTTTTTTATAACCTTTAAAATCTAAATAATTAATTTGAATTCTACTCAAATGGTTATAGGTAACTCTTTCGATGCAAAACAAATTTAATTGTTACATTACATCTAAACTATGTTTAATAAGATTTTTAGAATATTTAAAACCACATAAATTTTATTTAATAAAACAATGAACAATATAAAATAGGGAAATGTCTTTAAAGATATCCAATGCTAATTTTTACTGTCATCTAGTAGCTCAAGTTTCAGTATTACTTATCTAATATCCGCCTTATATACTTAACTCGATCTAGATATCCAATTTTCTAATGAGAATTGCTAAAAACCCATTTTTACTCCATGAAGTCGCTTGTTTTAAATTTTAAAAATTATTCAGCGAAGTTATTTCTTTTGACGATTTTTTCCTTCACAAAATCGTATAAATAGAAGAAATTACTCCGTGAAGTTATCATAATTTCCAAAAAAATAATAATTTCTCTACATTCTCTCTACTTTCTCTCTCTAAACATAAAGAACAAAAATTAAAACTAAAGAAGTTAACACTATCTTTATCAATTAAAATGTTACTCCTTACCTTCAAAACCACTTAATCATATATCATAACACTTAAATGACTTATTTGAAAAAAAAACATATTTACATCTTAGTTATTAGAAAGGTTTCTCAAACCATAATGGGTATTTTGTTTTATTGTAAATTGATATTGTTTTTAGTTAGTATAAGTCTTTAGTAAGTGATAACCTACTAAAAAATTACAAAAAGGGACAAAATTAAAAGATAAATGTTAAAAAACTAGAAAAAAATGATATAGGTCTATCCGCCAATACAATGGCGGACACGATGGTGCTGACACCATTGCATGATGGAAACAGGGGGTCTGTCTGCCATTGCACATTGGACACATGAGTCTGTACGTCAGACAATGGCGGACAGACCCCTTGTTTCCGCCATGCAATGGCGTCAGCACCATTGTATCCGTCATTTGTCCGACGGAAAGTATCATCTTCTTCGACCGGATGATGACGAAGAACGCCACTTGGACGTCATCGTCTTGCGGAAATGAACATTTTTTTATTTTCTTTTTAAAATCATTTTTTCAAAAAAACAAAAAAACAGAATGGTCCATGTTCATGTTGGTTTGTAGAAAATCAAGTTTTGTTACCATTTCGGCAAGTATTTTTAATTTTACCAAGTTGGAAAAAAACAGAGTTTTGGTTAGTTTAAGTTTTGAGTCTTTATGATTTTAGTAAGTTTTAGGAAGTAAAATGTTAGGTTATGGTAGATTTTCTATTTTGCAACTTCATGAAGTAAATAATGGTATAAAACGTAATTAAATGAGTTTTAAGGATTTTTTGGGTTTTTTGTCGAGTGGTAATTTTGTAAATATTGAAAAACAGAAAAAGGCAATTTCACAAAGTAGTTTTGGATTTTTTTAGCAATTCCTTTTTCTAATAATACCTCAAATACTCATGTCTCATCATCAACCACGTAACCATTTCTCTTTCTTTCGACTAAAGCTTTTCATTCTTATTTGTTCTTTTAATTCATTTATTTTAAAGGTTCGCATCTTTCGAACATGAGCTCTAAAAAAAGAAAATCTAAAAGTATCATCGTTTTTTAAGACGCAAGAATATCATCAATTAATGATATTTTTTTACAAAAAACATGCGAGACCTTGCATAATATATCATGAAAGCAAACATCTTTTTATGCTAGATATTGACTGTTTTTTTTATATTTAGTCTTATAGGTTTTTTATGTCTGGTCTTACATAAGAATTTATTTATTTTCTGTCTCGTCTCGCATGTTATTTTATATCTCGTCTAACATGTTTTTTTATGTCTCGTCTAGCATGTTTTTTTATTTGATCTCGCATGTTTTTGGGTCTAGTCTAGCATATTTTTTTCTGTCAAGTCTTGCATGTTGTTTGGAAAAAAAACAATTCAATTCTTTTAAAAAATATCATCAATGGATCTAATTTTGTTCGTCTTAAAAAAACCGACAATACTTTCTGATTTTTTTTCTAAGTTACCGTTTGAAAACATGAAAGACCCGACACAAAAAAATACGATGGTACTTTATGACTCTAATCTTTTTTAAAAGTTTATAAAATAAATATAAAAAAATCTAATTGTTTAACTTGATTCAAGTATTCATTAATAGTTCACCAATTTTTAGATATTAACTAAATATTTATAGATATACCCCCGCTCCAAACATTCGGTCTAAGAAAATATCAACATTAAAATTCATTATATTTCATAGATATTTATTAGTCTCTGAATAGATATTTATGATGATCGAAAAAGTACAAAAAATATCCCAAACAGTAGTCGTACTCCTATTATTCAATTCACGAAAACAAAATATCTTAAAAAGCACATGCCATGCCACCAATATATATTGATAGAGAGGTGGGGGGTCCTTTTAGGTTACGTATCCCTTTGAAAGCCAAAAACATACCATTACTATCACCCACCACCAACTTATCTCTCTCTCCAAAGAAAACACATACTACTAGTTTTCCGTTGACATATAAAAGCGCTTTACCGGTGAAAATGGAAAACTCCGGCGTACGGAAAAATCTAATCGCTTCTTCATCATGGACAAACGAGAAGCACGTCCGATTCATAAACTCCATGGAATCCTCCTTCGTGCAGACAATGCTCCGAAACAAACACAGTCTCGTCCGTCTCGACAGATACTTGCCAGATGTATCCGAGTCAACTCTCGATTCCAAATCTCAGTCTCAGACTCGTAGTTTACTCAACGATTCAGGTTCGGCTCTCCGATCTCTAATCGTTTTCTTCCAGACATCATTTACCGAAACTTTTGCTATAAAATTTAGTTCTCCAGTCAGTTACATACATATAAATGTTATTCGTCAAAAAATCAGTTCGAAAACAAATTTGAATCACGAGTTTATTGTTCAAATTCTAATCTAAATCGAAATGATAATGATTTTGTAAGATCGGTGGAGAAGAATCGATTCTGCGACCTTTAACCAATCGTTATGAAATGATAGATTGTTTTATCATATTTAAGAAAATATTGTACTCAACAGAAAAATGTAAGAAATATTTTATCATGGTGGAGATATTTTGATTGCACTTTATTTAATATTAAAATAAATATAATATTTAATCATGTTTATTCATTTGGTATTAGATATTTTGGAAAGTAGAATCGTGAAGAATGGTAGTACTAGTAGGCGTAACAGGAGAATCAGAAGGCTATCGTATCAGCCCTACGATTCGTCAAAAGATCAGGTTGGTGGAAATAGCTGTGTATAAATTTATATATATATATATATATATATATATATATATATATATTATGTTTATAATAAGAAAGTGTATTAGAAACGAAAAGAAAAGAAAATATCTAACAAGTGACGTGGTGTAACAGGTGGTACCACAAATTGGGAAGAGAAGATATGAGAATAGGGCTCCCAGTGTACCAGTTGCGTTAATGCCATCTAACAACTAATTAAAATTGTTATCCTTTTATTTACTTTTACTTTTAAAGTTATAGTGAATTCCAATGTAACTCTTCTTGAGTAATAATATAAGGTTTAAGCTTAACTTTTCTTTTTTATCTTTATATTCTTAAGTTAAATAGATATTTCGTTTATCTTCTACTATTAATTTTTTAACTTATTTTTTCGTATTTTTGTTTTTATTTTTTTATACATAAAATGAGTTCAATATCAAAACAAAAAAAATTAAAATTTTGATAGGTGTAATATCATAAATAAAATTTTAATTGTTACATATTTTTTACACTAAAAAATAATATCCATATGATTTTTACAAACTTGATAAATCTCATACGGCTAGATTGGTTTTTGTAACCTATCAGAAAAATACGATCTTAATATTCATCTAATGAAACTTAATGATGAAATGTGTAAGTTGTTCTATTGTTCTTTTAAAAGAATAGTTTGTTGGACTAAAATAAAAATTATCTTAAAATATGAGTTTTTTTTATGTTGAATAAAATATATTTGATGCTAGAGTTTTTGTATATCTTACCATATTATTTTTGAACTGAATATGGTTTAATTATAATCCAATCAACTAGTCTTTCCCCCTTAGATAATGAATAATAATTTAAACTAAACTATCTTACAATATTATTTATTTTTGTTATAATAATCCTCAATTTAGAATTGAAATTCTATATGATGACATGGAAGCTTCAACTATATTCTCTTTTTATTCTATGTTTTTATTATAATAATCCGCAATTTAGCATTAGAACTCTTTACGGTGTTACAAAAGCTTAATATGGATTCATATATTTCATTAAAAAGAATCTTAAATCTTAATCTAGATTCTTTAGTTTCACAAACATTTTTTAATGTTCTTATATAACTCCTTATAATACCATAAAAGCTGAAAATGGATTCTTTTCTTGCATCATAAAGATCTTAATGCTCTTTTGAAACCCTTTAGATACATACTTAGTTGAAGTTGAATAGATAAATTTCATTTTTCTCTGTATGTGAATTTTTATAAGCTACTAAATTAACTTTAGTTAGCATTGATGTGGTTTATTTCTGTCTGAAGGTAATCTCGTAAAGTGTTTAAAAGGTGTTTTGGATGTTTTGTGGAATTTAATGTTTCGAATGGTGAGTAGAAAGATAATTAAGCTATCTACTAGTAATAAATTTTGATTACCCTCTTTAATGAAAGTGGTTGGGGTATTTATACTTATTTACTGACCCATGGACTTATTGGGTCGGGTCGGGAACTCGGTTCAAGTTTAAGGACCCATTAGTAATCTGGTTTGAAGTGACTAGGAGCTAGCTTAGTTAATATTTAATACATTTGTCGTGTTCGAAATTTTGTTATAGTGGTTTGGTCCGAATTTCAAATTTAGTCAAGGCATAGTAACTCAAATATCTGAACTCATCAGTAGCCCCTTTAGGTCTTGCAAAGGATCTTTGAAAGAGCTAAAACTCAAACAACCAATACCAACATTTTCCGACTTGTTGTTTTGTTCGAACTGTAAAAACTTTTCTTCAAGATTGACCCTGTTCAAATTTTGGTGCAACTAATTTCTCAATTCAGAATTCTAAGAGTTTTTCTTGAATCGTGGGACACATATCAGGCTTTGGTTTGCCTTCTCAGCCGTTTTTCTCCTAAATTCTCACACCCACTAGGCTAGAAAGTTACCTAGGCTTTAACTTTCACACCTTGCAGCTTTTAATCATTGCTCAAAATCGATTTACCTTCTCCTAAGTAACTGCCATTTTTCATTGTTATATATAAACCTTTCTAATGTTTCATTGTCTTCAAAAATCACAAACGTTCTTAGAGAGAGAAAGCTTAGTTCATCTTCAATTTTGTTCTTGAATCATATATGTTCACAGTTAGAAACACCTTAGTAAAAAGAGGTTGGTTGAACTTATCTGAGTTAGAGAAAGCACAAAAAGTAGCAAGAGACAAACGCATTGCTGCTAGTCTTCCTGCTTCACCAAGTGAAAGAAGTAATCAGCTACAATTGAATACAGATCAGGGTTCATCTTCTTTGATAACTCCGAAGGTTAGGAAATTTCCATTTGTAGCAAACCTTTCACCTCTTCCATCGGGGTCCTCAGTCCATGAGTCTCAAAATCCTTTACCTAAGGAAAACATTGTTTCTAACGTAAGAAAGGCCTCATCTTTTATTGTGATAGGGTTAGACGCATAAAAATATCCAGACAAATTAACTCCTCGTCGAGTCACGCGTCAATCTAAACCAAAATCCACCCCCACATCTTCAAAGGCCTCCAGTTCGGAGGAAATAAAATCTGTGTCATAGGCTAAATCATCCGGGCAACAGCCCGTAGCAAAAACCTGACTATTCGAACTGTCAACTACAAAGCCATCTGAACAAATATCTGTCAAACCATCCTAACAACCATCTGTAAAGCTGTTCGAACAACCTTCCACACTGATGGAAGAAACTATGGAAGACAGTATAGAAGAAGCCTTTTTTGAGGCTGAAGCGTCCGGCCAAACATGAGATACAGCTGTAGATCGGAAGGGCAAGACCAAAGTGGGTATGTCTCATCCGGATGCTCTTCCGGAGAGCTTAGAGGGTAGAGTGGGACCATGTTTTAAGAAGGTCAGCGTGAATACTTGCTGGCCCTTCAAAATATTGCCTACGTGTATACCCACATTGCTGAGCTAGGTTGGATTCGCACTAAGTGGGGAATTCTAGAGTCTGTAAAAGTAAGAATTAGATCACCCCAGAAACCCCACTGGATTGCAAGTGGAACGAAGTGGTAGTTTATACAGAAGTATTGAATGGGGACTCCGGTTTCCTTTGGACCCGGAGATAGTTAGATACTTTCATCTGATTAAGATATGCCCCAACCAACTAAGCCCCAACGCTTCTTATACTTTTCTGGCCTGTATTATGGCATCCAAGCTGTCTAAGATTCCACTACCGATGGAACAGTTTGCTGTTGTGGCAAGCTTGTGTAAAAACCATAAGATCCCCTTCTATCATTACAACATGGGGAATGATTATAAAGTAGTGGACGATCTCTTAGAGTCCGAAAAACCATAAAGGACGCAGTTTTTATTTATTAGTGGGGCTTGGGAGAATGGCAAGAAGATCAAAGCTAACT
This sequence comes from Limnanthes douglasii subsp. nivea, assembly GCA_036936605.1. Taxonomy (NCBI): domain Eukaryota; kingdom Viridiplantae; phylum Streptophyta; class Magnoliopsida; order Brassicales; family Limnanthaceae; genus Limnanthes; species Limnanthes douglasii. Next base: position 89,779,792 of record JAUPFV010000003.1, read on the forward strand.
CAAACCCTAACCTTTTGACCAATCGCTGAAAGAGCACCGATGAGACTCTCTTACTTCTTATTTTATATTCTAAGGGTTATATTTTTAATCCGAACTGAATTATACTTCTTTTCAGTGCTTCTGAAGGAATTCTCAGATTATTTGGAGGCAGGTCAGGATACTTGTGCCAAGCTGAATGATTGGGCCTCAGAGAAGTGGGCCAATACTTTTCACAACTGCTTCAAATCGGGAAACTTTGTGAGTTCTCATCTGTGGAACACCACATGGAGAAGAGACCTCTCCTGGGAAGAGTTAACTACCCCACCCCAAAAAGATGTCATTTTATGTAGGACAAAGGCCAATGATGCCAACCTTTATCTGCCTTCCAGAGCCAAAGCCCCTAGTAAGATGAAAAATAACAAGAAGAAGAAAGTCACAACAGACCTACCTCAAACGAATAATGAAGAAGCGTAAGGCCAACAGTTATGATAAAGCTATCAAGAAAATGAAAGTCACTCTAGGAGCAGAGATAATCCTTCGTCATCTTAAAGTTCCTCCTCCAGCTCCTACCGATCCTACCTTGCAGGAGGAAATTCCAACCAATCTCTATTCCAAACAGGTTGGTGGTGATGGTCACGATGAGGTAGATATTGATGTCTTTCAAAACATCAATATTTATTTCAATAACTTAGAAAAATATGAATTCGTGGGGCCTTACCGTCCTCCCAACTCTTCCAAAGTGGTGACACATAATGGGGAGACTTATGTAATATCCGGTGAGAAAGATACTTTAAGTCATGCCCTCTTAGGCTATATCCGACCAGTGCTTGATATGGAGAGACCGATAAGAGACCAGACTGGTACCATCAATTCCCAAACCACAGACAAGCAAAAATTGTTGAATGATCTTCTGAGTGTGCAGCAAAACATAGAGTTATCGAAAAAGGAGAAAGAAAAATTAGCTGCCAAACTGCTCAAGTCAGAAGCGGCCAACAAAGAGCTTCAAACCAAATACTCCAACCTGAAGTCTTCTTCTTCAAAAGACATCACATCTTTGAAGGAGCAATTGAAAACTAAGGATGGTACTATCCAGACTTTTTCCAATGACAAAACTAAGTTGGAGAATACTGTCCAAGAGAAGACCAAAGAAAAAAAAGCCTTGGAACGCCAACAAGCTCAAGCCATAGTTGCAGACATAGAGAAGTATGCTAATAAAATAGTGGATTCTCTAGAGAAGAGGAATAATGAGATCAAGTCTGATATGGTCCTATTGTTCCATGAGACATTTCCTAAGAGGACCCTTGGTCCATTGTGGAAATATGTAGACTGGTGTGGATAAAAGTAGCCTGAGGGTAGGCTGGTAATTTCAAGTGGAGTTTTAGGGCGGTGTAAGGGTGTTTCACGAAGGTATGGTGGTGTTTAAGGGTGTTTCAAAGTGTTTCAAGGGTGGAGAGAGAATTAAGCAGCCTGGCAGCAGTTAATTTTTCTTACCCATAGTTAATGCTGGTGGTTGGGTATTTATAGTATGATATTTGGGCCCTTATGGGCTTTCGGGTCAAGTTTAATGGACCCGGGTCATGTTTAAAGACCCAAGAGTTTTAAGCAGATGTGCAGGTAGCTTAGTCAGACAGTGATTAGGTTTTTTAGTACTTTAGTCATAGTTCGAACTGCCTTATGTTTGCAGTGTTCAAGATCATCTGTCCGGTTCAACCAGTGCTGTTCGAATTGAAGTCATGGAGTCTGTCCGAATTTACGGGGTGATTTACTTTGGACTACCCTTCCGGGGAGCTCTTCGAATAGGGACTCATCAGGAGCCCCTTTTTTAGGTATTTGAACAAGTGTCCTTGTTAAAGAACTGAAAAACAGTCCGATTGAAGAAGTGGTTTTCCAATTCGAAGAGAATTGAGATAGGCCCGGACAGTCCAACCGTTACGAATTCCAAACGGTTCTTTGTCAGAGGTAGTGGGACACGTGTCACTCTATGGTTGGTTACTTTTAGCCGTTTTTTCACCTTGAAAGTTGCACCACTTTCTCGAACAAGTTACTTCTTTAAGTGCTATTGATGACGTCAGCGCCGTTTTTAATCATTGCCCAACTTTTCGGATTCTCCTAGGAATCAAACCCTTTTTTACATTTACTATAAATTCCATTTGTCTTTCACAGTCTCATTTTCACTTTTACTTTGCCATTTCACTCAAAACTTCATCTCTCTAAAACTTCAAACTTTCCTTAGTTGTTTTATGTTCACAGCAAGAACAGCTCTAATCAAGGGTGGCTGGCTCAATCTTTCAGAACTAGAGAAAGCTCAAAGGGTTGAAAAAGAGAAAAGACTTGCAGCAGGGCTTCCAGCGTCGCCTGTCGAGAAACCAGCCCCTTCAATCGAAGAATATGATAGAGGTTCGTCTTCTTCGAAAGGTACAAAACCTAGAAAACTTTTTCAATCAACACTCTCCCCTATAGTTTCTGGCTCATCAGTCCAAGAGTCAATCCCCATTGTCGAACCGGGGGTCGTTGTCACAAGTGTCAGGAAGAAATCCACTTTTATTGCCATGGGGTCCGACTCCGACCATTCTCCAGACAAACTAATAATGAAAAGACCAAGCAGATTGGTTAAGGGACTTTCTTCAAAAAATACCATCGATTCAGGGTCCGGGGCAACTGTTAGGACTCTCCGGGAAAGGCCGGTTGGTCCGGAGGCTAGCAGTCCACTACCTCCCAAGGACACCTCGACCTCAGAAACTCAAACTGAGGCGAGAACTCAAAAACATACATCTAGCCAACAGTCCGGAGGATCAACTGTGCCAAGCTTCATCCCTCCCCGGGCTGTTTCTGCAGAAGCTCCCCCAACAGTAATGGAGGAGAGGATGGAAGACTCCACTGAGGAGGTCAGGTTTGAGTCCGAGTCTTCCGGACAAGCTGAAACTGCTATAGTTGTTGCCAAGAAAGGCAAAGAGGACTTGTATCTGAGACGTCCGGATCTGCCGGAGAGCCTTGAAGGGAGAGTTGGGCCCTGCTTTCACAAGGTAGAATTTAAGTATCTTTTGTCTTTGTTAAAAACCAAATACACGTTTATTCATACTAGAGACTTGGGACGGCTTCGCACTAAGTGGGGGATCCCTGAAAACGTAAAGATCCGAATTCCCATCGATCCGGAGACCCCGATGGATTGCAAGAGAAACGGGATAGTCTTCTTTACGGAGCTATTCAACTGGGGACTTAGGTTCCCACTGGATCCGGAGATAGTGCGCTATTTCCACCTAGTCAAGCTATGTCCATCACAGCTGAGCCCTAACGGATGGTACACCTTGATGTCATGCATTATGGCATCTAGGTTGTCCGGAATTCCTCTTCCAATGGAAGAGTTCGCTGCTGTTGCTAGTTTGTGCAAACACCATCAGTTCCCTTTCTATCACTTTAATATGGGGAATGACTTGAAAGCCGTCGATGATCTCCTGGAGTCGGAGAGTAAGTGGAGGAGCCAGTTTTTGTTTGTAAGTGGCTCATGGGAGAATGGCAATAAAATCAAGGTCGGGGAGAATCCTAGCCTTCTTCGAAGTAGATGGAGGAGCGATCGTAAGTTTTCCTTTAAGCTTCTGTTCGAATTTTCCCTTCTTTAAGCTTTCACTAACTAGTTATTCTTTTGTTTTGTTAGAACTGCCAAAAGAGTTCGGAGACTATCTGAAAGCCGGACAGGTCACCTGTGGCAAGATAAATGCATGGGCCGCAGAGAACTGGGAGAACCGGTTTCACAAGGCTTTCACTTCGGGGAACTTGGCGAGATCTCACCTGTGGAACACCACAGGTCGAAGGGATTTAACATGGGAGGAGTTCTCCACCCCTCCTGATGATGACATAGTGCTGAGAAGGTCTCATGAGCTAGATGAGACCCTTTTCCTTCCTGCCCGGGCCAAAGCCCCAAGTAAAATGAAGGGCAAGAAGAAGAAAGGCAGGAGAGCAGTAGAGGATGCTGAGAAAGAGGTCCCAACAGGTTCAGAGGTGCCAGCTCAGGCTCAAGTCGATGCCAACCTTCTACAAGTGGTAGAACAGGAGAGCGAGAAACAAAGAGCGAAGTCCCCAAAACCCTCAAGGGCTCCTAAACGGACTCGTAAGCAAGCGAGTGACAGTGCTGATAGGGAGGTCAAAAAGAAGAAGATTTCCCAAGGAGAGGAGCTTTCTCTTCGAGATCCGGAGCCCACTTTCCCAACTGATCCAACCTTAGCCGAAGAGATCCCAAGGAATCTTAATGAAGGGATTCCAATGGAATTTCACACTGATGAAGTGGATAGGGGAGAGATTAATATGGATGAAGTGGACGTCACCGGTCTGGGCCCCCTAGGTGATTACTTCCTTGGTCTGTCAAGAGATGAGTTCGCAGGGCCATATGTTCCCCCAAGCAGCTCCAACACAGTAAACTTTAATGGCAGGACTTTCTTGGTTTCCAGCGAAAGAGACGTTATAGCTCATTCCCTCCTTAGCAACGTGCAACCATTACTTACCTTGGAAAGGCAGGTCCGGAGTCAGGCAGAGTCCATCAAAGAACTTAAGTCTGAGAAGGAGTCACTGTCCGAAGACCTCAGGACTGCCACTACTAAGGTCGACTTGCTCAAGGAGTCGAACGAACAGCTGAAGAAGAGTCAAAATGAAAGCAACACAAAAGTTGCCTCTTTAGAGAAAACCCTAGAAGATCTCCGGGCTAAGCTATCCGAGTTGGAGAAGGACTTGAAAACCTCAAAAGATGAGACTGCAGCAAAAGAGAAGCTTGTCACCAATCTGACTACTGACAAACTTGCTTTAGAGAATGCAGTGACTCAAGCTGTTGACGAGAAAGCTGCTCTGGTGAAGGATCAAGAGGCCATGATCAAGGCCAAAATAAACGCTTATGCCAGGGAGATGATACGGAGTGAGGAATTATTGATTGAAAAGGTGAAGTCCGACATGGTCCTCCTATTTCACGAGAAGTTCCCGAAGAGGAGACTTGGGGACTTATGGCGTTACGTGGATGACGATGATCTCCCATATTGGACCATGGTTGATGAAGGATACACTGATATATCCTCATCTTTCATAATCTGTTTAAATAGTTGGAGTTTAAGTAGTCTTGAGTTATTGAGTCGTGAGAGTGTTTAGTTTCTCTGGCTAGAATTTAAGTAGCCCTTAGACCTTTCAGTCCGGATAGTATGACAACCAACAGAATTTTGCAAAAACTTAGAAGATTATTCAAAAAAGCTCCAAGTTTCATTTAAAACTCTCCGTGGCGCCGGAGAGAGGTAGCGGTATGCCCCCAAATATTTACATGGATGTTGAAACAAGTAAATATTTACATAAGTTTTATTCTAAGTACATTCGAAGGTGTTCAATATTCCAAGGGTGAGTTAAAACCCTGCCATCTTTGTCTTCTAACCAGTATGTGCCAGGCTTGATTCTTTCAACCACCGTATACGGACCCTCCCAAGTTGGGGCCAGCTTTCCGAAGAGCTTTTCCTTGGTATGCAAGAAAACTTTCCTCAACACTTTATCTCCTGGTTGAAAGTCCCTTCTTTTAACCTTAGAAGCAAACCTGCTTCTCATCAAGTCCTGATAGTGTACCATTCTAAGATGAGCTTTTACTCGCCTTTCTTCAATCAAATCAAGCTGATTTCTGATTGCTATTTCATTAGACCGTCCGGAGAAGTTATGAACACGAAAAGAGGGAAGTGTCTTTTCTATGGGAGCTACTGCATCCATCCCATAGACCAAGGCAAAAGGTGATTCTTGTGTGGCAGCCCCAGGCGTTGTCCGGTAGGCCCACAAGACTTCTTGTAAATAACTAGGCCATTTCCCAGCAGCCCCTTCCAAATTCTTCTTTAAACCAGACAGTATTGTTCTATTAGCCACTTCAACTTGTCCATTGGCCTGTGGGTGGAAGGGTGAAGAAAAGCAGTGCTGAATACCCCTTGAGGCACAGAAGCTCTCCATTTCTCTGTTGTCAAACTGTGGCCCATTGTCTGTCGTTATTCTCTGGGGGACACCAAATCTGCAACATATGTTGGATAGAATGAATTTTATAACAGCCTTTGATGCTGTTCCTGCTAAGGGGGCTGCTTCTATCCACTTCGAAAAGTAGTCAATGGCTACAATTATGGTTTTACGCCCTCCGGACGCCATAGGGAGAGGCCCAACTAAGTCCAATCCCCATCGAGCAAAAGGGATAGGCTCAGAAATTGATTCCAAAGGAATAGCTGGTACATGAATTTCATTGCTGTACCTCTGGCATGGGTCACACCTTCTTACCAGCTCCTTAGCATCTCTCATTATTGATGGCCAATAATATCCGGAGAGAAGCACTCTTCTTGTTAATGCTCTAAATCCACAATGGGATGATCCCTCACCATCATGCAATTCGGAGAGAACCATCTGTGACTCATGATCTCCTAAACAGCGTAGGAGAGGTTTGCTATAGGATTTCTTGTACAAGACCTCTCTAATCATGATGAAACCACGAGCCTTGTGTTTTAAAGTTCTGGCTTGTGATTTATCCAAAGGTACGATGCCATCGGACAGATATTGTATAAGAGGAGACCTCCAATCCTGAGGCTTATTTACTTGTATTTCAAAGACTTCTTCTTTTTCCCCTTCATCAAGTTGAATAGAATGACTTTCAAGCACATGGATCCATGGATAGGACTCCGTGTACGCTATTGTTGCCAACGAGTCTGCTAGCTCATTCTCTGCCCGGGGAATATGCTCATAGACAACAGCTTTAAACTTCATTGCCTCATTTTTCAAGAGAAGTAAATATTTAATCAATTGTTCCTTTCTAGCTTCTGATAGGCCCAAGGCATGGTGGACAAGCAATTGGGAGTCACTTAGCAGCTTGACCCTTTTTGCTCCACAGATATAAGCCAATTTCAACCCAGCTATAGCTGCTTCGTATTCGGACTCGTTATTGGACGCCCTGAAAGTAAAACAAATAGCTTGGAACATGTTGTCCCCATATGGGGAGGTAAGACATATTCCTGCCCCAGATCCTATGGCACTGGATCCTCCATCTGTTCGGACAATCCACACTTTTTTGTCTTTTGAATCAGCAGGTTGTTCTGAGTCCCTATCAGAATGGAATTCGACCAGAAAATCAGCCACAGCTTGAGCTTTTACTGCTGTTCGAGGAGCAAAGTCTATGTCGAAGTCTCCCAACTCTACTGACCACTTTGTCATTCTGCTTGAAATGTCTGCTTTTTGAAGGACATTATTTAAAGGGAAAGATGTCCGGACGATGATAGGATGAGCCTGAAAATACGGCCTCATCTTTCTCGCAGCTATCACCAAGGCCAATGCTAGTTTTTCAAGTTTCAAGTAACGCCGTTCAGCATCAATCAGGCTTTTGCTGATGTAGTATACTGGGTGAGGATACCCATCAACCTCCCTTACTAGCACAGCACTGATGGCACAGCTTGAAACAGCCAAATACACAAAGAGAGTCTCCCCCTCGATTGGTTTAAACAAAGTCTTGGGAGAGGACAGATGCTTCTTAATCTCATTGAATGCCTCATCACACTGTGGCGTCCACTCAAACCCCTTTGCACCCTTCAAAGTTTGAAAGAAAGGAGCACACCTGTCCGAAGACCTTGAGATGAATCTGTTCAAGGCTGCTAACCTCCCCGTTAACCGCTGTACTTCTTTAATGTTTCGAGGAGGCTCCATTTGAAATAAAGCATTGAGTTGGTCCGGGTCGGGCTGTATTCCATGCTCACTTATAATATACCCTAAGAACTTCCCGGACTGCACTCCGAACACACATTTTTCAGGATTTAACTTTAAATTTACCTTGGCCAGGTTGGCAAAAGTCTCCTGGAGGTCGGACAAGTGCAGCTGCTCATCCACACTTTTCACCATCATATCGTCAATGTAAACCTCCATATTTCTTCCAATTTGATCAGCAAATGCCTTATTGACTAACCTTTGATAAGTAGCCCCAGCATTTTTCAAACCAAAAGGCATCACTTTGTAGCAGTGTAAACCTCTATCAGTAACAAAAGTGGTATGCTCTTGATCTCTTGGATCCACCTGGATCTGATTGTACCCGGAGAAAGCATCCATGAAGGAGAGTAGCTTGTTTCCAGAAGTAGAATCTACCAGCTGATCTATCCGGGGAACCGGATACAAGTCTTTTGGGCAAGCTCGATTGAGATCTGTGAAGTCAATGCACATTCGCCATTTACCGTTTTTCTTTTTTACCAAGACTGGATTGGCAGTCCACAAAGGATACTGAGATTCTTTAATGTGCCCCATCTTTGTGAGTCTGTCAACCTCTTGTACAATGACATCAGCCTTTTCTTTTGAGAAAGCTCTCCTCTTTTGCACCACTGGTGCTACGTCTCTCCGGACAGATAAGTGATGGGAAATCACTTCTGATGGAACTCCAGTAACATCAGCATTGCACCAAGCAAAGACATGCTGATGGTCTTTTAAGAATTTTAACATCTCTTCTTTCAACACTTGTCGCATTTTGGACCCTATCTTGACAAATTTCCCTTCTTCCAAGCAGTGTGTCTCAACCTCCTCAACTGGGATCAACACTCCGGGGGTCTCTCTGGGGTCATCAATTTCACCCTCACCCCCACAAAGGCCCTCAAACTGCTATTGGTCATTTATACGGACTGCCCCCAGCGTTCGTGGAGCCAAGGCAGTGGCATAACATTCTCTTGCAACTTTTTGACTGCTCCGGACAACCCCAACCTGCCCCTGAACAGCGTATTTTAGACACTGATGGACTGTTGAGGCCACTGCATGCATCCTAGAGAGCCAAGATCTCCCTAGAATAGCATTGTAACAAGTGGGACAGTCCACCACAATGAAAAGTATTCTCACCGTTTTCTTGAAAGGGCCTCTGCCCAACAATACTTCTTCTTCGAACTCACCGATTACATCAGCTGAGCTGCCCGTGAAGCCTACGATCGATCTGTCTGACTTTTGAATCACAGCTGGATTTTTCATTTTCTTGTAAGTATCTAAGAAAAGGATATTGGCAGAGCTCCCAGTATCGACCAGGATTCGCCTTATCTCATTGCCCCCTATCGATGCTCCTATGACAACAGCATCTTCATGAGGGCCACCAATGTCTCTCAAATCATCCCCATCAAAGACAATGAATGGGAATAAACTTGACGATTGATAAGAGGTCATGCCCCCTTCTAGTTGGGTAGTCAAATTATGAACATGCCTTTTTCTTGATGAAGTGGTAGGAGCCGTTACAATGTCCCCTCCGAAAATTGTCAAGGACTCAAAGAATTTAATGAGCCCGGAGACCGTCCTGGAACGCTCCTCTATTGCACCCACTCTGTTCCTTGTTGGATCAGGATCCAAATATTCAGATTCCACATCAAACCTTTCAATGATCACCATAGCCCCTTCTGGGGCAGCATTAACCGGAGCAGCCCGGTGAGTGTTGTCAGGCCTGTTGCCTCCTCTTCTTTTAACGTATGCACCCAATTTCCCTCTTTCAATCAGGTTCTGAACCTCTTGTTTCAAGGCTATGCAATCATCAGTAGTATGGCCAATATCATTGTGATATTGACAAAAAGAACTGTTTCGATGTTCTCTGGGAGACTGCAAGGTTGCTGGTCTCCGGTAGTGTACTTCATCTTTAGTTTTATCAAAAATGGTTGCCACACTTTCTTTGAGTTCTGCAAACCACTCCGGTTGGACCCATGGCCCTCTTTTGTTTCTAGACTGTTGGCTTTGTGCAGGGGCAGCTGGTTGAGACTGAGCTTTTCCTCTTCCATGCCCCTGTCCGGTTTCTCTAGCTTTGTTTCCGGACTGGTTTTGATTGGGAGTTGGTGTCACCGGGGTGGATCTCACCTGCCTGTGCACCCTGGTTTTTTTTGTTTCATCAACATTTATTTGCTTGCCAACTTGATTTAGCAATCCACCCCAGGTCATGGCTTTCTTCCTTGTTACTGAATCGGCCAGGTTGCCCGGGTTCAAACCTTGTCTCAGGGATGCTATTGCCACTTGTTGAAAGCAATCAGCCAGCCCATTCTTTGTGTTCACAAAACGACTTATGTATTCTTTCAACGATTCATTTGGCTCTTGGGCACAATGGATTATGGTATCTCCATTACCCTTGAGCTCCTTACTCCCCACAAATTGCCTTCGAAAGGCCACCCAAAAGGTATCAAAGTCTCTGATACAACCCTGAGGAAGGCTGTTGTACCACTTCAGAGCACTCCCCGTAAAGGACTGGGAGAATGCCCTGCAGAGTAGTTTATCATCATCATCAAAGTTTATCATGAAGTTCTCGAATTGCTCCAGATGATTGTCTGGATCAGTACTGCCATCGTACTTCTCCATCTTGGTGCTATCAAACCTCTTGGGGAGGTTCCCGGACAGGATTTTAGAAGACAGTGGAGACTGCCTCCAATTCCTTCCACGACTGAACACGGTATCATCATTAGGAGTTGCAAAGATACCTGGCTCATCATGGAAGGCAAAAGGATCCATCAGCATCCGGTCTACATGCCTCCGGTGAGATGACCCTTTTCCAATATGCCTTTTCATTCTTCCATGGCGATCTCTTTTTCTGGAATACTTTTTAACTTGCTTCTGTTTTTTCCTGGTTCGCCCCTCATCACTACTGGAGGACAAGGATTTTTCATTTCCCTCACTGTCCGAAGAGCTGTCCGAAGATTCTGAGCTTGAGTCAGAACTCTCCACAGGCTTGGACCGGTGAGACTTTTTAGAACTGGCATGTGTCTTTTTAGTGCTCACATGAGTTTTTGAAGCCTCATGCTCTTGAGGGTTATCAGAGCGATGAGCAACTGATGCTTTGGACTTTTCCTTCATGCCCATCTTGGCCTTCTCAGCCCTCAGAGCTTCTATTTCGACCCTCAGCCTGTCACGCTCTTGGACAGTATATTCATCGTTCTCTTCCACCACTTCAAGCAAAGCTGGTGGAAGCTCTGGATTATCCGGATTCATTCGGACAGAATTCCTTTACTTGGTTTTGAATGTTTGATTCAGGCACCGTCGCCTCCCACTGTGGTCGCCAATTTGGTGTGGATAAAAGTAGCCTGAGGGTAGGCTGGTAATTTCAAGTGGAGTTTTAGGGCGGTGTAAGGGTGTTTCACGATGGTATGGTGGTGTTTAAGGGTGTTTCAAAGTGTTTCAAGGGTGGAGAGAGAATTAAGCAGCCTGGCAGCAGTTAATTTTTCTTACCCATAGTTAATGTTGGTGGTTGGGTATTTATAGTATGATATTTGGGCCCTTATGGGCTTTCGGGTCAAGTTTAATGGACCCGGGTCATGTTTAAAGACCCAAGAGTTTTAAGCAGATGTGCAGGTAGCTTAGTCAGACAGTGATTAGGTTTTTTAGTACTTTAGTCATAGTTCGAACTACCTTATGTTTGCAGTGTTCAAGATCATCTGTCCGGTTCAACCAGTGCTGTTCGAATTGAAGTCATGGAGTCTGTCCGAATTGACGGGGTGATTTACTTTGGACTACCCTTCCGGGGAGCTCTTCGAATAGGGACTCATCATAGACTACGATGACATCCCATTCCACACCTTAGCAGATGATGACAAGCGCAACTACTCTAGTGGAATAGACTTTACCGATGATGATGAAGGAACAGGTGAGACTTCAAGTGCTGAACTTAAAAGTCCCAAAAAAGATTTCAAGTGCTGATAATGTACTTTTTTTGTTTTGAAATACTAAATTCCTTGGATGGCCAAATCATTTTTTGTAACAGTGATTGGTTTGAATCCGATCAGATTTTAATCATCACATTTCCCTTTTGTTTCAAATTTTGTTTAAATCTTCTATGGCCAATGTTTAAGTAGCCTTTAGTATTTTAGAAGTGTTGAACAAAAGTATCCAACATCCCCGACCACGTGTCTTTAATAAATGTGATCAAGTGTTAAGAATATCCAATCAACTCACGAAGTCTTGAGAGCCGGGTGTTGAATAAGCATTTAATATCTGAATTGAAAAAAATTACACCAGACTTTTGAAAAAGGCATCATATATTATTAAAAAACCCAGACACCTCATTAAAATCTCCCCGTGCCATTAGGGTAGGAAAGAGTATGCCCCTCCTAATATTTACATTGATATTTAAAAAGTAAATATATAGAAAAGAGTTTCTATTCTAAGTATAACATGAGATGCTCAACATTCGATGGGTGCTTTAGAGCTCTCCCTTCTTTGTCTTGGAGCCTGTATGTTCCTGGTTTAACTTTTTCACAGACCACATAAGGGCCTTCCCAGTTCAGAGCCAGCTTACCGAACTGTTTTTCCTTGGTGTGTAAAAAGACTTTTCTTAAAACTTTGTCACTTGTTCGAAAATATCTTATTTTAAATTTGGAAGCAAATCTTCTCCTCATCAAGCCTTAGTAGTGCGCCGTTCTCATAAGTGCTTTAACTCTTTTCTCTTCTATCAAGTCAAACTGATTCCTAACTGCTACATCATTAGCTTGTTCAGAATATTTTTGGACTCTGTGTGATGGTAAATAGATTATATGGGAGTAATTGCATCCATCCCATATACCAAATCAAAAGGAGACTCTTGTGTGGCAACCTGATGAGTAGTTCGATAGGCTCACAACACTTCTTGTAAATAACTTGGCCATTTTCCTGCAGCTCCTTCCAAATTTTTCTTAAATCCGGACAAGATAGTTCTATTTGCAACCTCAACCTGACCATTACCTTGAGGGTGGAAAGGAGAAGAGAAACAATGTTGAATTCCTCTAGGGGTATGTTAAAGAAAATAATAATAGATATTGACTAAATAATTTATTATAGTCAATATTCAAACATAATTTATTATAGATATTATTAGAGTAGACTAGTATAATAATAAAATATATTCAAAGCCTATATATATGGATTTAACTTGTACTGAAATTCTAAGTTATAATAAATCATATTCTAGTTTCTACATGGTATCAGAGCCATTAGGGTTTCTATAAAAAAAATCTAGATATAAGAAAGAAAAAGTATGTTTGGTTTGGTTCCCATGATGACAAAAATCACAGAATAAAAACTGAACGAATCCAATTAATTACATTGGAGTAAACGATTTGTATATACTTACGAAGTATAGAAAAAGTGATCACTTGACACAAGATCTTCCTACAGATGACACAACCAAAAGTTGGGTACGTGATGAGGCTCGCATTTTTCTTCAGATACGAAATACAATCACTATTGAGGTACTTAATCTTGTTAATCATTGTGAATATGTTAAAGAGTTAATGGAATATCTGGAATTTCTATATGCGGGAAAAGGTAATATATCGCGTATCTATGATGTCTGCAAATATTTTTATCGTACTGAAAAATAAGATAAGTCTCTTACGGCATATTTTATGGAGTTCAAACGCATCTACGAAGAACTTAATGTTTTTTTACCCTTCAGTACTAATATTAAAAGTCAACAATTGCAACGAGAACAAATTGCTGTAATGAGTTTTCGTGCTGGTCTTCCTTCAGAGTTTGAAAGTGCAAAATCTCAAATCCTTGTTGGATCTGAGATATCATCTGTACATGAAAATTTTGCCAGACTTCTTCGAACCGAAAACTCACAGACAGTACAACATGTCACTAGTGCATTAATCAACAACAATAAACCTGGTTTTTCAGATAATCGGGATGGTCATAATGGTCGTGGTGGTCGCAACGCTTATAGTTACAATAATCGTGGCAGATCTGGTGTTCGTGGTGTTCGTGGTAGATATAACGATCGTGGTAGTCGTGGTGGATCCAATGATCGTGGAAATCATGGTGGATACAAAAATCACGGTAGTCGTGGTGGATACAATAGTAAAAATGGATACAATAGACAAAACTGTTACAGTAACCATGGTGATACTAATAGTTATTCAAGACATGGTTTTCGGGTTTTAAACAATATAGAATGCTTTTACTGACACAAATGTGGTCATACATAGTGGAATTGTCCTCAACTACCTCAACAATTTGCTAATATGAAAACTAACGAGGAACCTCAGGTGCTTTCTGCTGAGGAATATGCTCAATTTTCCAAGTACCAAGAGTCTCTAAAGTCACAAGATCTTACAAACCCTGCAGCTTGTGTGTCAAGTAACTCAACTATATGTCTTCTTTCTTCTTCCATTTGAAGCACATAGTCGTACGGGTCATCCATCTTTAATCTCTTTAATACAACTTTATCCTAAATTTCGGCATTTGACATCATTGGACTGTGAGTCATGTAGATTTGCTAAACATAATCGCCTTCCATAATATCCTCGTATTAATAAACGGGCTGCGTTTCCTTTTGAAATAGTTCATTCTGATATTCGGGGTCCTTGTCCCGTTGTTTCTAAAACTGGTTTTAAATATTTTGTTAGTTTTGTTGATGATTATTCCCGTGTTACATGGCTATATTTAATGAAAAATCGCTCTGAGTTATTTTCAATATTTTGCAAGTTTACCTAGAAATTAATACCCAATTCAATTGTCCTATTCGTATTTTAAGAAGTAATAATGGGAAAGAATATTGCTCACATGCATTCCAATTATTTATGGAACAAAAATAAATGATTCACCAAACTTCGTGTGTGGACACACCGTCTCAAAATGGTGTTGCTGAAATAAAAAAATAGACATCTTTTAGAGGTTACTCGTGCACTTCTTTTTCATATGAAAGTACCGATATTGTTTTGGGTAAATGCTGTTTCCACTGCCTGTTTTTTAATTAATTGTATGCCATCTACTGTCCTTTCAAATAATATTCCATATTACGTATTTTTTCCATCTAAACCTCTATTTCTTGTTGAACCACGCATTTTTTGTTGTACTTTCTTTGTTAGGGATGTAACTCCTACTCGTACAAAATTAGATCCCAAATCCTTAAAATGTGTATTCTTGGATATTCTAGGTTTCAAAAATGTTATAAAAAAAATTCCCCATCTCTTCATCGTTACATAGTATCTAAGGATATTACATTTCTAGAACATGTTCCATTTTTTCCTGGTTTGTCTAATGTCGATCCAGAAATAACTACTGTCGATGAAGATTTACTCATGTACACCACCGTTCAAAGATCTGATGTACCACCTCCACCATATCGACCTCCTATTAAATATGTTTATTCTCGACGTAAAGCACCTCCTTCATCATGTCCACTACCAATTCCTTTGTCTCCAGATCCTACTACAAACAATAATGATTCCATTCTTGATCTTCCTATTGCTCTTTGAAAAGGTAAAAGACAATGTACTTATCCAATTTGTTCTTTCGCAAAATATAATCGATTACCTTCTTTTACGTGAGCTTTTATTGCATCTCTTGATTCTATTTTTATTCCAAAAATTGTTCACGAAGCATTATGTCATTAGGGCTGGCAAGTTGCAATGTTTGAAAATATAAGAGCATTAGAAGACACTGGTACTTGGAAGTTGGTTGATACCCAATAGAAAGAAAGCTATCGGTTGTAGATGGGTGTTTAATGTAAAAATGAATCTAGATGGGATGCTAGCTCGTCTCAAAGCACGACTTGTTCCAAAAGGATATGCTCAAACCTATGGTGTTGATTACTCTGAAACCTTTTCTCCGGTAGCTAAGTTTACCTCTATTCGTTTATTTATTTCTTTATCAGCATCAAATGAGTGGCCATTACATCAGTTAGATACTAAAAATGTATTTTACATGGAGACCTCCAAGAAGAAGTCTATATGGAGCAAACACCTGGATTTGTTGCTCAGAGGGAGAGAAGAAAGGAATGTCGTTTGTATAAATCATTGTACGGATTAAAACAAATTCCTCGTGCTTGGTTCGGCAAGTTTAGTGATGCACTAAATGAATTTGGGTTGAAGAAGAGAAGTTGTGATCATTCTGTCTTTTATAAATGTTCTTCAAATGAAATTATACTCGTTGTTATATATGTAGATGACATCATTATTACTGGGAATGATACTAAAGGCATTTCATGGCTTAAAACATTTTTACATTCGCAATTTCAAACAAAAGATTTAGGACCATTGAAGTATTTTTTGGGGGTTGAAATAACAAGAAACAAAGAAAATATGTTCTAGATTTGTTGATGGAAAGAGGAAAGCTAGGGGCAAAACCATGTAATACACCAATGGTTCCTAATTCGAAATTACGGAAAGATGATGGAGAATTGTTTAGTGATCCAGAAAAGTATCGTTGATTAGTAAGAAAATTCAATTACCTTACAGTAACTCAACCAGACATAGTATATACAGTCAGTGTTGTAAGTCAGTTTATGTCTTCTCCAACAGTTAATCACTGGCAGCACTAGAACATATCTTGTGTTATCTCAAATCAACTCCTGGACTAGGATTGTAGTATGGCAGTATTGGTCATGCAAATATAGAGTGTTTTGCAGATGTAGATTGGGCTGGATCTAAAGCTAGTAGAAGATCGACCACTGGTTACTGCATTTTTGTAGGGGGTAATTTGGTATCTTGGAAGAGTAAAAAACAAAATGTTATATCGAGATCAAGTGCTGAAGCTGAATATAGAGCCATGACTCAATCTACTTGTGAAATAAGTTGGATTTTCCAGTTGTTAAATGGTATTAGCATCAAGACTACCATGTCTATGAAGCTATGGTGTGATAATCAAGCGGCGCTGCACATTGCATCTAATCCTGTCTTTCACGAAAGAACGAAGCATATTGAAATTGATTGTCATTTTATTTGCGAAAAGATTCAGCAAAATCTTATTCATACGAGATATGTCAAAACAAGAGAAAAATTAGGAGATATATTTACAAAAGTGCTTAATGGATCACAAATTATTTATATTTGTTACAAGTTGGGGCATGATTAATATATATTCTCCAAGTTGAGGGGGAATGTGATTTCGTTTCAGTTTTTCGATCAAGCTTGCACTTCAAGTACATTAGTTCAAGTTTCAAAGAGAACATTATTATTAACTTTACGACAATTTCAAGTACTTTCGCACAAGCTTGAGGGGGAGTGTTAACGGAAATAATAATAGACATTGACTAAATAATTTATTATAGTCAATATCCAAACATAATTTATTATAAATATTATTTGAGTAGACTAGATTTTATTACAGTAGGTTTTAACTTGTACTGAAATTCTAAGTTATAATAAATCCTTTTCAAGTTTCTACAAGGTATAGAAGGCTTTCCTGTCTTTATTATCAAACTGTGGCCCATTATCTGTAGTAATATTCAGGGGAACCCCAAATCTACAACATATGTTAGATAAGATAAATTTAATAATTTCCTTCGAAGTGGTTCCAGCCAAAGGAGCTACCTCTATCCACTTAAAGAAATAGTCAATAACGACTATGATTGTTCTACATCCACCGAATGCCATAGGAAGAGGCCCAACTAGATCAATACCCCATCTGGAAAAGGGTACTGGTTCAGAATAGGTACTACTGGCAGATGAATTTCATTCCCATATTTTTGACAAAGATCACATTGTTTCACCATTTCTTTAGTATCTGCCATTATAATTGGACAATAGTATCCTGCTAACAAGACTCTTCGGGTCAAGTCCCTATAGCCACAGCGTGCAGAACCTTCCCCATCATGTAGTTCAGATAAGACAACTTGTGATTCTTCAAAACCTAAACAACATAGGAGAGGCCTGCTGAAAGACTTTTTGTAAAGAACCTCTCTTAATATTAAAAAACCGCGAGCCTTGTACTTGATCTTTTTTGCCACAGCTTTATCTGGAGGTAAAAATCCATCAGAGATGTATTTGAGAAGAGCATGTCTCCAATCTTTAGGTTGAGTAACAAGTATGTCCATATTTTCTTCACCCTCTTTCTCCCGATCTGTCTCTATAGATGAAAATTCTTGTATAAGAATCCATGGGTAGGATTCAGAGTAGGCTATAGTTGCCAAAGAGTCAGCCAAAGCGTTTTCCGATCTAAGAATGTGCTCATAGCAAATATTTTTAAAGTTTGCGGAAACTTCTTTCAACATAAGTAAGTACTTGACCAATTATTCTTTATTTGCTTCCGATTACCCCTGAGCATGGTAAATGAGAAACTGAGAATCACTCATTAACCGAACTCTCTTAGCCCCACATAGTTGAGTCAACTTAAGACCAACTATGGCTGCTTCATATTCAGACTCATTGTTGGAAGCTCTGAACCCAAAACATATGGCCTGATACATCTTATCACCATACAGAGAAGTTAAGAAAATGTCAACTCCACAGCCCATGGTACTTGATCCACCATTAGTTCTAACTACCCATTTCTTCTTAGAACAATTTCCTAATTTATGTCCGGAAGATCTATCATCATGAAATTCTACCAAGAAGTCAGCTACTGATTGGGCTTTAATCGTTGTACTAGGGGAAAAGTCAATATTGTAATCACCCAACTCCACTGACCACTTGGTCATTCTACTTTATATATCAGATTTTTGAAGAACATTCTTCAAAGGGAAAGACATTCGGAAAACAATGGAATGAGCTTGGAAGTAGGGTCTCATTTTTCTTGCTGCAATTATTAAGACAAACGCCAGTTTTTCCAATCTCAAGTATCTTCTTTCAGCATCCAACACACTCTTACTGATGTAATAGACCAGACAAGGATAATTGTCCACCTTCCTCACTAGCACAACACTTATTGTATATACATAGATACAGCTAGATACACATAGAGTTTCTCCCTCCCGAACAGGTTTGAAAAGACTTTGGGTGAGGATAAATGTTTATTTATTTCAATAAAAGCCTGGTCACACTGTGGGGACCAATTGAATTCTTTAGCATTCCTCAATACTTGGAAGAATGGAGCGCACTTGTCTGATGACCTTGAGATAAATCTATTCAACGCCGCCAACCTTCCTGTAAGCCTTTGAACTTCTTTAACATTTCGAGGAGGGTCCATTGCTAGTAAGGTATTAAGCTGATCCGGATCAGGCTGGATTCCATTTTCACTTATTATGTAGCCTAACAATTTTCTAGATCGGTCCCTAAATACAAACTTCTCAGGGTTCAACTTTAAATTCACAGCTTCTAAATTGGAAAATATCTCTTGAAGGTCAGATATATGTGAATCCTTCTCCAAGCTCTTAACCATCATATCATCTATGTAGACTACCATGTTTCCGTCATTCTGATTAGCAAAAGCTTTATTCACCAGCCTCTGATAAGTGGCCCCAGCATTTTTCAACCCGAAGGGCATCACCTTATAACAATGAAAACCTCTATCTGTTATGAAAGTAGTGTTATCTTGCTCTTTCGGATCTACTTGTATCTGGTTGTACCCTGAGAAATCATCCATAAACAACAACAGTTGGTTTTCAGATGTAGAATCCACTAACTGATCTATCTAAAGAACGGGATAAAGATCCTTAGGGCATGCCCTATTGAGGTCAGTGAAATCAATACACATACGCCACTTGCCATTCTTTTTCTTGACTAACACACGGTTGGTAGTCCACAAAGGGTAATGAGATTCTGTAATGTGACCCATCTTGGTTAACCAGTCAACTTCTTGGACAATTACATCTACTTTTTCCTTAGAAAAAGACCTCATCTTTTGTACAACTGGTGCAATATCACTCCGATTTGACAACTTATGAGAAATAATACTAGCTGACACTCCAGTAACATCATTATTATACCATGCAAAAACATACTGATTATTCATTAAAAAGGATAACAATCGGTGCTTCAATTCTGGTGCTAGCTTATAATCAATCTTAATATTCTTGCCCTCTGCAAGGGAGTGAGTTCAACCTCTTCGATAGGTATTATAACACTGTGAGCCTCCCTGGGATCATCAATCTCACTCTCCTCAACAGAAGGCTCAATTAGCTTCTAATCTTTGTCAATTCTGACTGCCCTAGAGTTTTAGGGGCAAGAGTTGTTGCATAGCACTCCCTGGCTATCTTTTGACTGCTCCAGACAATACCTACTTGTCCCTGGACAGCATATTTCAAGCACTGGTGGACCGTAGAGGCCACAACATGCATTCTGGAGAGCTAAGACCTCCCAAAAATTGAATTGTATGATGTTGGGAAATCCACCAAAACAAACAGCACTCTTACCATCTTTTTAAAGGGCTCATTTCCTAACAATACTTTTTCTTCAAAATCCTCGATCATATCTGTAGAACTTCCTTTAAAGCCTACAATGGTTCTGTTTGAACGTTGAATAACCACTGGGTTTCTCATTGGCTTGTAGGACTTAAAAATATGATGTTTGCCGAACTGCCAGTATCAATCAGAATTTGGCGTATATCATTTCCCCTTATTACCATTGCATCCTTATGAGGTCCTGCAATGTCCCTCAGGTCATCCTCATTGAAAACTATGAACAGAGATGGGAATTGGAACTGGTAGGTAAACATACCACCATCTAACTGGGTGGCCAAATTGGCGACATGCCTCTTCCTTGATGAAGTGGAAGGTACAGTCACTATATCTCCTCCAAACATAGTTAACGATTCAAAGAAGCTGATCAGTCCAGAAACTGTCTTGGTTTTATCTATTATCACCCCACCTGATTTCGATCTAGATCCAGATTCTCATAATCTACATCAAATTTTTCAACAATCACCATTGCACCCTCTTGTATAGATGTCCCAAGATTGTTTGAAGACCCTGTCCGGGGAGCATTGGTTTGCGTGTTATCCGGTCTGTTTCCATTTTTCTTTTTAACATAAGCCCCCAACTTGCCCCTTTCAATGAGGTTCTGGACCTCCTGTTTTAACGCTATGCAATCCTGAGTATCATGGCATATATCATTGTGATATTGACAAAAACGAGTGCTCCGGTTTTCTCTGAAGGACTGCAACGCTTCCAGTTTTCTAAAGTACACCTCATTCTTAGTATTTTCATAAATTGTAGCCACACTCTCCCCCAACTCAGTGAACCACTCAGGATGAACCCAGGGCCCCCTCTTACTTCTGGTTTGTTGGCTCTGAGTTTGGTTGGATTGATTTTTCCTTGACCGGTCTCCTTTGCCCTATAATTGGATTAATTAGCAGCTAAAGGAGTTGTTGTTGTAGTGGTAGACCTCACTTGACGGTGTACCCTTGTTTTCTTTGTCTCTTCTACATTTATTTGTTTTCCCACTTGCTTCAATAAACCACTCCAGGTTATAGCCTTCTTCTGAGTCACAGAATCGGCTAAATTCCCTAGATTTAGACCTTTCCTGAGGGAAGCAATTGCGACTTGTTTAAAGAAATCTGCTAGCCCATTATTTGTATTCACAAAACGATTCATGTACTCCTCCAGGGACTCGTTTGGTTCATGAGCACAATGGATAATGGTGTCCCCATTACCCTTATGTTCCTTACTTCCAATAAATTGCCTTCGGAAGGCAACCCAGAACGTATCAAAAAAATTTATACACCCCTAAGGGAGACTATTATACCATTTAAGGGCACTCCCTGTGAAATTTTTGGAGAAAGCCCTACACAAAGGCTTGTCATCGTTATCAAAATTCATCATAAAGTTCTTAACTGTTCCAGATAGTTGTCCGGATCTCGACTCCCATCTTATTTCTCCATCTTACAGGTATCAAACCTTTTAAAAAGATGTCCGGAGAGTATCTTTGCAGACAAAGACGATTGCCTCAAATTCTTGATGCGACTGAAAACTGTATCTTCATTAGGGGTTGCAAAAATACCCGATTTGGACTATAAAGCAAAGGGATCAATCAGCAACTAATCAATATGCTTGCGAGCTGACCCCTTACCATGGTGCCTCTCAAGCCTACCATGTCTGTCCCTCTTTCTTGAATGTTTTTTAGTTAACCTCATTTTCTTTCTAGATCTTCCTTCATCACTAATTGAAGATAGTGATTCTTCAACTTCTGCATCATTTGACGAACTACTGGAGGACTCAAATGCCGAACTCCCAAATGCAGAACTTTTATTTGAAGAGCTCCTTAATTCCTTTTTCTGCTTGCTTTATTGCTCTCAACGCCTCTATCTCAGCCTTCAGTTGGTCTCGCTCCTCGATGGTATATTCCTTGTTTTCTCTTGCACCTTCCACTTCTAGGGGTGGGACATTCTGCTTATTTCGATCCATTTGAACTGCTTTGCTTGATGGTTTTGAATGTAAAATCCAGGCATCATCGTGCTCGCACTGTGGTCTCCAATTTGGTGTGGTTTATTTCTGTCTGAGGGTAATCTCGTAAAGTGTTTAAAAGGTGTTTTGGATGTTTTATGGAATTTAATGTTTAGAGTGGTGAGTATAGAGATAATTAAGTTGTCTATTAGTAATAAATTTTGATTACCCTCATTAATGAAAGTGGTTGGGGTATTTATACTTAACTACTGACCCATGAGCTTATTGTGTCGGGTGGTGAAGTTAGGTCAAGTTTAAGGACCCATTAGTAATCTGGTTTGAAGTGACTAGTAGCTAGCTTAGTTAATATATAATACATTTATCATATTCAGAATTTTGTTATAGTGGTTTGGTCCGAATTGACCTTCGGATTTAGTCAAGACACGGTAACTGAAATATCCGAACTCATCAAACATAATTTCTCAAAAATGTTAAGTTGATTCTTCATGAACCACTAAATATGAAAGATGATCGATTATGAAAGATCAAATCTTTATCATTTGAATCTGGATGAATCATTTATTATTCTTTCCTATAATCAATATTTTGTTTACTAATTATTACCCACAAACTAAATATCTTCAAAAATACTATATTATCTCAAATGTAAATTTGATAGTTGGTCTCTAACCTAAATTGTTATAGAATATAATATATGTTAAATTAATATAGTTACTATTGTATAAGAATCCATTTCTCCATTGGTAGGCCCATGGACTTTGTTTAGAAACTATTACCTCAATGTACTCTATCAGTCCTGACAGTATGTATGGGTATGGAAGAGCTTCAGTCTTCAATGCCAGTTTCTGAAGAGCCTCCTCTGAAATCGGATTCGAATAATTATTTGAATCGATCAAAAAAATTCAAATTCTTCCTCCAATTGTACAGGTAGATTGGAAGATTTCGATGTCGTTCTCTATTCTATTCTTCAAATCAAGAGGTACCTGGATACCAATATGATGACGACTATTGTCGAAACAGTGTCGTCGGTTCTAAGAAATCAAGAAAAGAAACGAAAAGAATAGATATAAACTCTAACACTAGGTTAGAGATAAATAGACTCAGAGAATCTGAGAAAAATCTCAATTTGTATTCATCAAAGTCTAAAAACAAAAGTAGGATTTGAGATGCCTTAAATAGGAATCGCCTAAATCTTTAATACAAAATATGGAAACAAAAAATAGACATAATAAAATAATATACTATTAAATCTGAACGTAATCAGATTTAATTTTCTATCTTAAATAAATCCTTAAAGTATAATAAAATAAAATAAAATAAAACATTTAAATAGAATTTTTATAGTAGCCTTCCACCATCACTATATATTATCATGGTCTTTTATACATGGGAACGGTTTAAATATAATGTTATGAATTTGTTTTAAGACTTTTATTACTTGTATGTACCTAATTTTTTTTTATTTCGTATGCTCATTTTGATGTATCATGTATGTATAGTCAGAATAATCAAGAAGGTCTAAAGTACCTAAAAAAAGTAGTTTGTCAATCTCATGTACGGGATATTATATGAATGTTTGTGACAAATGTATAATTATTTATTCTAGGGTTTATTTTAATATATAATCCATAAATATGTATATCATGATTGAAAATGTAGCTAATTTACTGTATATAAGTTATCCATTTTGAAACAACTATATTCATGAATCACAATTGCATATATAGATGTTTTACCATCACTTAATCTTGGCATTTTATTTTATGAATAAAATAAAATAAAATTTCGATGGTTACAGTTATCAAGGGTCTTTAAGAACTAAGTATAAATTAAAATATTGTTAATACAAGCCGTGAGAAAGAAAATTTTATATTCCAGCCAAGTCTCAAATTCTTACAACCTTTCTGAATTTATCACAAAATTTTTGTAGAAACAATTTAGGTTTGATACTAAATTATACTTAACCTTTTTATACATGAAATTTAGTGCAACTAAATTTTTATTTCTACTCACTTATATTATCTTTATAGAAACTATATAAGTCTATTTTGTGGTCAAGATTTGTTATTATTCCTTATTATTGTTCAACTTTTAATGTTGACAACAAATTAATAACCTCGTCATGAGGGAAGTGAGATTAAAAAGTATGAAGTGTATAATAAATATTGATGATCTAAAATTCAATTGAAAATTAAATTCTAAAACATAACCATGTAAATAGACGTATAAATCATTTTCTTATCTAAAAATCTAGTGTTAATACTTTCAATCTAAATTATTTTCTAATTGAATGAATTTAGCTAAATAGGAATACTATAGTACTTAAAATCTTTAATTTTGAATTTTGTGATTGAAATTTATAAGAATCATGATTATCTACTTAGAAAATCTGCGATGTTATGTTTAAAGGATATCTGATAGACTATTATCATACGTATAAGATCAAAATACCATGGTGTGGAATAAATTTTAGGATTAACTGAGAGTCCAAAAGCTGAAAAAACAGAAATGATCATTTGTTGTACAATTTCAGGAATGAGTGTGATTCTCCTAAAGTGCTTGAAGTTTTACTTGCATTGCATTTTTCCAACACTCATGTTCCATGGTGTGTTTGTAGCTAGTGGTTGATGAGTCCCTATTCGAAGAGCTCCCCGGAAGGGTAGTCCAAAGTAAATCACCCCGTAAATTTGGACAGACTCCATGACTTCAATTCGAACAACACTGGTTGAACCGGACAGATGATCTTGAACACTGCAAACATAAGGCAGTTCGAACTATGACTAAAGTACTAAAAAACCTAATCACTGTCTGACTAAGCTACCTGCACATCTGCTTAAAACTCCTGGGTCTTTAAACATGACCCGGGTCCATTAAACTTGACCCGAAAGCCCATAAGGGCCCAAATATCATACTATAAATACCCAACCACCAGCATTAACTATGGGTAAGAAAAATTAACTGCTGCCAGGCTGCTTAATTCTCTCTCCACCCTTGAAACACTTTGAAACACCCTTAAACACCACCATACCATCGTGAAACACCCTTACACCGCCCTAAAACTCCACTTGAAATTACCAGCCTACCCTAAGGCTACTTTTATCCACACCAAATTGGCGACCACAGTGGGAGGCGACGGTGCCTGAATCAAACATTCAAAACCAAGTAAAGGAATTCTGTCCGAATGAATCCGGATAATCCAGAGCTTCCACCAGCTTTGCTTGAAGTGGTGGAAGAGAACGATGAATATACTGTCCAAGAGCGTGACAGGCTGAGGGTCGAAATAGAAGCTCTGAGGGCTGAGAAGGCCAAGATGGGCATGAAGGAAAAGTCCAAAGCATCAGTTGCTCATCGCTCTGATAACCCTCAAGAGCATGAGGCTTCAAAAACTCATGTGAGCACTAAAAAGACACATGCCAGTTCTAAAAAGTCTCACCGGTCCAAGCCTGTGGAGAGTTCTGACTCAAGCTCAGAATCTTCGGACAGCTCTTCGGACAGTGAGGGAAATGAAAAATCCTTGTCCTCCAGTAGTGATGAGAGGGAGACTCTCTTTGTGTATTTGGCTGTTTCAAGCTCTGCCATCAGTGCTGTGCTAGTAAGGGAGGTTGATGGGTATCCTCACCCAGTATACTACATCAGCAAAAGCCTGATTGATGCTGAACGGCGTTACTTGAAACTTGAAAAACTAGCATTAGCCTTGGTGATAGCTGCGAGAAAGATGAGGCCGTATTTTCAGGCTCATCCTATCATCGTCCGGACATCTTTCCCTTTAAAGAATGTCCTTCAAAAAGCAGACATTTCAAGCAGAATGACAAAGTGGTCAGTAGAGTTGGGAGACTTCGACATAGACTTTGCTCCTCGAACAACAGTAAAAGCTCAAGCTGTGGCTGATTTTCTGGTCGAATTCCATTCTGATAGGGACTCAGAACAACCTGCTGATTCAAAAGACAAAAAAGTGTGGATTGTCCGAACAGATGGAGGATCCAGTGCCATAGGATCTGGGGCAGGAATATGTCTTACCTCCCCATATGGGGACAACATGTTCCAAGCTATTTGTTTTGCTTTCAGGGCGTCCAATAACGAGTCCGAATACGAAGCAGCTATAGCTGGGTTGAAATTGGCTTATATCTGTGGAGCAAAAAGGGTCAAGCTGCTAAGTGACTCCCAATTGCTTGTCCACCATGCCTTGGGCATATCAGAAGCTAGAAAGGAACAATTGATTAAATATTTACTTCTCTTGAAAAATGAGGCAATGAAGTTTAAAGCTGTTGTGTATGAGCATATTCCCCGGGCAGAGAATGAGCTAGCAGACTCGTTGGCAACAATAGCGTACGCGGAGTCCTATCCATGGATCCATGTGCTTGAAAGTCCTTCTATTCAACTTGATGAAGGGGAAAAAGAAGAAGTCTTTGAAATACAAGTAAATAAGCCTCAGGATTGGAGGTCTCCTCTTATACAATATCTGTCCGATGGCATCGTACCTTTGGATAAATCACAAGCCAGAACTTTAAAACACAAGGCTCGTGGTTTCATCATGATTAGAGAGGTCTTGTACAAGAATCCTATAGCAAACCTCTCCTACGCTGTTTAGGAGATCATGAGTCACAGATGGTTCTCTCCGAATTGCATGATGGTGAGGGATCAGCCCATTGTGGATTTAGAGCATTAACAAGAAGAGTGCTTCTCTCCGGATATTATTGGCCATCAATAATGAGAGATGCTAAGGAGCTGGTAAGAAGGTGTGACCCATGCCAGAGGTACAACAATGAAATTCATTTACCAGCTATTCCTTTGGAATCAATTTCTGAGCCTATCCCTTTTGCTCGATGGGGATTGGACTTAGTTGGGCCTCTCCCTATGGCGTCCGGAGGGCGTAAAACCATAATTGTAGCCATTGACTACTTTTCGAAGTGGATAGAAGCAGCCCCCTTAGCAGGAACAACATCAAAGGCTGTTATAAAATTCATTCTATCCAACATATGTTGCAGATTTGGTGTCCCCCAGAGAATAACGACAGACAATGGGCCACAGTTTGACAACAGAGAAATGGAGAGCTTCTGTGCCTCAAGGGGTATTCAGCACTGCTTTTCTTCACCATTCCACCCACAGGCCAATGGACAAGTTGAAGTGGCTAATAGAACAATACTGTCTGGTTTAAAGAAGAATTTGGAAGGGGCTGCTGGGAAATGGCCTAGTTATTTACAAGAAGTCTTGTGGGCCTACCGGACAACGCCTGGGGCTGCCACACAAGAATCACCTTTTGCCTTGGTCTATGGGATGGATGCAGTAGCTCCCATAGAAAAGACACTTCCCTCTTTTCGTGTTCATAACTTCTCCGGACGGTCTAATGAAATAGCAATCAGAAATCAGCTTGATTTGATTGAAGAAAGGCGAGTAAAAGCTCATCTTAGAATGGTACACTATCAGGGCTTGATGAGAAGCAGGTTTGCTTCTAAGGTTAAAAGAAGGGACTTTCAACCAGGAGATAAAGTGTTGAGGAAAGTTTTCTTGCATACCAAGGAAAAGCTCTTCGGAAAGCTGGCCCCAACTTGGGAGGGTCCGTATACGGTGGTTGAAAGAATCAAGCCTGGCACATACTGGTTACAAGACAAAGATGGCAGGGTTTTAACTCACCCTTGGAATATTGAACACCTTCGAATGTACTTAGAATAAAACTTATGTAAATATTTACTTGTTTCAACATCCATGTAAATATTTGGGGGCATACCGCTACCTCTCTCCGGCGCCACGGAGAGTTTTAAATGAAACTTGGAGCTTTTTTGAATAATCTTCTAAGTTTTTGCAAAATTCTGTTGGTTGTCATACTATCCGGACTGAAAGGTCTAAGGGCTACTTAAATTCTAGCCAGAGAAACTAAACACTCTCACGACTCAATAACTCAAGACTACTTAAACTCCAACTATTTAAACAGATTATGAAAGAAGAGAATGGATGAGCAAAACAAAACATTCATTCAACAACTTAAAATTGCCTTGGCCTTCCAAGGACTTTTTAAACAAGTTTGAGCACAATACAAAAATCTGTCCGGTTAAAACGGACAGCATCACAAAAAAAAAGGGGTGCCTTGGCCTTCCAAGGACTTTGGTTCGAACAAAAAATAAACAAAACAAATTACCAATTAAGGTGGAGCCTTTGAAGATGGCTCACCCTCATCTGTTCCCTTGGTCTTGATATCGCTTTTTTCCTCAATGACCTTCTTGCCTTTGGGGTCAGCCTCTTCTTCACCCGGACTCTCTCCGGTTTCCTCCTCGTCACCAGATGAGGATATATCAGTGTATCCTTCATCAACCATGGTCCAATATGGGAGATCATCGTCATCCACGTAACGCCATAAGTCCCCAAGTCTCCTCTTCAGGAACTTCTCGTGAAATAGGAGGACCATGTCGGACTTCACCTTTTCAATCAATAATTCCTCACTCCGTATCATCTCCCTGGCATAAGCGTTGATTTTGGCCTTGATCATGGCCTCTTGATCCTTCACCAGAGCAGCTTTCTCGTCAACAGCTTGAGTCACTGCATTTTCTAAAGCAAGTTTGTCAGTAGTCAGATTGGTGACAAGCTTCTCTTTTGCTGCAGTCTCATCTTTTGAGGTTTTCAAGTCCTTCTCCAACTCGGATAGCTTAGCCCGGAGATCTTCTAGGGTTTTCTCTAAAGAGGCAACTTTTGTGTTGCTTTCATTTTGACTCTTCTTCAGCTGTTCGTTCGACTCCTTGAGCAAGTCGACCTTAGTAGTGGCAGTCCTGAGGTCTTCGGACAGTGACTCCTTCTCAGACTTAAGTTCTTTGATGGACTCTGCCTGACTCCGGACCTGCCTTTCCAAGGTAAGTACTGGTTGCACGTTGCTAAGGAGGGAATGAGCTATAACGTCTCTTTCGCTGGAAACCAAGAAAGTCCTGCCATTAAAGTTTACTGTGTTGGAGCTGCTTGGGGGAACATATGGCCCTGCGAACTCATCTCTTGACAGACCAAGGAAGTAATCACCTAGGGGGCCCAGACCGGTGACGTCCACTTCATCCATATTAATCTCTCCCCTATCCACTTCATCAGTGTGAAATTCCATTGGAATCCCTTCATTAAGATTCCCTGGGATCTCTTCGGCTAAGGTTGGATCAGTTGGGAAAGTGGGCTCCGGATCTCGAAGAGAAAGCTCATCTCCTTGGGAAATCTTCTTCTTTTTGACCTCCCTATCAGCACTGTCACTTGCTTGCTTACGAGTCCGTTTAGGAGCCCTTGAGGGTTTTGGGGACTTCGCTATTTGTTTCTCGCTCTCCTGTTCTACCACTTGTAGAAGGTTGGCATCGACTTGAGCCTGAGCTGGCACCTCTGAACCTGTTGGGACCTCTTTCTCAGCATCCTCTACTGCTCTCCTGCCTTTCTTCTTCTTGCCCTTCATTTTACTTGGGGCTTTGGCCCGGGCAGGAAGGAAAAGGGTCCCATCTAGCTCATGAGACCTTCTCAGCACTATGCCATCATCAGGAGGGGTGGAGAACTCCTCCCATGTTAAATCCCTTCGACCTGTGGTGTTCCACAGGTGAGATCTCGCCAAGTTCCCCGAAGTGAAAGCCTTGTGAAACCGGTTCTCCCAGTTCTCTGCGGCCCATGCATTTATCTTGCCACAGGTGACCTGTCCGGCTTTCAGATAGTCTCCGAACTCTTTTGGCAGTTATAACAAAACAAAAGAATAACTAGTTAGTGAAAGCTTAAAGAAGGGAAAATTCGAACAGAAGCTTAAAGGAAAACTTACGATCGCTCCTCCATCTACTTCGAAGAAGGCTAGGATTCTCCCCGACCTTGATTTTATTGCCATTCTCCCATGAGCCACTTACAAACAAAAACTGGCTCCTCCACTTACTCTCCGACTCCAGGAGATCATCGACGGCTTTCAAGTCATTCCCCATATTAAAGTGATAGAAAGGGAACTGATGGTGTTTGCACAAACTAGCAACAGCAGCGAACTCTTCCATTGGAAGAGGAATTCCAGACAACCTAGATGCCATAATGCATGACATCAAGGTGTACCATCCGTTAGGGCTCAGCTGTGATGGACATAGCTTGACTAGGTGGAAATAGCGCACTATCTCCGGATCCAGTGGGAACCTAAGTCCCCAGTTGAATAGCTCCGTAAAGAAGACTATCTCGTTTCTCTTGCAATCCATCGGGGTCTCCGGATCGATGGGAATTCGGATCTTTACGTTTTCAGGGATCCCCCACTTAGTGCGAAGCCGTCCCAAGTCTCTAGTATGAATAAACGTGTATTTGGTTTTTAACAAAGACAAAAGATACTTAAATTCTACCTTGTGAAAGCAGGGCCCAACTCTCCCTTCAAGGCTCTCCGGCAGATCCGGACGCCTCAGATACAAGTCCTCTTTGCCTTTCTTGGCAACAACTATAGCAGTTTCAGCTTGTCCGGAAGACTCGGACTCAAACCTGACCTCCTCAGTGGAGTCTTCCATCCTCTCCTCCATTACTGTTGGGGGAGCTTCTGCAGAAACAGCCCGGGGAGGGATGAAGCTTGGCACAGCTGATCCTCCGGACTGTTGGCTAGATGTATGTTTTTGAGTTCTCGCCTCAGTTTGAGTTTCTGAGGTCGAGGTGTCCTTGGGAGGTAGTGGACTGCTAGCCTCCGGACCAACCGGCCTTTCCCGGAGAGTCCTAACAGTTGCCCCGGACCCTGAATCGATGGTATTTTTTGAAGAAAGTCCCTTAACCAATCTGCTTGGTCTTTTCATTATTAGTTTGTCTGGAGAATGGTCAGAGTCGGACCCCATGGCAATAAAAGTGGATTTCTTCCTGACACTTGTGACAACGACCCCCGGTTCGACAATGGGGATTGACTCTTGGACTGATGAGCCAGAAACTATAGGGGAGAGTGTTGATTGAAAAAGTTTTCTAGGTTTTGTACCTTTCGAAGAAGACGAACCTCTATCAGATTCTTCGATTGAAGGGGCTGGTTTCTCGACAGGCGACGATGGAAGCCCTGCTGCAAGTCTTTTCTCTTTTTCAACCCTTTGAGCTTTCTCTAGTTCTGAAAGATTGAGCCAGCCACCCTTGATTAGAGCTGTTCTTGCTGTGAACATAAAACAACTAAGGAAAGTTTGAAGTTTTAGAGAGATGAAGTTTTGAGTGAAATGGCAAAGTAAAAGTGAAAATGAGACTGTGAAAGACAAATGGAATTTATAGTAAATGTAAAAAAGGGTTTGATTCCTAGGAGAATCCGAAAAGTTGGGCAATGATTAAAAACGGCGCTGACGTCATCAATAGCACTTAAAGAAGTAACTTGTTCGAGAAAGTGGTGCAACTTTTAAGGTGAAAAAACGGCTAAAAGTAACCAACCAGAGAGTGACACGTGTCCCACTACCTCTGACAAAGAACCGTTTGGAATTCGTAACGGTTGGACTGTCCGGGCCTATCTCAATTCTCTTCGAATTGGAAAACCACTTCTTCAATCGGACTGTTTTTCAGTTCTTTAACAAGGACACTTGTTCAAATACCTAAAAAAGGGGCTCCTGATGAGTCCCTATTCGAAGAGCTCCCCGGAAGGGTAGTCCAAAGTAAATCACCCCGTAAATTCGGACAGACTCCATGACTTCAATTCGAACAACACTGGTTGAACCGGACAGATGATCTTGAACACTGCAAACATAAGGCAGTTCGAACTATGACTAAAGTACTAAAAAACCTAATCACTGTCTGACTAAGCTACCTGCACATCTGCTTAAAACTCTTGGGTCTTTAAACATGACCCGGGTCCATTAAACTTGACCCGAAAGCCCATAAGGGCACAAATATCATACTATAAATACCCAACCACCAGCATTAACTATGGGTAAGAAAAATTAACTGTTGCCAGGCTGCTTAATTCTCTCTCCACCCTTGAAACACTTTGAAACACCCTTAAACACCACCATACCATCGTGAAACACCCTTACACCGCCCTAAAACTCCACTTGAAATTACCAGCCTACCCTCAGGCTACTTTTATCCACACCAGTGGTAATTCAAAATACTGGATAAAGTAGTTACAACAGAGACGAGGGAAGGAAAACCATATCTATCAGGGGGTCGAGAGGGACGAGTAAATCGACAAAGGGTTGTGGAAGCATGAGTAGGATCAGTTGTTGATACAAGATTAGAAGGGGTCACAAAATAAGTGGGACCAGTCTCATCTCGATTACGTCTTCGATACACAAAACCAGGTTTAAACCTTTCGATAGATGTTCGTATATCAGAAAAACTAGGTATGAGAGATAAAGATGCAGAAGAAGATCAACATAAGATAGGAAAAATATTGATTTTAAAAAAACACATTACTAGACACCCGAAGACGACGAAGATGCAGATCATTACAAACATAACCCTTATGAGGAATAGCATAACCAAAAAATGTATACTTTGCAGATTGAGTAGTAAGTTTATGACGTTCATGAGTAGGAAGGTGTACAAACAAACACATCAAAAAGTACAAAGATTTGAATATGAAGGATAATGACCAAATAACTTAAAGAAAGGAGAAACATGATTTACTGTAGGAGAAGGTAGGCGATTAATCTGAAAAACAACAGTAGAAAGTGTTTCACACCAAAAACGAGGAGGAACACATGATTCAAGTAAAAGAGTTCTTACCAAATCAAGAAGGTGATATTTTTTCCTCTTACTAACACCATTTTGTTGTGGTGTCGAAGGACGAGAACGTTGAGAGAGAATTCATTTATTTTGAAGAAAGTTTTGAAACTCATGAGACATATATTCACCCTCAAAAATAGATCGTAGAACTTTTATATTGGCAGAAAAGTGAGTTTCAATAAGTTCAAAAAAACGTTTAAAACTGAAAAAACTTCATCTTTAGCTCGAAGAAAGTAAACCCAAGTAAAACGACTAAAATCATTGATGAATGTAACAAAATACTTATAGTGTGCATGAGAAACAATGGGTGCAATCCTCTGAATATCACTCTAAATAAAATCAAAGCATTGTGAAGCACGAGATGCATGATGAGGAAAAGGTAAAACCTTACTTTTACAAAGTTTGTATGATGTACAACCGAAAGAAAGATCGAGAGAATAACTTGTTTTATTTCTCAATAATCCAGAGTGAACCAAAGTATTAAGTACATCAGAATGTGGATGACCTAGAAGACTATGCCATATTTAGTTTCGAGAACCAACAACATTACATGCAAATGAAAGAGGAAAACCAGGAATAGTAGTCAAAAGAGAGTTATAAAATGGAAAGAGTCGTCTCACTTTGGGACCCTCCACAATCATCTTTCCTAACACTTGATCCTACACAACACAACCAGAACGAGATAAAATGGCATGACAATTATTATCGACCAATTGACCAATATATATAAGATTTATGGAGAGATCTGGAGACACAAAATCATTAGTGAATGTGGAATAAATATCACCAACAGCAATAATAGGCATAAAATTACCATGAGCAGTGTTAATCTTTAGATTTCCATCATAATTTCTAACATTAGAAAGAGGAACAGCTTCATTGGTCATATGGTTTGAGGCTCACGAATCAAAATACCATGGTGTGGAATAATTTTTAGGATTACATGAGAGTCCAAAAGCAGAAAAAGCATAAATGATCATTTATTGTACCAGTTCAGGAGTGAGTGTGTTTGGATTTGTTGATAGATAAAGAATATGAAAAATGAGTCAGGCTATACACAATGCAGTAGAACGAGAAACACTAGTGGAGGCATGATAGGCAGTACATTGTCAATGTTCAAGTCGAGTAGGACAAGCGTAGATGATGTGCCCCTATTTCTTGTAGTAGTTACAGATCTTTTTGGGGCAATTCCGAGCAATTTGACCGAAAGAATTACAGTTATAACATTTGAAGAAAATGAGATATCACAAGGGCTTTGGACGAGCTAAAGGGTAACCAAGGGCATCAATTTATCATGTAGGATGTTTGGGTTGGGTTTTTTATTGAAACGAGGAGTTATTTTGTCAGTTTACCGATTTTCTTTGTTGAGGATTGTTTTTTACTTTTGCACTAGTACATGTGTCAGCCATTTTTTATCTTATGAGGATGATTGTGGATAAAGTTTAAACTCGGTGTAGGAATAAATGTGTGGGTGAATTTTAAGGTTGGTTGGCTTTTCTCGAGTATTTATATATGTGGAAGATGAGGGGGGTTCTCTGGAACGTCGTGGTAGAGGCATGCACAGGAGATAGTCATATGTGAGGGTGGGATATATGATATCATTGCCCCTATTTCGAGTGGTGTTTCTGTAAGATTTTGGAAGTAAAAAATCTTAGTAGTAGATGAAGAAAGAGGATCTCGTAAAATATAGGTGCTTTTATTGGTGAAGATGGTTTCAAATTGCAGCGAACAAAATGTTTCTTTTGGAATTCCAATGGGATTGGAAGAGAGTGAATGCATAAATTTGGTTTCTTCAAGACACCAATGACCTATGTTGTTGAGGCCACCTGTAACAAGAGTGGTGGAGAAGAACATACTTGCAATACCTTTATATTCTCTATGATCCTCTAGTCTGCAAAAAATAGGTATAAGTTTGCGAAGGATCGGGTTTTACTGGAACTCATTTTTATTCAAGACCATAGAGATGACAAAATTATAGGTTTCATCATGAATTTTATTAGATTCAGGTTTCTACTTTTAACATAGTCATCAACGATTTCTTTTTTCATTAGAAGACTAGAAGTGAGAGTTTTCTCATTCGAAACGTTGGTTACTGGAAACGGGTGATGTTGGGCAAAAGTAAATGTCATATGCTTCGTGGCTCTCTTTAATCGATCGTCCCTTGTACAAGAGAGTTCAGAAAGGTTGTCATGTCCACGATGCTTAAACCTTCAAGTTAGAGAGGCGTATACAACAGAGTACAAAGCTTTGTAGATTTTAAATGAGTGTAAACTGAATTTGTTGCTACAATAAAAGATAAGGTGGATGTCATGGCCTTTTAAAAGACATTTATGGCATTCATGGCCTTATATGGAGCCATTGAAGGATCTTGAGTGTATGGATGTGTCAAGGGATAAGCCTCCTCTGCTATTGATCACGATCAACATACCAAAAGTCTCAACCTTGTCAATACATAATTTGTATGAATAGATTAAAGATGATGGTAATCTATTTAATGGTCAAGTAGTGTTGTTTGCGCTACTTGTTGAAAGAACATGCAAAAGATGTTAGGATGCATAAAGCATATGGCTAGGGGATAATATGTATTTACAAAATTTAGCAAGTGATTTTAAGACATTGTAAAAAAAATGGTTCCTTCCTTTCGTAAAAATCTGTGTGAAAAACTTGTTTATTATAAGAAAGATGAGTAGTTTTAATAGAAAGTTTTCACTCTCTAAAATCTAAAAGTATAACTGTATTTTTGGATATATTTAGTCTACAACTTTATTTTTTTTATGTGTTTGATTTTTTATAACTTTTTACTATTTTTCATAATACTTTTTTATATCCGTATCACAAATTTGAAGTCGAATCTATGTTTAATTTCTAATTTAAATTGAAATTATAACAATTTTCTGAATTTGATAGGGAAAAATGAATTCACAAGCTTTAACCCATCGTTAAAAAAATATAAATTTATTCTCATGGCACCTTATCTAATTATTTTTAATATATATATATATATATATATATATATATATATATATATATATATATATATATATATATATATATATATATATATATATATATAGATAGAGGGTTCTGTTAAATTAGGGCCTAAAAGGTAACCAATCCTAAAATTTTGACCAATTTTAAAGGTTACCAAAAATACCTTTTAATCTCCGCCGGTTCAATCCCCGTCGGTTGAACCAGCGAGAAAGCTCCCCGTCGGATGAATATACGTGCCCGGCGGGTGAGAGGGTCTCACCCGACAGATGAAAAGGTTTCATCAGCCGGAGAATTCCCCCACTGGTTGAGAAGGTCTCAACCGACGGGTGAACAAACGGGTCCAAAAACAAAATCGTAAAAATGCAAAACCGCTCATATTTTAGAAATGATTAACATTTTTTTTTCCTAATTTAACCATATCCATATATATAATCATGTTTGTTTATTTGGCATTAGAATCGTGAACAACAGAAGGGTATAGTATCAGCCGTACGATTCGTCAAAAAGATCAGGTTGGTTAAAATATCACTATCAGTGTAAGTATAAAATTGTGGTTAGTCATCTCCAAGTGTAATGAAAATTGTGAGGCTCTGTTTGGACTCTTACGGTGTTTGTTTCGTCAAACAAAAGAAATTAAATAATATATAACTTTGTATATTGTTTTATGATTAAGATGCCCAAATGTATTAAAGGAAAATATATGAAAATCTAACACTTTTGACCTGGTGTAACAGGTGGTCCTACAAATTGGGTGAGAATATATTAGGATTAGAGTTTTTATTGATTCGGCAAGGTTTGGAATCTGATTTTTTATTGAATTTTTCGGTTTGGTTTTAAACTCCGATTCGCGAACTATTCAATACCATTATTGATCTGATTTTGGACGGGTTTTATCGGATGGATGCTAAACAGATTATCAAATTCAGTAGTTTAATAACCGATCTATTTTGATGGTGATTGCTTTAGATGTTTCCGTAAGTGATAGGTAGGTTAAGAAAGATTTTTAGATTCATTAATAAATTTGAAAATGTAGCCAGCAGTAGAGAGAGAGAGAAAATTCTCAAATGAAAAGTAGAAGATCTTATTCTATTTTCAAGAAACAGTACAAATATTACATTTCAAATGTGATAGTACACGGACTAGCTTGTATCTACTATCTTCCGTGTCTCTCCCCACCACTATATTTAGTTTAAGGGTTAGGCTAAATTAGGGCCCAAATAATGTTAAGCATTCCCAAAATTTAAAGAATCTTTTTAATTCAATAGTGAAAGACTATTTTGCCCTTTGATCAAGAATCTTTATTTTTGTCTTGTAGTGGAATGTGGGTATTGTTAGCCAATTCTTGAAGAACACAAAATTTCTCCTCCAAACAACCCTCTTATACTCTAGCTTTAACAAAAATTTCAAAAACTCCAAAAAATTCAAAAACTCCTAAAATTTCAAAAACTTCAAAAACTCCAAAAAATTCAAAAACTCCTAAAATTTCAAAAACTTCAAAAACTCACAAATAAACACTTGAAGCTCAAAAAAAATCATCACTTTTTTTTATAAATTCGGAATAATCGAAGGATGGACTCTGGATTTGAGAAGCTTGCTCAGGAGCATGGGACTCCAAATATGGTAGTTTTCTAACCAATTTTTTTGTAAAAGTTTCTATTTTGGTAGACCTTCCACATTTAGAAAGTTGAAACCCGACCTCTCCCGTCGGTTTTGACCCTCCAACCCGCCGGGGATGAAGAACTCTCATTTGTAGAAGATGAAGGTTCCCCGCCGGGTGAGGCCGTCCCCAACCGCCGGGGAACGCCATGTCCACCCGCCGGGTGAGACAGCCATACCCGGCGGGGTTGTAGCCTTGCACACCGGCGGGGCAACTCGTTATAATTTGGACTTAATCCAATGTTAAAGTGAAGGATTATCCCGGCGGCGGGTTTGGAAACTTCAACCGGCGGGGTTGGCTACCTATACCGCCGGGGCTGACAACCTCAACTGGCGGGGTCTGGAGCTGTCTCCAAACTCCAATGGAGTTTGATGTAGAACCTGACCCCCGGCGGGTGGGGAATTGTCAACCGCCGGTTGACTACATCCCCGCCGGTGGGGGAATTTTCAACCGCCGGTTGACAATGTCCCCGGCGGGTGAGACCTTTACAAACCGGCGGTGGGGTTTTGTTCGTCCGTTGGGTTTTGGCTTTTTTTATCCACGCTAGTATTTGATGCTTCTTTTTTAACACGCATAGGGTGATGAGTCAAAGGATTATTTGACTAGTTCGTGCATGGCGAAGGGGGAGGAGGAGGAAATACCGGTGCCTTGCTCCGTCGATTATAGCGAGCTGTTCAACACCAAAGGACAGTACTACTCCCGGGCAGACCTTATTGAATGGGTTAAGGAAACCGCATCGGATAACGGGTTTGTAATTATTTTACGCCGATGCGATAGACACGATCGCAAAACTCTGAGAGTAGAGTTTGTGTGCGAAAGATCCGGTGTTTACACAAAACTCGTAGACCTCAAGGATCTAAAGAGGAAGTCTACCCGAACGAAAAAATGCGGATGCCCGTTCGCCCTTAAAGGAAAGAAGATGGGTGATGATTTGTGGGGAATAGAGGTTGTGTGCGGCGTTCACAATCACGATACTGCATCCTACAAAGAAGGTCATTCCTACGTGGGACGGTTTCAAAAAAAAAGAGATGGATTTTGTGGTTAGTTCGAATAAAATGGGATCCCGTCCTCGTGATATTCTTGGTGGAGTGAAGAAATTGAACCCTAAGAATTCTTCTACAATCCGCAGCGTGTACAACGCAATACTAAAACACCGGAAGCTCGAGAAAGGTGGTCGGTCGCAATTCCAATACTTGTTGGGTGAACTAAAGCGACTAAACTACTACGAATTCCATAGAAAGTCCGAAGACGGAAGCGATATCATAGGCGAGCTTTTTTTTGCGCACCCGGTTAGTTTGGATTTGTTACGGACATTTCCGAACGTCATTATAATGGATAACACGTACAAGGTGATCAAATACGGGATGCCGTTGTACGAGGTCGTGGGTTCGACTTGTACGGGGAAAACATTCTACATTGGATTTGCTTTTATGTCGAGTGAAAAAATCGAGGCCTACAAGTGGGTGTTAGGATGCTTACATTCGTTGATGGTAACTCACTCCATCGAATTACCATCCATTGTTTTGACGGATAGAGATTTGGCGCTTGTGAATGCGGCGGAGGAAGTGTTCCCAAATGCGACGCACATGTTGTGTCGATGGCACATCAACATGAACGTCCTAGGAAAAACAAAAACGATCATAAAGGAGAAGGTAGTGTCCGATGCCTTTTTGAAAGTGTCGAACGGAATGATGTTGGCGGAAACGGAGTTAGCGTACGAGAACTACCGGTCGGAATTGCACCGCGATTTCAAAGACTATCCGAAAGCGATTGAGTATACCGAAAGTTGGGTGGGGCCGTACGGTGAAAAGTTTGTCACGTGGAGAACTAACAAGTGGATGCATTTTGGTAACCAAACCACAAACCGCGTGGAGAGCGCTCATTCGAGTCTCAAGCGTTTCATCGGTACGAGCAAAGGTAACTTTGAATCTTTTTGGTTGAAGTTGCATACTTTGATTGAATTGCAACACGGGGACATCAAGGCTTCCTTCGAAAAGAGCCGGTTGTTGGCCCTACATAAATTCACAAACATTGTGTACGGTCAAGTAAAAAACAACATCTCCCACCATGCAATGGGAATTTTGGCCGACGAAGTCGAATGTGCCCGGAACATGACAATCGCACCGGATATGCCTTGCGGTTGTGCCATACGAACTACGCACGGCATGCCTTGCGCCCACGAAATCTATGAGTTTGTTGCGAAAGGGATAGAGGTGCCGCTTGATTTGTTTCACGAACATTGGAAGAGGTTAGACATCCTAGTTCGTACCAACCTCTCGACGAATGAGCAACTTAAAGCAAAGCTTGACAAGCTAGTATCCGATGTCATGGCGTCCAATGACGAAGCACGGATAGAGCACATTTATAAACAATGGTTTGCCGTCGTCCATCCCGAAACAACTAACATTTTGGAGCCGTTGGTTAAGCAAAAAGCGCGCGGTCGTCCACCTAACAAACGTAAGTTATCTATTGCCGCCGATGATAAATCCACTAAACGCGAAAAAAGTTGGCACGAACATGTACTTAAGGAAGAAAATGATAGTACGCCATCCTTGCTTGGAGACTTCAAACTTCCAACCGAAACCTCGAGGAAAGGGAAAAAAAAGGAGCCTAAACGTGGTTCGTCGACCACCCCCGCTCGTACGAAAGGTAGCGCTATTCGAACGCAAGCAAGTGGTACAACGCTTAGTAGTGGAACGGTGGGTTGTAGGTCAAGCTCTACGATGCCGGTGAAGGCAAGTTTTGTGGACCCCAAAGGATACATGAACCAATTCCCGAGCTATTTTATGCCTTTCGTAGAGTCCATTACCGATGTTAAATCCGATGGGCATTGCGGGTACCGCTCGATAGCGTACGCCTTGAACGGGCATTAAACATCCTGCACACGATGCCTCCCTACCGTGGTTGAAGAACATTCTGCACAGAACCGCATCGACGAAACCAGAAAACTCCTCTTGCATCGTAGTTTTGACGTAGTCGAATGCGCATAGTAGGCTTGCATCTTCGTACACATTCCAGCCGGAATCATCCATTGTTTTAACTTAAGTGTTTAGTTTCATCGAAGGGTTACAGTATTTATAGAGTTCATAGGTGGCGCAATCATACAAATAGTGGGCGGGAAATGCTCTTGTTTACCCCGCTTATTATTTGTTGGCGGGACATTTTTTGGCGGGACATTTTTTGGCGGGAGTTTATGTGGAAAAGTATTTGGCGGGAGTTTAATATCTATAAAATAAATTTCCTGCCCACACAACAAGATAAACCCTAAAATAACGTGTCTCTGGAACGAGTTCGAATATCAACTCAAACATAACAACTAAACATAACATAAACAACTTAGCATTACATAAACAACATAACACATAACACATATAATAAAAACATAACATGTTACAACAACATTAGGCAACATAAATTATAATAACACGTTCGAATACGACACATTGCGCTATTAGTAGTCGTAACGCAAGCTGTTTAAAACATCGTCGCCATCCTCCCTTGACATAACCATATCCTCCACATATGCTACCATATCCCTAGTGATATAGTCGCAGACGGTCATGTCCCAGACCTTTACCGCCTCCTCTTTAATTCTTCGCGGCATGAACAACAACTTCGTGAGGGGCTGCACAAAGAGGTAACGTGCCTTGATTTCGTCACGGCTGCGCACAACGACACTTGCAGTTTCTAAATAGCCGTAGTTGTAATACATATGACACAAAACCCTTTCAAAAAATGCATCACTCCTATCTTCACCCAACTCAGCCCGGGCATCCTTGACTGCTACAAGCATGTAGTAGTCTTCATTAGCGGTAAACTCCATTTGTTTCTAAGTGTTTGATGGATGCCATGTTGCTCGTTAACACTTGTGTATTTATAATGGAAGTATATCGTTGTCGGGAGTTTCATTTGGTGGGAGAGTCATATGGCGCGAAATATTTTTGGGCGGGGGCAATAATTGTATTAGGTCCCCGCCGG
The DNA here is from genome assembly GCA_036936605.1 of Limnanthes douglasii subsp. nivea. Lineage (NCBI taxonomy): Eukaryota > Viridiplantae > Streptophyta > Magnoliopsida > Brassicales > Limnanthaceae > Limnanthes > Limnanthes douglasii. Next base: position 89,821,038 of record JAUPFV010000003.1, read on the forward strand.
TCCATGACTAGTCAACAGCCGGTTCACCAATCCATATAAATCTTATAAATTTTTTTAAAAAAATATACTTACCCCGTCGGGGTGGAATTGTCACCCCGCCGGGGAGGAAATGTCCCCGGCGGTGCTGATTTTTCACCCCGGCGGGGTAAGTATCTCATCCTCAATGTTAGTTGAGGATGGGTATGGGTCCCCATCCCCGCCGGGTGACCAATATTCACCCGCCGGGTGACTACTTCCCCGGCGGTTGAATATTTATCAACCGGCGGGGGAGAGAGTGGAAATTTACGAATTTCCACTCGCTCTCAACCGGCGGGGTAAGTGTCTCTACCCGCCGGTTGAATATTCACCCCCGCCGGTGGAGTAATTATCATCCGCCGGGGAAGTAGTCACCCGGCGGGTGAAAATTGTTGAACCGGCGGGGACGGTTAGATTTTTAAAAAAACTACCAAGTTTTTTTTAACTTGTAATGGTTGAAACTTTACGATCTTTTGTTTGTTTAAGCCTACAACGTGGATGAATATATTGATTGAATTAGATAACGTAAAGTGAACGGCAATAACGAACTATAATTAAACAAACACAATGTATTCATAACTTCAAACTAAAATACAACAAAGTTTTTAAAGTAACAAACTAACCCAAATGTCAACAAGTTGAACGTAACGTAATGTTCAAAACTAGAACAACAAGCATAATAAAAATCCAACCATAATAATAAGAAGCCACGGTGCGGTAAGCTCCATAACCTTCCTCCCAAAAGCCACTATCTCGTCATTCGAGTCGTCTAACGGCCGAATACGATTAATCGTATTCACCACATCGACCGCCGACGTCTCCGTAAGAACCCGAGGTGTGATATTAAACCACCCATACTTCTTCACGTACGCCTTGTACTGGGGGGACGAGGTGTGAGTACTCCCTTCCAAAGGCCTCGAATACCTATCGATCACGTATAGGTGCTCCCTCCACTGTGTCCAATGCCTAACCTGAACCGGATACCGAAGATGGTCTCCTCTACCAAGACCGGTTCTAGCAACGAGGGGGTCGAGCGGCTTTTCTTGGATCCAACCGAACTGGCGCATCACTCGGTCGGGGTGATATGCCTCGCTCACCATCATTAGGCGAATAGGGTTTTGGTACAACCCTATTGCCTGCTCCGGCCATACCTCACGGACATCCTCGTAAGGTCGGAAAATAACCTACAAATAAAATTATTTCAACGTCCAACATTTTATATAAAGTAGATTTATTTAAATAAACGTAAAAAAAGAGAACTTACATCCTTTTCTCCTTGCGCCGCAAGGATCTCACGGTAGTACGGCTTCCCCCGAGCTAATGATACCGGGATCTTTTTCGGCAACCACGCAAGCATCTTCGGATCTGTCGGGCTATAACCACTGTTCACTGGCGCGCGGAAGACGGGGAAGTGGTCATAGACCCAACACTCGAACAAGGCCGAGAAGCCGACCAAGGTCTTTAAGGAGTGCTTCGAGATGCCTCCCAAACTCTTGTACAACCACACTAACGCACAAGTCCCCCATGCGTACTCACCAACCAACTCTAAATCCTCGAGGGCTAGAAGGAAATCGCACTGGATGTTCTTCTGGCTCGTGTTGGTGAAGATCGTACACCCGAGGAAGAACAGGATATATGCCCGAGCTGCTGCCTTCTTCATCTCCGGAGTGCAGGCGGTGTTCGAATCTAAGTACGCTTCCCCCGAGAATGTGGTCCTAAGCCATCGGAGGCCGAATCCGCTCCCGTCATGAGCCTCCATTTCCTGCTGCACATCAGCAGCCGAAACTCCCAACAGCTCCCCATACCGTGCATACGTCGCCTCTATCGGATCAGGCCGGAAGAGGTCAATGATTCTCCCCTCAACCGGGAGGCCCGTAATGACATACACGTCGTCCAGTGTCATCGTCATCTCCCCAAAGGAGAACTGGAACGTGTTCGTCTCCTGGTGCCACCTCTCACCGAAGACCTCCGCCAACTAGACGTGGTTGTTGAACCTCGGTAAATGCCGCATCAAGGGCCAAAATGGGGTCTCCTCCAGGTACGCCCTAACCCCCACTTGTTTGCTAAGGTCCCACTGACCAAGCAAACCATACTTCGACTGCACCGTAATGCCCGAGCGCGCTTGTAAAAAAATTCAAAAATAATTACAATGTTAAAAAATGAATTCAAGTAAACAAAAAAATAATAAATTAATTAACTTACATCGTTTTTGAAGGCGTAATACGCCTCGTGCTGCGCATACTCGGGGAAGAGAAGCACACTATTTTGGGATAGGAAAAGATTTTTTCATCCCTCCGCATCGGTTGGAGGCCCTTCGGGACGGACCTCTCTTCGAGGTGGTGGCAACGGGACCTCCGCTTCCTCCTGCTCCGTATCCTCCTCCTCCTCGTCCACTAGGGCACGCCGGCGGATGGGGAGCACCTCTCGTGGAGGAGAAGATCGTCGACGGGGGGCATCCCTGGTGGCATCGAATTTCCGATGCCGCAAAGATCGCTCGGTCGGATCCTCGCGCTCCTCGCGCACCTCGCGGTGGGGGCGAACACGCTCTGTCCGATCCCCATGTTCCGGCCTAGCGGCGACCACCGCCCGTCGGCTACTGCCTTCACCTTTTTTTGCCGCCTTGGCCGCCTTCTCCTTCGTTAGGCGAGGTGCTTCGTGTTGGCTGCAAAACATTAGAGAAAGAAGTTAGAAAAATTTATAAAAAATACAAAAAAATAAATGCAGAAAGAGGGTAGCAACAGGTCTCCCCCGCCGGGTAAGGAATTTTCACCCGGCGAGTGAAAATTAAACTATTTAATATTTTAGTTTTCACCCGCCGGGTGAAAAAATAAATTAAATGGTTTAATTTTCACCCGCCGGGTGAATGCCCTACACCCCGGCGGGGGAACACGAAAACCTGCAAAAAAAAAGGTTGAAGACAACCCAAAACCTCGAAAACCTACCTAAATCAGCCACAAGCAACCTAATCTAGCATACCCTAGCATTACTAGACAACTATAAACAACATATAACACTAAATCAGCCACAAACCTAGCATCAAAATCAAAAAACCTAACCTAAACCAAATATAGAAAGAAAGTTCATTTAAGAGTAAAAACTTACTCTTTTCCTTTGCCCATTGTAGTTCTTGAGTTGTTGTTGATGTGTAGAGATCTTCGGATTTGATTTTGGGGCTGATTGTAGAACTTTGGAGTTTTGAGAGGTTTTAGGGTTTTGGGGTTGATTTTGGGTTGGGGCTGTTTTAGAAGTGGGAATGCTTAGTGTTTAGGGTTTTGACTTAGTAAAAAAACGAAGGGTTTTTTGGGTATTAGTTTGGGGCTACTTATATTTTTTATGGGTATGCTTAAAATTGGGGCTGGTTAGCCATTTGGGCCCCAATTTAGCCATACCCTTAGTTTAAACATCTTCATCACATATTACATTTTGGTAATTCCAACTTCTATTTTATTCAAAATCTACTTCACTCAAAATATACCTCGTATTTCATTTATTTATTCTTTTACTCTACACAAATAATTATTCTTATTTTATATTAATTTCACCATTATTAGTAGCTTTTCTAGTCCTTCTAAAGAAATCTAAAAAATGACTAAAATTGATTGAGACAAAAACTTCTTCACAAATAAACTAAGCACAACTCCTTGAAATTAATCTCATCTTGTATTTAGACTACACTTCAATATTTTCGTAGTATCGTACATCATTTTGGAGCGAGAACATACTTCAACATTTTTTGTTAAAAATTGAATACCCCTTCGAAATTTGGTATGAGCGCTATTATCAATTTTAGAAATCACATGGAAGGTGATAAAAGGTATTAGGAGATTGTTTATTTTCTCATGATACATCTTGCACCTGTCAAACATACAAATCTTAATCAAATATCCGTTCTTGAAAAGATTCATGTTTGGCAATGAGTAATTCAATATATTTTTTAACTACCTTTTGAAAAATCTTATTGAGCATTCTCTTATTCTTTCCTTATGTCCCATACCATTTAATACCTTACCTAAACCAAATTTAGAGAGAAAGAAAGAAAGTTATCCGTTCAAATACCTCATCCACAACAATCACATCTCAACTTCTTCAATGCGTTCCAGTCCGATTTGGCTTTTGTTCTTAATCTAGTGATTTTTTTTATGTTTATGATTGGTATAAAAAAATGTGTGGGACTGGCGTACCATTAAAAAAATGGTTGTTGAGAGAGAAGCTGCAGGGATAGTGTTTGATAAACCTCTTCAAGTTGTCCAAATTTTTGCTTGCAGTCTATGACCACATACGAAGAAAAATCACAATCTACTGACGTCATATATTCTTTTAACAACCCTTCTACCCTAACCTCCACAACCTGCTCTCAAACACCTCATCGGAAATCTCAATTCCTTGTCATGGGTGAATCTGATAAACTAAACGTTTTAATAAACAACATCACTCGTCGAATCCTAAAGTAAAAACCACAACCACAAAAATACAAGGCAACCCAAAAACTCTTCCCCCGAATGGAGCAGGTGTGATAAACATAAAATCACATGTGATTCCTTTGGTCAAAGAAAAGACTAATGCTCTAAAGACCGCTCCCCAACTCCAAGATGAACCTTACGAGGAGCTAAACAGCCTCGAATTGGGACCAACTGGTGATTCAGAAAAACAAATAGATGATGATACTCCAACATCCAATCAGAGGAAAAACCCTTGGAAAAAAGGTCCAAGTCAAAGAGGAAGAAATCAAAAGAAGTTGTTACGTTTCCTGCAGAGTTGGATGTCAATCTTGGTGAAACTTTCAAAGACGTACTCCTTGAGTATCTCATTTCACTTAGCAAAGTACAATATACATATATTGATGAATCTGATGCGCATACGGTTTGTAAACAATGGGGAATTCCTGAATCTATTTTCATTCACTTACCATTTACAGAAAAAACTCCATTATCATGTGGTGCCAATGAATTGGTTGTTTACCCGGAGATCTTAAATTGAGGTTTTCGGTTCTCGTTGGATCTGATCATTGTTGAATATATTGAACTGATTAATTTTGTGTCTGAGCCAAGCTAGTGCCAACTTATAGTTTACACTACTCTCTTGTATCATAGTTTCAATACCATGAAAGACTGAACTTCCGATATAGCAGTTCATAGAAAAGGCAGTTGTGTCAAAGAATCCATGTCTTCTCTTTTAATACATTATTCTTGGGAGTACTTCAAAAATGGTCGACGACCTGCTCGAAGCAGATAAGACATGAAAGAAAAAACAAATCATAAGTGATTACTGGGAAAATGGGAACGAAATCTCAACTAAAAATCGAAAAAGGCTGTTTTTAAAGTGGAAAAGCACAAGTAAGTTTTACTTATCTTAGTATTTATTATGCTTATAAATTTTACTAACTTAGTTAATATTTTCTAGAAATGAAAGGTTACCAACGACACTTTGCTACCGCAGCATAGACGATTTCAAAGATAAATGAATGGCCTAAGAATGAGTGGTCGAACGAATTTCACCATTGTTTTGATCCACTCAATCTTGTCCAAAGTAATTTGTGGAAAACAGAGTCTGTCATTGTTTTTTTGGTTAAATAAATGCATTAAAATGAATAAATATTTTCATACAGATACCTAGGGCAATCCCCAAGGAAAAGTTAAGTAGTGAATAAGTAGAGAAATACGAAATATGACCATATCAAGGTCAGAAGAAACAAACAATAAATGCAAGAAAAAAAATATGAAAAGTGGGATATGAGTCCAATAAATGGAAAAAGAGTCAGAAATGTGTGGCAGAGTCGATAATGGTCATCAACATCCTATGAAAACCAAAAAAACAGAAACAACATTAAGTTAGTGGATGATAGTTCTGAAAGGCCAATCGGTCTTAGTTCCTAAAAAATGAAAACGAAGATCGACTAATAAGCGAAAGAAGACATATGTAGCAAGGCTCAGAGGGGAGTCGAAGATTCGGATATTGTGCTCTTTCCAAATGTGGTAAGTGATAGTACCAAAGAAAGCACGTTAAAAGTTTCGAAGATTACATGGGTTCCAATTGGAGGCTTCGAGAAGCTAAGAGTTCTGATTGTAGTTATTCATGAAAGGGATTCCAATCTTCGTTTGGGCGTGCTCACAAATGCTCTGGGAGATATTGCAATCATAGAAGATATGTTTTAGGCTTTCATCTGTATTATTGCCATGAATTGTAAGTCAAAGAATAAAAGAATAACAAGGAATATTAAATTTACTCCAGACAAGATCTGCTCATCTGACATAGGGGATATGCAACCGAATGGCGGCGTAAGTGTCTTTAATAGAGAAAATTTGAGTTTTTTTATCCGCCGTCTAGAGAGGGATATCATCAACAAGGGCGCTTGGAGGAGGAAGGTAGAGAATAATGTTGTGAAGTTCTGTAAGGTTGTTTCTGATCCTAGCCCTGACGGATCTTCTGTTAGAAGGCCAAATCCAATGCCCATCAGAGATAAAATCAGATATAGTAATGTAGTTACAAATTCTTGAATCGGTGATGATGGACTAACCATAGTGAGAAGCCAGAGAGGTAGGAAAGAGACAAGGATCAAATTAGAAGGAGGTTTTCATGTTGTTACTGATAGCCATCCTGAAAAGATTGTTTGCTAGAGGCCTAAGCAATAAAAGTTTCCTCCAATTCCACGAGGGGGTGGAACCGGGAGGCATGTCCCAGTTTTTTTTATAAAAAAAATCAGTTTTAATCCAATCACTATAGATATAGTTTGAAGTTTTGTTGATAATTGACCAAAGGTGCTTAAGGAATGTCGCCTGATTCGAGACTTTTAATCCTAAAATTTAAAGGCCCCCTCAAGAAAGGATACAATAATCGAGGACTATACCTTTTTGGCACAATATATTTTTAAATCATGGTCGGATCAGAGATAGCGACGAAGAATTTGGGAGAGTTCTGAAAGAGAGAATTAAGATTAAAGACTAGTACACTTGCCCAACAAATAAAATTGATTTAATGAGCTGATGATGACCATCATAAGAGAGGTACTTGGAAGTCCAAGAGCCAACCTTAAAACCCGGAAGGTTGATGAGATCGGTCTTAAGGGTGAGATTGATGCTCGAAAGGAAACTCTGGCTTTTATCTGGGCTTATTTTGATCTCAGAGAGAGAGAAGAAATCATTGAGACCCTCATTTATTAGGAGTAAGGAGTTGATATCGCCATGACAGAAAATCATGAGATCATCAGCAAAGAACAGGTTAACAATATTCAATTTATGGCATTTCCAGAGTCTGTCATTGTTATTGACAAATTAATAGAACCTCATGCTCTAGCCGACATCATGAAAAGATGATATGCTCTAAATATTCTTCATGTTAGGAATACAACTTCTAGCAAAAAAATGAACAAGAACTCTGAGTGTGAATCATCAAAAGGAAAAAAAAAGAAAATCAAAGCCTAGTCAGAAGAAGAAGAAGAAAAGAAGATAAAATATTAACCCTAGCACTGGAACCTCTGTTCCGGAAGCTCCAAAAAGAAACAAAATGATTGCACTAAATAAGAAAAACCATGTTCCTTAAAGAATTCCAAAGAATCTGTTCATGACCAAAATATTGATATATCATCCCATAATCCTACACCAGACTTCGACATTACTGAGGAGGAAAATTAAGACAATCAATTTTTTTATTCCAAACCCCAGTTTCACGTAAGTGATGGCCAAGCTGATAATTATACGGACAAGACTACTAATAACCTAACATAAAATAAAAATCATTACCTAGAAGATAAATTACCATATCTTTTGGTGAACCACTCTCAACCATCTTCCTTATAAGAATCCTTCATTCTATACCTCTCTGATGAACTATCAGTTACATTTTATAACATGGTTTGACATGTGACAACTCTTGATAGAAGCACCAAACAAATCGATATTTATGCCAATAAGTTTCCCATTGAAGCACAAAATGTTCAGGAAGAAAACCAAGCGATTGTTAAGGAACTTAAGAACCTTTGTAAAAAATCACATACTAACACAAAATGGGATGAAAGTGCTCAAAGAAATCTTATTGAGTAATTTTACATCTTTCAAGAATACAGATTTCATTTTCATAAAGTCGTAATGTAGATAAGGAAAGATCTAACTGTTAAACATCAAATAAACTTCAAAAAGAACACTCCAACTATGAAAGGATCAATATCTTGTATCAGGAAAGTGAGATTGGAAAAAATAAAGCCTTTGAAGATTTAAAGAAATTCAAAATTGAAGTTGAAAAGGAAAAAAATCTGCCATTAACATTGTTGTGAACAAATGCGTCAAATATTGTCTCGACACGTTAAATATTCGTGAAAAAGAAGCCAAAATTTCCATGATTCTTGCTGAAGCTAAAGATTGCAGAATACTGGTACATGGTTCATGAAGATCAACATCTTAAATATGTTTTCAAAATAGTTGTGTTCACAAAACCAGTTAAGTGTTGATTTAATATTTCGTAGTCACAAAATTACCATTGTCACCACGACAAGTCACCACACACTTGATGTATTGACAAAAGAAAAATTGTGTTCACAATACCGGCTATATAGGCACCTCGTTAAAACCTTCATGAGCCACCAGAAGAGGAAAACGTATGTCACTAGTCCATATGCACATAAGAAAAATAATGGTTAACTCAATGTTATGAAAATTACTCACAATACAATCACAAATGTTCAATGTTCTAAGGATATTATAATGGTCTTCCCTTTTTATTTTGCAAGTGATACGTCCTAGGCTGAATCTTTTCTATCAGTGAATATGGTCCTTCCTAGTTTGGACTCAATTTATCCAGACTCTTTTTTTTATATGCATGAAAAAATTTCTCAACATTTTATCTTCACCTTGAACTCCCTTCATCTTATTCTCATCAATGTTTGGTAATGAATGTAATGTGCCCTTATTATTTTTTCTGATGTCAAATCAAGTTCGACCTTTCTTTTTTCTTCATTATCATCCTCATATTAGTTGAGTATAACGTAAGATGGAAGAGTAGATTCTGATAGGCTAACTGCATCCATTCCATACACTAGGGAAAATGGATCTTATGAGTTGTTGTTCGATGGGTTATTCTATAGGCCCATAACGCTTCTTGAAGATAGTTAGGTCATTTTCCAGATGCACCCTCTAAATTTTCTTAAAGCCATCCAAGATGGTTTTATTAGTAAGTTCCACCTGACCATTTGCATGTCGGTAAAAAGATGTTAAAAACACTATTTGATACCCATCGAAGAACAAAACGATTTAATATTTTTGTTGTTGAAGTGTGGTCCATTATCAGTGGTAATTATTTGCGGCACCCCACATCTACAAAAAATATTTCACAAAATAAACTTGATATCTTTAGTTCTTGTCCCTGATAAGGGTTCCAGTTATGCCTGATCGTGATAAAAATAGTTCGGATTCGGGTGTGATTAACTGGCGTGCAAGGAGAGTATATAAGTGAAGCAATAGAGACAGAAAGTAGTGAGAGAAATTAATATTAAATTAATATCCGCAGGGACAAGCGTCAAACATTGAAACTAGGGCTGTAAAAAAAATCCGAAAAATCCAATATCCGACCGAAATATTTGATATCGAATCCGAATAAAACGGATATTATCCGTATTCGAAAGAAAATGGATAATATTCGTATCCGAATTCGTATCCGAAAATAACAGATATGGATATAGTCATATCCGTATTCGAAATATCCGATATCCAAATTTTATAAATAAATATATATAATTTTTTTTTATATATTTAAGCATATTTTTTAGCTATCTCACATTGTAAAAAACAAAACAAATTACTAACAAAGTTGGCTATAAATATATAGGATTGCTTCTTTAAACAATGTATTTTATCCCACATCTAAAGTTGGAAAAAAAGTTGCTACCAAGCTGTTTATAAAACACATGGCTGTTTTTTATAACAAATATATCTTTTTTAATATTGTGACTCTTATCCCACATTTAAAATGTGGAAAAAAATGCTACCAAATTTTCTATAAAAGACATGGTTGCTTTTCAAAATAAGTATATTTTTCTTAGTCTTATCCCACATCTAAAATAGGAGTGTGAATTTCTACTAAGGTGCTTCTAAAAGTAGCCCATCCAATAATACAATTAGTTAAAAAAATTAGTGGAAATTCGGATTCGGATATTATCCGTATCCGGATAATATCCGTCGGATACGGATTCGGATGTTGTTTTTTACAAAACTTCGGATCCGAATTCGGATTTGGATAGTGATTTCGGATTTCGGATTCGGATATAGGCAGATTCGTATCCAAAATATCCGTTTGACAGCCCTAATTGAAACAACGGAATGAAGCGGAAAGAAAGATCAAACGTCACTCGAGACAAAACGACAGTGAATCCACTGATTTTGAGTCGGACGAATCTTTATCCTCGGAACAGGAGACTCTACGAAGAAAGAAGGAAAAAAGGCTTACTAAAAAACGAGACCCAACGTAACTGATCTCGTCATTTTGGATTGTCAAAACGAAAAAGGGAATAATACAGAAAAAAGGACGTCGAACTCCCATGTGAAAGAAGAAATAACTACAGTTAGTAAAGAAGAACATGTGGTTTTACCATAGGTACAATTCTCTTCTGGAATCCAAACTTACGGTTATAGGATCAGAAGTCAGTTTGCCAATCCAAACGAAGAAGCTTTGTATGGCATCCCTACTAAAGGTCTGGGAAGTGGCGCTTTAGTTTTGAACATAATTGAAGATCATCTCCTCTGTCAGACAAAATTTTGTCACGACATCTCCCGAAACAATTTGATATATCAAAATTAGACAAGTACGATAGAAAGAAAGATCTTGAAAAAATCACTTAAAAGCGTTCAAATTTTTTATGTTGAGCTTCGATAATGACGATAAGTTGCTTTGTCGGCTTTCTCAATGACTTTCAAAGATCGAGCCTCGAAGTGGATAATCGATTACCGCAAGGTTGCATAAAATATTTCAGCATGTTCAGGGTCATGTTTAGACAGCAGTTCATCGGAAGTAAAAAATTTCGGGCAGACGGAGACACTATTGTCTACTGTCGCCAGAAGATGGGTGAAAGCTTGAGAGATTACACTAGACGATTCGTGGACGCCAAGACCGACCTTGATCATTGTGAAAAAAATGTTGCTTTGACAAGATACAAGTTAGGACTACATCATGGACCTATGAAGCAAGTGGTAACTAAGAAACAAGCATTAACTTTTTCCGCATTATTGGCCCAGGTAGAAAAGTAGATCTTGATCGAAGATAACGAGGCGTTTGAGTTGGCTGCACAAGTATAGCAAAGTGCACAAGCTGCGGTTGTATCATATCAATGAAACCTGTTAAAATATAACTCGATCCCGCGTCCAAAGTCGATAAGTACTCTGCCACCCGCGACACCATCTAGTCCGGCTAAGGTTTCGATGCCTCGGCTGCAACACGCCAAGCAAAACAATCAAACAGTCACCCGACCTATCTCTAAGAAATGGATCTGACCCGCTCATTTTGCTGATCTCACGGAGTGTGTGGCTACCATTTTCGAGAAAGCAAAAAAGAACGCACATTTTCGAAAGCCTTTCCCAATTCATATTCCTCGGGAGAATCACAATAATTTGTATTGCATGTATCACGAAGATTTAGGACATGACACCATGGATTTTATCGCCTTGAAAAAGGAGATACAGATGTTGATAAAAAAATGGACAGTTGACTAATTACATAAAAAAATAGGTGCAGTAAAATGTGGCTTCCAAGGAAATCGTAGCAGTCCCAAAACCAAAGACAACCATGGCTATTACGGAGGTGACCGGCCTATTTGATGTGTCTATGAAATATCTACATCCCGACATTAATCGGAACATCATTGGAGTAATAGAGGAAGAAGTAGAGCAATGCAGGAAAAAGGTTTCCCATTTATGTTGGTTTTTTTGAATATTTAACAATCTTCGGGGGTAATTCAATGGCAGGAATGACCAATTCTTCTCGGAAACGACACATTGTGAATTTAGCTACTCAGTTGGAAGCCAGAACATCGCCTCATCTACATGTCAGCCCTTCTCCTTATATGTTCTTTGACGATGATAACATGAGAGAGATTTCGGGATAGCATGAGGATGTGGTCGTTATTGGAGCCGCAATCGTAAGAGAGGAAGCACGGAGAATTCTTTTCGACGTCGGGAGTTCTGCCAACATAATTTATTTAACCACTTACGCTCATTTCAAAAGACCACCGGTAATTTCCAGGTCGAATAGGACTATCGTAGGATTCACAGGGTTAACTACGGTAGTAGTTGGCGAATTTGAGGGCTTGATTCAATTGGGACAGGCCCCTTTCGAGAAAGAGGTGACGGTTCTGTTTTCTAGTCGTCGACGCACCCGGTTCTCATAATGCAATTTTGGCAGGTCCTGACTATCAAGAATGCATGCAGTAACGTCTACGGTCCACCAATGCTTGAAATATGTGATCAGATATAATATAGGTGTAGTACGAAGCAGTCAGAAGGTGGCAAATGAATGGTAAAGAGTTGCTCTAGAAGTTAAGAGTGATCAAGATATGGTACAAACAAGGTATTAGCAATTAGCGGGGTCAGCATCGAGGTCACAACCGGTAGACGATCCCCGAGAGGCCTACAACTTGTTATCCACAGACGAGGATTGTGAGAACTATGAATTTACCAAAGGAAATTTTTTGAAAATTGGAACAAATTTTTCGTTTAATTTTCGTGAAAAGTTAATTTTGTTTTTGAAGGAAAGGTTACACTTGTTTGCATGGTGTTCAGAAGACGTGACTGATGTTCCAGACAGTTTGGTTACTCACAGTTCGGCAGTAAGCCAAAATGTAAGACCAATTTCACAAAAGCGTAGAGATTTTTCTCTAGAAAAGGCCGCAGTGATACTTTTAAAAGTAGAAAGAATGATAGGTGTAAGCACATCAGAGAGTCTCAATACCCGCAATGGACATCGAACCCAGTTCTGGTAAAAAAGAAAAACGACAAATGGAGAATATGCGTGGACTTCACCGACCTAAATAGGGCATTCCCCATAGATCCTTTTCGAATACCGAGAATCGACCAATTGGTAGATTCGACATCGGGAAATAAACTATTATCTTTTATGGATGCATACACTGGATACAACCAGATCAAGTTAAACCCCAACGATCAAGAAAGCACAACCTTTATAATGGGACGGGGTTTGTATAGCTATAATGTTATAATTTTTGGTCTAAAGTACGCTGACGCGACATATAGAGGTTGGTAAACAAGGATTTTGAGAATCACCTAGCCGATCTAGCTGAAACCTTCGATAATTTGACAAAGATAAACCTCAAGCTAAATCCTGATAAATGCTCATTTGGCGTTCGGTCTGAAATTTTTTGGGGTTCCTGGTTAGCGAAAAGGGAATTGAAGCCGATTTGGTACAATTGAGATCCCTAAGTATCATGACGCTCCCAAGGAGCATAAAAGAAGTACACATCCTGACGGGACGTTTGGCAGTCCTAAATCGATTCATATCCAAATCTTCTAACAAATGTGCGCCTTTTTTCCAGCTCCTAAGGAACGCCAAGACATTCTCATGGATGCATGGATGTGGTGAGGCCTTTTTCGGGATTAAGAGTTATTTATCATCTTCGACCTTGTTGACTAAACCTTTGATAGAAGAAAAATTATTTATTCTTGTATGTTGCAGTGAAAGAGTACGTGGTGAGTGCTGCATTAATCCGCGAATCCGAACCGACTTCGAAAGCAGTATACTACGCTAGCAAAATCTTATTGGATGTTGAAACAAGGTATTGAAACTTGAGAAGCTTGCTCTGGCTCTAGTAACCGCAGAACGAAAAATGCTTCCCTATTTCCAAGCCCATACAATAGTGGTTCAGACATTTTTTCCCTTAAAAAACATTTTGCAATCACTGATTCTTTGAGCATCGTGTCATGACATCTATCCGTGGATCATAGCCCAAGAAATCCCATCAATCACAATAATAACAGAGTTAGAAAACAGGTGTGACATCGCTTGTCATGTATCTACAATAACCAACTCAGACTGGAGAAAATACATTCAGAACTTCTGAGCCAAGCAGATATTACCCGAGGATAAATGATTGGTGAATAAAGTACGAAATAAGATCCCGAGGATATGTGCTTTCGGGGGAGAGTCTGTATAAAAAAAATCTTTTAGCAAACCTCTGTTAAGGTGCCTGGGAACCAGTGAATCACAAATAATCTTATCTGAGCTTCACGATGGAGAAGGAGCGACATATTGCAGATTCAAAGTATTAATCAGGAGAGTTTTACTTGCAGGTTTTCATTGGCCGACAATAGCATACGACGTGAAGAGCATGACCAAAACGTGCAAAACTTGTCAAAGATTCGTAAATGTAATTCACACGACAATCGTTCTGCTAGAATCTATTTCAGAAGGGCTCCCATTTGACAGATGGTGGATTGATCTGGTTGGACCACTTCGAACGACGTCCGGATGGAGGCAAATGATAGTAGTTGCTGTAGATTATTTCTCCAAGTGGTTCGAGGCAGATCCGTTATCGAGAACAAAGGCTAAAGATGTGATCAGGATTATTTGGTGAAACATTTGTTGTCGATATGGGATCCCGCAACGACTAACTATGGATAACGGCCCTCAGTTTGACAACAACAAAATGACGAAGTTATGTTCATCTTACGGTATCCGATAATGTTTCTCAACACCATTCCACCCGCAAGCTAACGAACAGGTAGAAGTTACAAACAGGACGATTGTGGACGACCTTAAAATATTTTGGAGGGAAAGGCCGGAAAATGGTCCGACGACCTTCAGGAGGTTCCTTGGGGATACCGAATGACTCCTCAAACGGCAACACATGAATCACCTTACGCTCTTGTTTACGGTATGGACGCGGTAACACCAGCAGAGACAAATTTCCCTTCTTATAGGGTTGGGAACTACACTAAAGATGGGAGTTCTGAAGATCGGTCTTTAGCCTTGGATTTAATTGAAGAAAGACGAAGTCGAGAACACCTAAATTTGCTACACTATCAAACGCAGATGAGAAGTCGATGCGCTTCAAAGGTTCGATGAAGAGAATTTAAGATAGATGACATGGTCTTGCGACGGGTTTTCCTACATACCAAAGTCAAGGCTCTCGGGAAGTTAGCACCAAATTGGGAGGGACCTTCCCAGGTGGTTGAGAAATTAAAAACTGGTACTTACAGAATCAAAGACAAACATGACAGACTCTTGCGACTCCCGTGGAACATCGAACATCTCAAGTTATATTTAGATTAAAGTTTCCAGTTTATCATCTTGTTTCTTGACTTTTTGTATATACTTTTGATTGGGCACATACTCTTTCCTATCTCGGTGGTGCGAGAAGGTTTTAACGAGGTATCCATCGAAACCGATCTTCTAAAAATTTTCTTTAGCCTTTTTTAAATTAAAGATTTGTCAAAATTCGAACCTAGAAAGTTTTCCAACTAACGAGTTGGTATATACGATCGTAGGTATTGATAAATTTTTCAACTCCGGTTGATCAACATTAATCATGAACCTTAAGGGTTTTTCAGTTCCGAACTGATCCACGTTATCAATCATGAACCTTAAGGGTTTTTCAGTTCATAACTGATCCACAATATTTTATCCCTAACCTCAAGGGTTTTTCAGTTCCAAACTGATCCACGTTATCAATCATGAACCTTAAGGGTTTTTTAGTTCATAACTGATCCATATAATGTATCTAGAACAGTACAGATCTATCAGTTTAAACTAATAAACATTACTAAACGAATTGGCATGCACAAAAAACATCAACATCATCGGGATATGCGATTAGGACCGACTTTGTTAACAAAGTACATCAGATGTGAAGAACGAGCCAGACATTACAAGTGAACATACCGACAGAAGTGACACAAACAACATTCTTAAAACATAGCCTACACAAGAAGATTAAAGGGTTGCATCATCAAGATCCTTATCGGACGAGCTGGCATCACTAGGTTCATCATCTTCACAAACAATCCCAGCAGAATGTTCCTCCTTTGGAACATCTAGCCACATCGATCCCAAAAGAAGTTGGGGATATTGGATATGAAGATCTAAAATGTAAGCAGTTTTTGCGTCGGCTACCTCCCGTTCCATGATCCTTCAACAGGAAGCAGCGAAACGACTATTCTCTTCTTTACTCTTCACCTGAAGCTCGTTAATATCTGCTTTCCCTTTTGCAACCAAATGGTGAAGAAAATGATTTTTAATTTTTTGAGCAGCCAAGGAATGAACTTTTTGATCGCGATCAATTTTTATTTTTGATAGCGAGCTACTCAAGGTTTGGTTGAGTTGGTTTTGTTTGTACTGGTTTTTCAGCCATTCTTCCTCCTTCGCCCGAAGAGTTTTTAGTTTTGTTTCACACTTGGTTGCCCGGTCCACGGTATCCTTGGAATCTTGTTCTAATTACCTTTGACACCAAAGATTTCTAGCTACCTCTTTCTTTAAGTCAGCTAAGCATTTTTGGGCTTCTCTAAGTCAGCTAAGCATTTTTGGGCTTCCGACAATTCATGGCTCAGTTTCCATGCTCTTCTTTCCTTCAGTGCCAGGGGCGCAACAATGTTATATAAAGAGATGACAAGAACATCTGATTAAATCAAAGGAAAATCTTTCGCACTCCTCGGTAAAATGAGGACTAGTAGATGTGCACCACTTGATGATGTACCTACCATAACGTTCCCCCCCTCAAAGAGGTAGGACACAATCTTTCTGGGACAAATTTACTGACCTCTTTCTTGTCCTCACTCTTAGAAGGTAAGACTGCAACGGCATCATCTACTACAAGGCCTTTAGGTGTTGTTTTAAGATTTTCCTCGATTACTGTGATAGGGGCAGTTGGTCTGGCACCTTCTTCGTTTTGTTCAAATAACGTCGGGATAGTTTCCTTTTCCACAACCGGCAGACTAGTCTTCAAACCCATCGAGTTTTTGGTCTCGTTTTCTCCTCACTATTTGTGATTTTTTTACTATACCTTCATCAGTCACGTTGTTCTTTCTTTTCTTCTCATTTTTGTCTTCGTTCTTCCTATCATTGCTATATGATCTCTCATCTTTAGCCGCCTACTCACTAAGGACCATAATTTTTTCAAATTCCCCAACCGGCACGGGATCATGGTCATTAACTTCAGTTTCTTTTTTGACTTGGACTTCAAAGAGCTCATCAGACTTAGCACGTTTGATGGAGCCCTGTTTCGCTTGGGGAGAAACAAACTGGCGTCAGGAGCATCGGTCTTCAACACTAGGTCGACCAAATCCGGTGGTTATCGCAATTGTTCAGCGGTCAAAGGCTCAGTCGAGCACCACCAGAGATTGTTGTTTATCAAGTTCGTGCTCTTAAAACAACAATGAAACGCCTGACCCCAGTTCTTCTGAGCATATTCTTTTAATTTCTAAAAGGTCACTTTGGCAGATTTTGAGTGATCCTTCTTCAACTTTTGCATTTTTTCCTTCGACACTGAAAGAAACTAATATTAATATATATATATATATATATATATATATATATATATATATACATGAAGGATTTACGAACCTTCATCGATTCATTTGCAAGTTAAACGCCTCGGGTTGTCAGACGAGCGAGCCGACCATTCTCTCATGCCCCACCAATGAAAACAAATCGGTTCTTCCACGCCTTGTCACCCTCAAACAGATGGTTCACAATCTTCATGTTGTTTGCCAAAGAAGAGTAAAATAAGGGCAGTTTAGGCGATTTGGAAAGACTGTCATCACAACATACTCCTCCATTGGCATCAGAACCTTAGATAATGTAGAGATGATTATGCATGACATCAATGTATACTAAGCGTTAGGGGTAAGCTGGGACATCACATGACAAGAATTTCAAATTACCTCACAATATCGGGATCTAGCGGAAATCTAAGACCCCAATTAAAAAAATCAGTAAAACGATTATTTTTCTCTCACCTACAGATAGTGGAGTCTCTCCAGGTACTCGAAATCGGAGTTTCACATCTTTTGGAATACCCCACGTAACCTCTAGCTCGGACATCTCTTTAGGGCTATAATATAAGTACTTACCACTAAATAAAGTGATAATATTATCCATAGACGGATCATTGTGATAGTCGGTTATAACCGCGCCGATTTCAGGCGGAAGGGGTTCTCTAACCACCGTAGTTTAGCAGCACTTTCTCCTTAGACCATAATTTATTTACCTTCCCGATGCTTCACATTACCATCATCATTAGTAACATGATCTATAACACCATCATAGGCATCCTGGACATAGTCATCAGCAACTAAGTTCAGGTCCAGATCTGCCCTTGGAAGAATACTCGTTTCTACAGCAGTAGCCTTTCGAGCTGTATCAATATCAGTAGCGGTCTGACCGCCAGGAACAGTGTTCTCTTCAAAGGAGGATCAGTTGTGAAAGTTGTTTTTTACTTAGGGGCAGCAGGGATACCATGTCCCCGACCTTTGTTTTGGGTAACGTTTTTGGCAGAACAGCCACCTCCTTATTTACAGACGCCAAATCAGTAAAGCTCTCTTTACTGCCAACACGCGTATGACCCGAACCAGTTTCCCTCAAGACTTTCGACATCGCTTCTTCTTGTTATTGACGTTCTACGTCACGCTGTGAAACCCCTTTGGAAGTGGTTACGATATTGTGGCTGGTACGAACGCCAATTATGTTTTTAGTTAGCTGCACAAATTCAGGAGATGAAGATGCAATCGAGTCCTCTATGACGACAAATTGAGGTTTAGGGTTGCATGAAGGGAAAGCCTCAGTGTTTGAGGTCCCGACGATATCACTAGCGGGAATCTCTTGGCCAGAGGCTACCGGGAAAGAAGAAACATAAGCACCGCTAAGAGTCGTTTCACTAGAAGAGATAAGGATCGGGTTGTGCATTGGGTCTAGAACATGGTCTAGAATTGTAATTTTTTCTCTAATTAAAAGCTGCAATAGTGCATGGTTATAAGGAACGATTATGGTTATCTGTAGAGGGGTCGATTGAGAATTCCAGATCAATCATGTGGCTCGATACTCAGCTGCTCTTCTGGTAATGCTCAAGTAATTTATAAGCCTAAAGACATGTTTTTCCTCTTTTTGTAGGCTTTCGTTTGCGCCTCGGGGCACATCTTCTCATAAACCAAAATTGAGTCTATCTCTAGAAAAATACAATATCAAGTCTCTTTCTCTAGGATTTTATTTGATATCAGATTATGAGATTGAGGAGAGGTATTTATAGGAGACATCATACCACAATAAACTCCTGTATGAAGAAGTGGAAACGAAAATAGCCTCTGGAAGTCGAAAAGTTGATTTGTCAGATTCACGAGTAAACACGCCACTCGTCGAAGCTTGACACGCCTCATTTTTGAACGGCTATCGCAGTGCTAGAGAGCTAGAAGCATCATTAGGGTTATAGCCGCTAGAATAATTTGAACACGTGGCACAACAAACGAGCTGAAACGATAAGTGGGTTGAGGGACAAGGCCCATTATGGTCAAGCCCAGGGAAAGCCAAATCTAGAAGCAAAAAATTCGATCAGGTGATTTTGAAATCCCGACCCGCACTAGCGCGGGAGCACCTGAAGAAGGTACCAGTTCGTAGCCCAACCACACTGATCACTAAAGTGATATCGTGGCGAACCAAGCAAATCGGACTCGCGCCCAACCCGACTACATACGCTACCTGACTTGATTTTATCGCAACAACAAAATAACCGATCCCGAGTTCAAATAGTCATCACTCCCGCACTCGTGAAGACTAGAGGACTACTGATACGACATTAAAATGTTGGGGCACGTTATTGGGCCTAAAGTGAATATACGACCCAACCAAGGGTAATAAATTGTAATTTAAGATAAATAACTCGACGAAGATGTAACCTCAATTAGCAAGTAAGGGAAATATAAAAGACCAATGTATAAAAATATAAAGGTTTAATTAGAAGGACTAATAGTGAAAAATAGGGGTCCACCACTGTTACTATATAAAGAAAACCTACCTTTTGGGAAAGGAGGGAATTTAATATTACTTTCTCTCTCTACCAGTTCACTTATTTACTCTCCTTGCACGTCAGTTAATCAGACCCGAATCTGAACTATTTTTATCATGATATATGCTCACTTTGAAAAATAATCCATATCCATAATAATAGTATGATGTCTTTGAGAAGCCATCAGTAGTGGACCTACCAAACCTATCCTCCATCTATCATATGTGAGTGCCTGAGAAATTGAATCCAGTGGCACATTTGGTATATGAATGACATTAGCAAATCACTGATAAGTATCACAGCTTCGAACTAGATTTTTGACAGCAATCATTATGGTAGGCCAATAGTATCCTACCAAAAATACTCTTCTTGTTAAAGTCTTGAAACCACAATGATTAGAGCCTTCCCCATCGTGTAACTCTTGACAAGATCATTTGAGATTCATTATTCCCTAAACATCGTAACAATGGTCGACTCAGTGACTTCTTGTATAATACTTCCAGAAATTATAAATTAATGTTCCTTAAACCTTTCGTTTTGAGCTAATTTATTGTCTACTGGTAATGTCTCTTCAAGCAAAAATTCTTTAAGTCGAACTACCAATCTCGCTTTTCTTCCTTGACAGCCACAAATACCTCTTCATAATATTAACAATGCTCATATTTAATTATTATAAAAGGGCTTTCTTGTACAAATATCCAAGGATACCCATCGGTGTAGGCAACAGTTGCTAACGGATCTGCAACAGAATTTTTTCCCCAGTTGATATGTTCAACTATAAAATCATCAAACATCACTATTAACCCTCTTAATTCGTGCAAGTACTTTATGAGTTGATCTTTACTTATTTGAGACATTCCTAACATGTGATTCACCACAACCTGTGAATCAGTCTCCAAACATACTCTCTTGGCTCCATAAATCCATGGAAGTCTCAATCCAGCAAGTGTTGCCTCATATTTTTCCTCGTTATTTGATGCCTTAAATATAAACCATGTAGCTTGATTCATAGATTCCCATGTTAGAGCAACAAATTGAATTCCCACTCCTGAGCCTAGAATATTTGATCCTCCATCACCTCGAGCTAACCACTCCTCTTTCAAGACAACTTTGTCCGTGTCATTCTCCTCGGAATCTGCCCGCTTTGAATGAAATTCGACAAGAAAATCAGCCAATGTTTGGGCCTTGATAGGTGTTTGAGGGGTAAAATCAATGTCATCATCTCCCAATTCTACATACCATTTTGTCATCATCCCCAAACAATCTGGCTTATGCAGTATATTCTTTAATGGGAATGAAGTGCGAACTATGATGGAATAGGCTTGGAAATAAGAATGTACTTTCTGAGCGGCTTTGACAAATGCGAAGAAATTTATTTTGTGACAAATGCTAAGAAAACTTTTCAAATACTATTTTCTTAAGCAAGAAAACTTTTACTCACATAATATACAGGGCGATGATAATCGTCCACTTCCCTCATTAAACTTCACTTACCGGAAAATTTGAAACTGTAATGTAAAGAAACAACTCCTCGCCTAAGAGTGTTTTGGGTAAAACTTTCAGGGAAAATAATTTTTTTTTATTTTTGCAAAAGCCAAGTCACACTCCAGTGTCCAGCAAAACTTGTTATTTTGTCTCAAAACCTGAAAAAATGGAGTATATGTATCTGAAGATCTATAGATAAATCCATATAACGCCACTAACCGTCCTGTGAAAATTTAGAATTCTTTGATCGATCGAGGTTAAGTCATACTGAAAATTTAGAATCCATATAACGCCACTTCAATCTCTTTCTCACTTACCATGTAGCCTAGAAAATTCCAGAAACAAACACTGAAGGTACATATTTCTTCAAATTTGGGTGGCAAAATATTTGTTCACTAACCTCTAATAAGGCTCCAGTATTCTTGAGACCAAAACGTATAACACGATAACAATGTAATCCTTTATCAGTAATTAATGTAATGCTCTCTTGATCATTCAGATTCATATGGATCTGATTATACCCATAAAAGAATCTATAAATGAAAGAAGTTTATGACATGATGTTGAATCAACAAGCTCATCTACTTTTGGGACATGAAATCGACCATTCAGACATGCACGATTTAAATTGGAAAATTGACACACATCGTTTACTTGTCTTTTTTATTCTTCACAAGCATAGGATTTACTATTTGATGAGTTTGGATACTTCAGTCACAGCCTACCACTTAATCCGAACAGGGGTAATGTGGACTATAACACTCCACTGAAAAATCCGGACATGACAAATGTAAAACAACTTTTTGACTAAGATATTTGCTAATCTACCTAAAAGCCTAATGGGTCCTTAAACTTGACCCGGTTTCACAACTTGACCTGGTAAGCCCATGGGTTATTAAATTAAGAGTATAAATACCTCAACCACTCTCAATAATGAGGGTGGTCAACATTTAATACAAGCAGGATGCTTAATTATCTCACTACTCTCACACTAAACGCAAAATATTTCAAACTTATCAAAACACTTTACCAAACTACCCCCAGCCCAAAATAAACCAAACCAAATTGGCGGCCACAATGGGAGCACGAAGGTGCCTGAATCTTGAATTCAAAACCAGTGAAATAAAAACCACTTCGGATGGATCCGAACGAGCAAGGACTCCACCTCATCTAGTGGAAACGGTTGGGGAAAACAAGGAATACACCATTGAAGAGCGAGACAAGTTGAGAGTAGAAATAGAGGCATTAAGGGCCATAAAACAACCAGAAAATGGTATAAGGGAGAAATCATGGGCATCAACTATTCATCATACTGACAACCCTAGGGAGAATTGATGCAGACAGATTAGCGCTAGAATTTATTAAGATAGGCGATCACCCGAAGAATACGGTGAATTGACAGTTTCGGAGTCTGGTGTCTGATTTTGACCCACAACACCTTATTTCGAAGGGAACGACGGCACGAGTTGAACTCACCATCTTACGCTCGTGACATATGGTATTTTTTTGGTCATTCGGAGTCGTTTACTATTTTATTTCGAATTTTTATTACTTTCGGGCATTTTCGTAATTTTTCATATTTTCGTATTAGGGTTTTCATTCGAACCCTTATTTAAACAGACTTTGTTTACGATGTAAGGGGGTTGAATTTTGAGAAAGAAAATTAGGGTTTCCCTATATTGGCTTCCCTGCGGTTATCGGTACTTTCAACCTCCACACCGTGTTGCCTGGTAGTAAGTTCAGCTACCTGACGGTTAAGATACTCAACTTGACGACGCAGGTCAGCATTCTTGTGATCTTCAAAATCACTCGCATCTCTTTCCACAGCAACGCTGCCGCGACCTCTGGGACTTCCTCGCGCCATCTCGCAGGACTGCCTGTGTCTGATACCAATATAATACAGAGTAAACGCAGGGAAGCCAATATAGGGAAACCCTAATTTTCTTTATCAAAATTCAACCCCCTTACATCGTAAACAAAGTCTGTTTAAATAAGGGTTCGAATGAAAACCCTAATACGAAAATACGAAAATACGAAAATTAAAAAAATGTCTGAAAGTAATAAAAATTCGAAATAATTAGTAAACAACTCCGAATGCACAAAAAATGCCATATGTCACGAGCGTAAGTTGGTGAGTTCAACTCGTGGCGTCGTTCCCTTTGAAATAAGGTGTTGTGGGTCAAAATCGGACACCGGACTACGAAACTGTCAATTCACCGTATTCTTCGGGTGATCGACTGTCTTCATAAATTCTAGTGCTAATCTGTCTGCATCAAGACTGATCCATAAATAAAGACTCCTCTGAGTTTAAACTCACATCAGCTCTAAAAAGACATCCCAAACATGTTGATAGTTCAGATTCAG
This sequence comes from Limnanthes douglasii subsp. nivea, assembly GCA_036936605.1. Lineage (NCBI taxonomy): Eukaryota > Viridiplantae > Streptophyta > Magnoliopsida > Brassicales > Limnanthaceae > Limnanthes > Limnanthes douglasii. The sequence goes on from JAUPFV010000003.1 coordinate 89,844,883, forward strand.
AGTCCTCTAGTAGCTCTTCGAATGAGGCTGAGCTTGAGGAACCTTTGTCATCAAGTAGTGATAAAGGGAGATCCAGAACAAAGATAAAGCTAATAAAAAAATATTCAAGAAAGAGGGATAGGCATGGTAGGCTTAAAAGGCATCTGGGTAAAGGGTCATCCCACAGGCATGCTGATCAGTTGCTAATTGATCCTTTTACTTTTCAGACCAAACCAGATATTTTTGCAACACTTAATGAAGACACAGTCTTTAGTAAGAACTGGAGACAGTCACCTTTGTCTGCCAAAATATTGTCTGGAAATCTACCCAAAAGATTTGACAGCTCCAAAATGGAGAAGTATGATGGAAGTAAAGATCCGGACAACCATGTGGAGCAATTCAAGAACTTCATGATGAATTTTGATGATGATGACAAACTTTTTTGTATAGACTTCTCTTAAACTTTTATGGGAAGTGCTCTTAAGTGGTATAATAGCTTACCTCAGGTGTGTATTAGAAACTTTGTTACATTCTGGGTTGCCTTCTGAAGGCAATTTGTTGGGAGTAAAGAGGTGAAGGGCAATGGAGATACCATAATCCATTGTGCCCAAGAACCAAACGAGTCTTTAAAGGACTATATGAGTCGATTCGTGAATACAAAGAACAGATTAGTAGATTGCTTCGAACAGGTGGCAATTTCTTCTCTAAGACAAGGGTTGAATTCTGGGAACTTGACTGATTCGGTGACCATGAAGAAATCCATAACCTGGGGTGTCCTGTTCAATCATATGGGAAAACAGATTAATATGGAAGAAAACCAAGAAAACCAGAGTGCACCGTCAAGTCAGGTCCACCACAACAGCCCCTCCGGCTGTTAACCAGTCCAGATATAAGGCTAAAGAGACCGGACAAGAGTCCAACGGGACTAAACAAACTCAGTCCAACCAGAATTAGTCTCAGAGCCAGCAGTCAAGAGGTAAAAGAGGTCCTTGGGTTCAACCAGAGTGGTTTGCAGAGCTAAGGGCGAATGTGGCCACAATATATGACAACACCAAGGATGAAGTCCATTTCCGGAAACCGGCAGCACTGTAGTCTCCCAGAGAAAGCCGAAATACTTGTTTTTGCCAATATCATAATGATATAGGCCATGATATTCAAGACTGCATAACATTGAATCATGAAGTGCAGAACCTTATTAAAAGAGGCAAGCTGGGAGCTTATGTCAAAAGAAGAAGTGGGAACATGCCTGACAGTGCTCATCGGACGGGCCCTACAAACAATGCGGGGACATCTTATCAAGAAGGGGCAATGGTGATTCTTGAAATATTTGATGTTGATTCTGAGTACCTCGATCCTGATCCAACTCGGAACAAAGTGGGGGTCATAACAGAACAAACCAGGACGGTTTCCGGACTTATCAGTTTCTTTGAGTCATTCACCATCTTTGGACGATATACTGTGACTAGACCCACTCCTTCATCAAGGAAGAGTCATGTACACCGTTTGGCCACTCAGTTGGAAGGGGGAATTTCTTCCCACCAATGCCAAACCCCTTTTCCATTCATAGTTTTTTTATGAGGATGATTTGAGAAATATTGATGGGCCTCATGAGGATGCGGTGGTGATAGGAGCATCTATTGGGGGCAATGATATACGTCTGATGTTGATAGACACAGGCAGTTCGGAAAACATCCTCTTCTTAAGCTCCTACAAGAAGATGAGGAATCTAGCCATTATTCAACACTCAAACAGTACCATTGTGGGCTTCACAGGGAGCTCTGTGGATGTAATTGGGGAATTTCAGTAAGAAGTACTGTTGGGCAAGGGGGGCTTTAAAAATATGGTGAGGGTGATATTCGTTGTGGTAGATTGCCCCTACAACGCGATTTTTTGGGAGGTCTTGGCTTTCCAGAATGCATGTTGTGGCCTCAACAGTCCATCAGTGTTTGAAGTATGCAGTCGAAAGGCAAGTAGGTGTTGTCCGAAATAGTCAGAAGATAGCCATGGAGTGCTGTGCAACTGCTCTTGCTCCTAAGAATTTGGGAGCAGTTCGGATTAATGAAGATTAGCAGTTACTGGAGCCTTCTGAGGGAGAGAGTGAGATTGATGACCCTAGAGAGGCTCCTAGTGTTATAATACCAGTTGAATAAATTGAATCCCACTCCCTTGCATAGGGTAGAAATATCAAGATTGGTTCCAAAATGGCACCAGAGTTGAAAAAGAAATTGTTGTCCTTTTTACTAAACAATCCGCATATCTTTACTTGGTTCAATAGAGATGTAACCGGAGTTCCCGCAAGCGTTATCTCACACAAGTTGTCAATATGGGGTGATATTGCACCTGTTGTGCAGAAAATGAGAGCTTTTTCTAAGGAAAACGCTGATGTGATAGTCCAAGAGGTTGATCAACTTACCAAGATGGGACACATAAGAGAATCCCAGTATCCTTTATGGACTGCCAATCCGGTGTTAGTTAAAAAAATAATGGGAAACGGCGTATGTGTATTGATTTCACTGACCTTAACAGAGCTTGCCCAAAAGATCTTTATCCAGTCCCCCGGATAGATCAGTTGGTAGACTCAACGTCTGGCAATAAGTTGTAGTCCTTCATGGATGCCTTCTCTGGGTACAACCAGATATAGGTGGATCTGAAGGATCAAGATCATACTACTTTTATAATAGACAGAAGTCTCCATTGCTATAAGGTGATGCCTTTTGGGTTAAAGAATGCTTGGGCTATTTATCAGAGGTTGGTGAACAAAACCTTCGCTAGTCAGATTGGCAGAAATATGAAGGTATACATAGATAACATGATTGTTAAAAGTCTGGAGGAGGATTTGCATATAATTGATCTTCAAGAAACATTTTCTAATTTGACAGTTGTGAATTTGAAACTAAATCCAAATAATGTGTCTTTGGGGTTCGATCTGGACGTTTCTAGGTTATGTGATAAGTGAGAAAGGAATACAGCCCGATCCGGATCAGCTTAATGCCCTATTGGAAATGGATCATCCTCAGAATATTAAAGAAGTTCAGAGGCTCACTGGAAGACTAGCTGCCCTAAACCGTTTTATCTCAAGGTCTTCGGATAAATTTGCTCCGTTTTCCAAACTTTCAAGAATACTAAAGATTTTAAGTAATCTTCACAGTGCAATCAAGCTTTTGTTGAAAAAAAGAAACACTTGTCCTCTCCAAAGACTCTTTTCAAACCTGTTCAAGGAGAAACACTCTATGTATACTTGGCTGTGTCAGAATGTGCTATAAGTGTAGTATTGGTAATAGAAGTGGACAATTACCCTCGTCTGGTATACTACATCAACAAAAGTTTAATAGATGTTAAGAAGAGGTAAAGCTCACTTAAGAACAACTCACTACCAAGGTTTGATGAGGAGCAGATACGCTTCCAAGGTCAAAAGAAGAGATTTTCAACTAGGGGATAAGGTGTAAAGAAAGGTTTTCTTACACACCAAGGAGATGCAGTTTGGTAAGTTGGCTCCGAACTAGGAAGGGCCCTATGAGGTTTGTGAAAAGCTCAAACCTGGGACAAATAGACTTGAGCACAAAGAAGGGAGAGTTTTGAAGCACCCATGGAATATAGACTTCAGGACAAAAAAAGGAGAATACAATCTTTTATGTAAATATTTACTTATTAAATATCAATGTAAATATTAAGGGCCATACTCTTTCCTACCCTGGTGGCGCGGGGAGGTTTTGATGAGGTGTTTGGTATTTTATTCAATAATATATGATGCCTTCTTAAAACATTCAGAGTGGTTTTACTACAATTCAATTAAAATTATAAATCACGTGTTCAACACCTTGGGTCTTTAGTGGATCAGATAAACTTGGTTAAGTGATGACTATTAAATACATATCACCAGAGATATTAAACACTCTCGTTTTAATACTTCTAAAATGCTAGGGGCTACTTAAACATTAGCCATGAAAGATATAAAGAAAAATATTAAACAAAATAAAGTTTGATGAAATTAAACCTATTCGGACTAGAACCGAACAGGAAAACAAAACATGTCTTGGCCATCCAAGGACTTTAGGTGTTTAAAGGACCTATTTGGAATTTAACCAAATAGTAATACAAAATGTGCCTTGGCCATCCAAGGACTTTGAATGTTTAGAAAGAAAAAAAAATATATGATAAAACCTTAGGGTTTGTTCCCTTCGGACGTTCCTTCACCACTATCATCGTTTTTAGGACTTTTGAGGTCGGCACTCAAACTCTCACCAGTTCCCTCTTCATCATCAGTAGTGGAATCGATTCCACTGGAGTAGTTGCGTTTGTCACTATCTGCTAGAGTATGAAATGGGATGTCTTCGTAATCCACATACTTCCATAGGGGACCCAAGGTCCTCTTCGGAAAGGTCTCATGGAACAGCAGCACCATATCAGACTTGATCCCATCATCTCTTTTTTCTAAAGAGTCTATTACTTCGTTAGTATACTTATCTATACTCGTTTGGATAGCTTGCTCCTACTGGCTCTTTAATTCCTCATTTTCCTTGGTCATCTCCGAAACAGTGCTCTCTAGTTTAGTCTTCTCATCGATTAAGTTTTGAATGGCACCATCCTTGTTCTTCAATTCCTCCTTCAACGTTGTGAGTTCTTTTGAATAAGGGGTTTCTAAGTCAGAATACTTAGTCTGGAGCTCAGTTCTGACTGCTTCCGATGTGGCTAACTTAGTTGTCGAATCTTCTTTGTCCTTCTTTAGTACCTCTATCTCCTTCTTCAGTTCCTCTATAATTTATTGAGCGTTTAGGAGACGGTTCGACAAAGATTGTTTGTCAGAAGTGAGGGAGTTGATAAGGTTGGTCTAACTTGTCACATGCCTTTCCAGATCAAGTATTGGCCGGATATGACCGAGGAGGGAGTGACTCAGGACATCTTGCTCTCCGGAAACGGAGAAGGATTTACCATTGAAGGTCACCATATTAGAAGAACTGGAAGGACGACAGGGACCTGCAAAATCGTCCTTCTCAGAATCATTAAAATACAAACCAATGTCTTCAAGGGCACTGATGTCCAATTCATCATTCCCTCCCCCAGCAATCTCTCTGGCCTGGAGATCTATTGGGATTTCCTCTTGCAAGGTAAGATCAGCAAGAGGTGATGGAGGTTGGATTTCTGAAGGACGAAGAATTATTTCTTCTCCCAAGGTAACCTTCTTCTTTTTAACAGCTTTCTCATCACTACTCGCCCTCCGTTTCCTGTCATTCTTAGGAGGCTTTGGTGGGTTCTGCGACCCTCCAACCTCCGTCACTGTTTCAACCTCTACTACTTTGAGGCGGGCTGCATCAATCCCCCCTGGTTCCCCGAACTAGTCCCTTATGTAGCTGTTTGAACCAACTGTATTACAGCTTTCTTCTTTTTGTTCTTCATCTTGCTAGGAGCCTTAGTTCTGGAAGGTAAGAACAGCTTGCCATCCTTGGCCTCTTTCCTTTTGATAATCACGCTAGGAGGCGGAATGGTGGTTAGCTCTTCCCATGTGACGTCCCTCCGGCTTTTGGTGTTCCACAGATGAGACCTCACGAAATTGCCCGATGTGAAACAATTATCGAAGGCATTCCCCCAGTGCTCTGAATCCCATGCGTTGAGTTTTGCACAGGTCTTTTGCCCCTTCTCCAAATGTCCAGTGAACTCCTTCGGTAGCACTGAAAAGAAGTAACAAGCTAGTCAGAATAGGAAAACTTATAATTTAGAAAGAAAAAACTTGGAAGACAAGGAGAATAAAGGAAATTACCAGTGCTTTTCCACCTGCTAGTCAGCATGCTAGGGTTGGTGTTAGCCTTAATCTTGCTACCATTTTCCCATGCTCCACTAACGAACATGAATTGTGTCCTCCAATTATTTTCGGACTCCAACAGGTCATCCACAACTTTAAAGTTATTCCCCATGTTGTGATGGTATAATGGAATCTGATGGTTCTTTCACAAGCTTGCTACAACAGCAAATTGCTCCATCGAAAGTGGGATCTTCGACAACCTTGATGCCATGATACAGGCAAAGAGAGAGTACCAAGCATTGGGGCTTAACTGGCTAAGGTAAAGTTTCACTAAGTGAAAATATTTAACGATCTTTGGGTCTAAAGGGAACCAGAGTCCCCAGTTTATCACTTCGGTAAATATTACCACCTCATTTAGCTTGAAATCTATTGGATTCTACGGAGTGATAGGTATCCTTACCTTTACAGACTCCAGAATCCCACGTTTGGTCCGGATTCGGCCCAACTCAGCAGTATGGGTGTAGATGTAGTTGATGTTTTGCAATAACAACAGATATTTGACGCTAACGTGTTTAAAATAAGGGCCTACCTTGCCCTCTAAGCACTCCGGAAGCGAGTCCGGATGAGTCATACAAATTTTTACCTTACTCTTGCCCATCTTATCAGAAGCAGCATCTCCCGTTTTACCTGATGCCTCGGTTTCGAAGGGGGCCTCCTCGATTCTGTCTTCTATAATCTCTTCCATCACTATGGAAGGTTTGCCAGTTGCCTTAGAAGAAGGGGGTGAGTTTCTTTCACTGAAGGCTGTTCGGGTGGTTGAGCACTTGTTGCCTCTGAAGGCCTAGTGTCTGGTTGAGGTTGTGATCTGAGGGCTTGGCCTGTGGAGCTTCTTTAGACACCTCTGATCTGGAGGGTTTTGGCAGTGATGGTGTGGATTAGGTTTTGGTTTGGCGGGTCGTCCATCGAGGGGTTATCTTTTCCGGAGACTTATCTGTATTAGAACCCATAGCAATAAAGAGAGAAGGTTTTCTGATACTTGAAATGGCTTTTTCCTTAGACACAGGAGGTCGAGACTCTTGAGCAGAAGAACTAGAAAAGAGGGGTGAAAGGTTTGGTTTGAATGAAAGTTGTCTGGACCTAGGGTATTTGGAAGAGGATGACCCTTGATCGGCGTCCTGAGTTGGTTGACTTTTTTTCTCACCTGGAGAAACTGGGAGGTTGGCAACGATACGGTTCTCTCTTTCTACCTTCCTCGCTCTCTCTAACTCTAACAAATTCAACCAGCCACCTTTCACTAAAGTGTTTCTGCTGTGAACATAAAATATCTCAAGAATGATTTGAAGGTAAAGATGAATATCTCTCTAGATAATCTTTGAGTGTGTAATACAATGAAATAGTAAAAAAGTATTTATATAACAGTAAACAGTTACAGTTACCTAGGAGAAGTTGAAGAGAGTTTTTGAAATGATTAAAGGCTGCGCAAACGTGTGAAGAATCAAAAGCCTAGGTAACTTTCTAGACTTGGTGGGTGCGCCGGTCTAGGAAAAATAACGGCTGATAGGTCAAACCAAATATTGACACGTGTCCCACGATCCAAGAAGAAAACTCTTAGAATTCTGGGAAGAGAGACCAGTCTTGACGAATTTCGAACTGGGGTAGTGTTAAAAATAAACTTCTTAGTTCGGACAAACATGAGCAGATCAGATGAGGTTGATATTGGCTTGGTAGATCTTTTAGCCCTACCAAAGATATTTAGCGAGGCCTAAAAAAGGGGCTACTGATGAGTTCGGATACTTCAGTCACAGCCTACCACTTAATCCGGGCAGGGGTAATTCGAACCATAACACTCTGCTGAAAAATCCGGACAGGACAAATGTAAAACACCTTTTTGACTAAGTTATTTGCTAATCTACTTAAAAGACTAATGGGTCCTTAAACTTGACCTGGTAAGCCCATGGGTCATTAAATTAAGAGTATAAATACCCCAACCACTCTCATTAATGAGGGTGATCAACATTTAATACAAGCAGGCTGCTTAATTATCTCACTACTCCTCACACTAAACACAAAATATTTCAAACTTATCAAAACACTTTACCAAACTACCCCCAGCCCAAAGTAAACCAAACCACTATTGATACATGAAATTGCGCCTCTTGAATATGACCTACTTTTGATAGCCGATCCACCTCTGCCACTATTGCTTCTGATTTCTCCACATGAAAAGTCCTTCATTTTTTAATAACGGGTCTCAATTTTGGATTAACTGTTAGACTATAACAAATCACATTGTTTGGAACTCCCACAATGTCCTTGGTACTCCAATCAGAAACCTCTAAATTTATCGAGAGGTTTTCAATCATACGGAACCGCATCGGTGATGATAACAAAGTTCTTATCCTCAAACTTTTTCGGTTAGGAAATACATACACCTATACGTTCTCATCTATCACTAATGAACCAGGGTTCTTTATCGGATCATCAACCCTTTCCACTTCTGAGGCAGTCCCCTCTAACTCATATTCTTTCATTTCATCAACACCCCCATTTTTGTTAGTATGCAAAGCTGTTGCATGACACTCTCGAGCCACTTGTTGACTAATTCTAACTATCCCAACACGATCTCTAATCACATACTTAAAACATTGATGAATCGTAAAAGTTATATCATACATTGTTTACAACCAAGATCTCATAAAGATATCGTTGTAGCTCACCGGGCTGTCAACCACCACAAACAGTACTCGCACCTTTTTCTTGAATGTTGTCTTTCTAATAATACTTCTCCTTTGGATTCTATTATAACCTTGGATGTCACCCTAGTATAACCAACTATCGTTCGCTCTGATCCAAGGATTGCAGGCGGATCTCACATTTTTTCATAAGCTGACAAAAATCACACGTTAGCAGAACTTCAAGTGTCAACGAGCTATTTTTGCTCTGTTTACCACTACATCTTCATGGGGACCAACTACACCCCTTAAATTACCATCATCCAATAAGATAAAAGGTATATGAATTTTACACTATAGAGGAGTTGAAATTCCACCTATCAACTGAGTGGTTAAACTCACCACGTGTCTCTTTCAAGAACTATTAGTATTCCCAGTTACGGTGTCACCTCTAAATATAGTTAACGATTCAAAATATTCACAAAACCTCTTAACACTGCTTCGAATCAACTTTGGTTTGTTAACCACTAACGCCATCCTCTGATTCAGATTAGGATCAAGATATTTAGTAGATACATCAAACCCATCCATGGGCCTCGTTGTCACCATTGTATTGTCTTGTTTCGAAGACACATTTACAGCATGCCACGCTTGCTGATTCATACTCGGAACCTGTTGAGTCCCAGCTTGTTTCTTAATAAAAGTATTCAAATTACTATTTCCAATCAAAATTTGTATTTCTTTACGTAAGGATATGTAATCTGATGTATCATGTACAACGTCATTGTTATATTTGCAAAGCTTACTATTGTGCTCCTTTTTGTGTCTAGTTATAGGTGTAGGCTTTCGAAATTGAACATAATTCGTAGATCTTTCGAAATTTTTTGCCACATTATCTGTTAACTCTGCATAATAATCTGGTTGCACCCATTGATTTGACCTAGCCTTAGCCTACTGGTAAGTAGAAGCTAGAACCTGAGAAGGTCCTGACCAATGGGGGAAACTACCTAATACATTGGGTCCTGATGATTCGAAATACTACCCTAATACCCCTAATTATTTGAAGTGCTTCTTTGGTTAAAATGTCTTTGAATAGAACCTGGCCCGACCCAAACTCGTGTTGATTATTCAACCTTAATATGTTCCTTCACTTGAGCCATCAAAGCTCCAAAAGTGAGAGCCCTCCTCCTAGTCATTTCATACGCCAAATCTTCAGGGAGCAACCCATGTCTATAGGTAGCACATGCCACTTGTTCAACACATTCATCCAACTCACTTTTGGTTAACACGAACCGCTTAGTATAATCCTTCAAGTCACTTCAAGGCACTGGATTATAGTATTCCCATTTGCGCGTATTTATTTAATATCCACAAATTTCCTTCAGAAAACGATGTAAATTATTCTAAAGTTAACTATTGATCCCCTGGGAATCCTGTTATACCACTTCAAGGTAGTGTCTTTGAAAGTTTGTGAGAAATCTCTACACAATAACTTGTCGTCGTCATCAAAATTCATCATGTAATTCTTAAACTGTTCACTATGGTTATCGCGATCATGCGTCCAATCAAACGTTTCCACTTTGGCTACATCAAAGTGCAATAGACCTAATGTGAGCTGACAAAGGAGAAGTCCTCCAATCCACCCCTTGCCTATATTGGCTTCCTCCTAACCATCATTCAATAGCACGTAAATTATTTGTTTCGAAGGATTGGTGAATTGATTAGCCACAGTATACTCGAAGTTTGGATTTTCAGCTACATATCTAGATTCACTCTACTTTTTGGACTTGCACTCCCTTCGATATCCCTAACTTTGTTGTCACGCCTCTTCAACTATTGTTTATCTTTCTTCTTCATATAAGCACCAACTCGTTCAGGGGTCTGAGAATGTCTATCGGAATCAGACATAGATGACTCACTGGAGTATGGTGGGATATATCTTTGCTTATTTTTCTTCTTCCTTCTAGAAGGAAAAAAACCCTAATCCACTGAAACTGGACTTCCCGTCGATTATCCCTTCCTCGAAGAACCTCATTATTCTCATCAAAACGACCAATTGAATTCATGTCTTCATTCACCTTATGAACCTCAAATTGAACCCTACTTGGTATAAACGATTGTTCACTATTAACTAGCTGGTCATTCAATTCAGCTATTTGCTCTAAAAGATTATTCCTATGATCCTCTAAATCCAACTCATTACGTTGATCATCCACCCACGGGTCCACCTGAACTTCACTTCGACCAATACTTGATTCCACCATCTCCCTTTTGACGAACACAGTCGGGTCAATTTGCACTTTGAGATCTATGATATTGTCTCGGTTTGAACGTATGTTCTTAACCATTTTTATATAGGTACCAAACGTACCTCCCACTGTGGTCGTCATTGATCGCTTCAGATATTTTTGTAAGTGAGACATTGGTAGAAAAAAAATCTAGATTGATTAATGAATTCTTAGAGAGAAATTAACAATAATATCTTTTAGAAAAAGAAAGTTACCAAATATCAAATCAAAAAATAAAAGATCGTATTCTTTTTTTTCAAAAATACACTTGTTATAAAAAATTATTTACAAAATGACATATTAGTATTTGTTGTATTGGATATCTCTACATATTCATCACATATTATATTTTAGTCCTTTAAATTTTTACTTTATTCAAAATCTATTTAGTAGATTATTAATTTATTTTTTTATCCAACGCAAACAAATATTATTGAATTTATAATATATATATATATACGTATATAAAAGTTATTTATTTGAAAAGCTATAAAACTATTGGAATATTATTAAAAAAATTAACCATTGGAGGTTTTTATTATTTGTATATTTTTTTCATTCACACTCCTACTTTTAACTTTAGTTTTAATTTTATATATATATATATAAAGGATCATAGGATCATGGGAATGGTCATCGACCAACTAATTAGTTAATTATTTATAAATTTCGGTTTCTAAAATTTAAAATTTACTTTTTACTCTTAAATGAAAAGATTTTTTATTCATTATTTTATTATTATCATTATTATTATCTATATATTTCATATGTATTGGAATCTTTCATTTTTATTTGTCAAAATAGTTTGTAAAAAAAAATTCGTTACATTATATTTTTTTAATCTTTTTTATTAAATTTGAAGTTTAAAAATAATCATTTTATAGTAATTGAAAAAATGTACGTTTTATATAACTAAACAAAAATTCATGGTTGAATTGAATATTTATAAATATCCAAACCTATCTAGCTAAATTATTACATATCTGAAATCTATACCGTTGATTAAAAATATGCAGTTGACATATAGAAGAGCGAAGAATAAATTAAAATATTTGTAATTAAGATTTTATTTGGTGTAATATTTGACTATTAAAATCGAATCTCAGTCTTTATCTGAATTATTTTTATTAAAATTACGTTTTTTTAAAATAACATGCATCCTAGATTTTTATTCAAAAAAATTAAAAAAAGAACCAAAATCATAATAAATATTAAGCAATATAATACTTCGTTTATTGACATGAACTATATTGTGAAGGAGTTGAAGAGCAATGACTATCTACACCAGTTGCGGTCGTTCAAATGGTTGATTTTCAGCATCTTGCGAGCCAATGGAGGAGCAAACCAGAGTACTACAAAAAAAATGTATACCACCCATCAATCAAAAGTAAAATTAGTAATTCAGCGCCCTCAAGATGACATTGAGGAAAATGATGGAGATGAAAATCATGAACTCATTTTCGTGATAAGAGATCATCTAAAAAACATCATCAATTAACGTAATATTCCCTTTCAACACTAAACTGAAATTGATGACTTCGATCAAGGATTTTCCAACAGAAGTGGAAGGAGTATGCACCATCATCATAGCAAAAAAAAGGAAGTATGAGCCTTATATATAGAGACATAAATGATATGAAGAAAAAAAATACCTCCTAACATTAGGCGACATATTATGGCAATTCTTGAGGAAAACAAACCTGGTGTATCACGCTTCTTTTTGGCGGATAGAGGAACAACTTCTTCAACACAACTTGAAATTAATCAGAATCACCTGCAAATTCATCAGGCAAGCAAAGAGCCCAGCCAATCTTAATGGGCCTCAAATACCCCAACAAAGATTTTTACAGACTTTCAAAGCCTCGGCGGCTCAACCAGAGAGTTATCCAAACTATTATCCCCATGTCATATGTACCATAAGTATTTTCATATGCTTTAACAAGAATGAATAAAAACTAGTAAATGCAGCCTCCGACATATACGGGTCAATAAAAACCCTTAGGGTCATACCCTCTTACTCAGCCAAATCCTTATTATGCAATGGCAACCCCGAGACTTTACCCTAGTGGATTTTTAACAACTTTTCAAAAAACATAACAGAGCCTTCACCCGATCAATGGTGTGGATATTCTTTTATGGGACGAGCTTATAAATCAAATAATTTCACTAACATTGACATCGACAATTTATGTACATGATGTTTATTTATAGTAAACATCATGTACATAAATTTATTGTTGAACTTTAACAATCAGAAGATGGATATTTTCAACGACAATAAGGATCCACATCACCATATGAGGCAATTTAAAAGTGAGATGTTAAGGCACTTATGAACTAATAAAAATATAAAATATGTGGAATTTTTCCTCACACTAAGAAGAAATTCTTTGACATGGTTCAATGATCTCCTAACAACTTGTATTATAAGATTCAAGATGCTACAGACAATGTTCAACAATCATTTTATAGCATCTAAATAAATAAAAGAAGATAGTGATTACATCACTTATTGCAAATAGAGGCCAAATGAGGGCTTAAAACAATATACCCAAAGATATGTTAAAGCTAAGAGTGAACTGCATGACAGTCACGATTTCATAGATGTTGCTGCACATTGGCAGCGTATATGTAGGAAATATTTCCAAGACCGTTGGCGAATGCCATTATAAAATAAAAATTCTTTACTTTTAGCGACTTATTAGCACAAGTGAAACGTTATAGTACAGTAGAAGAAATTAAAAAAGACAAGGCTTGAATGAGATAGTATCATTCTATCAGTGTATTCAATGAGCAATTCAAGAAATAATTAATCACATACCATCGCATAAGTTAGCTTTAAGATGCATGATGGTTATTCTAAGAACCATAACCACGAAATATCATCTTGTAAATAACATACTAACCAGAACTTTTGAGTAAGGGATCAAAGTAATTATAGCAATAGACGAAGAGTTGAACGTCCCGCTAGAGAATCATACACGAACTAATCGAGTATTTAGAGATAATTTATGAAATAACACAGGATACGCTCAGGTTTCAAAGGAAAAAATGCAAAAACCATAGTTAATAAAGATAAAGGTAAGTATTTGTTGGGCTTTTCAAGATCAAATACAAAATATGATTGATGGAAGAAAAATTTAAGAGTTAATCAAGAATGAAAGTAAGAGTGAATTAAGGAGAGCTGACAATGATAGAGTCCAGACATCAAAGAAGCAATGACAAAAATAAGAAAGAACATAAGAGCCTGGACCTCTAGACAATAATATAATATTTTTGGAGAAAAAAGAACAATATTTGGATTATGATCAAAATTGACAAACTGTGTGTGTTATTCATGAAAATATCCATTCTCAGGAACGAAATTTTTTAAGGAAACTGTATGTTGGGGATCTCGGCATCAAGCAACATGGTTAAACTTCATCTTATTTATACGAGAATATTCTATAACCTCTGAAGGGTTAACTTGAATTATACTCATACAAATATGCTTTTGGTGTTATATATAGTAATTTTTTTGGGTTACATGGTTAGTGAAAATGGGATAGCTACAGATCCAGCTCAACTCGTAAATTGATTGTAGTGGATCCTCTAAGAAATACCAAGGGAACACATATTATAACATGATGACTAGTATTCTTCAACAATTCATTTCCAAATCATCAGATAAATGTTATGCTTTCTTTTAAGTGTTGCGAGGTACAAGAAAATTTAGTTGGAATCCTACATGTGAAGAAATATTAAAAAATATCAAAAACATATCACGTCATCAGAAATTAAAATCTGAAACCATGAAGGCCTACGTTTTTTACCTTGTTGTATCTGACTATGTCGTAAGCGCAGTTTTAGTGAGAAAGGATAGAATCAAATCAAAGCTCATATATTATGTAAGTAAATATATGTTAAATGTTGGAAGCATGTACTTGCAGCTTGAAATCTTGCTCTTGCATTAGCGGTGGCATCAGAAAAGATGAGGTTGTACTTTCTAAGCTCACATAATCATCATAAGAATCTTTTTTCCATTGAGGAGTTCCATACAAAGGATAGATGTATCAGGCAGACTTACCCTATATTCAGTGGAGTTGGGGGATTATGAAATCTAATACGAACCAATAATAATGATAAAAGTTCAATCATTAGCAGGCTTCTTAACAAAATTCCAATATAAGAGGCTTATTCATCCAAAATACCAACATGAATCGAAAAATTCATACGAATGAAAGAAGTAAAAAAAATCAAGGCTCATGGGCAAAAATTCGTCTAATGTCACCAACTATATAATTACACTCAATCCATTACACGTGGCTTCACATCATCAAATAATGAAGCCGAGTACAAGAAAATCATAATAGGTCATCGCCTAGCGAAAACTTATTAAGCCAAGAGAGTTCAACTTTTCTTGGATTTTCAATTGGTGGTCAGTCAAGTACTATATCCAACCGAAGAAAAAAAATAAACTAATATTCAATATATATAAAGGGGCTTCAGTGTCAAGTGACTATTTTTAAGCAAGTAGATTTTTAGCATATACCAATAGTAGAATGTACGAACGTATAATATTTGGAATCTCCAGCTTGTACGGCATCCAAAGTATGAGTAATTTCTGAGATAGTTCATTAGTTAAGTTACACAATAAAGTCATATCTAAAGTCTCGCCTTCGAGAGTAATGTTAATTGAAAGAGAAGAATAAGAACAAGATTCGTGAACCCCAAATCTAAAATATCTGAGTGGAGGTATATTACCATAAAGTAATGTAGAAGCAAAAATTAAAATGAAGTCTACAAGATTTGTATAGAAATCGGATACTTTATACAACAAAGGTGTTATAAAAATATTTCTCAGGTGCCTCAGACCTGATGAATCGATCTTCATAATTGAAGAGCTTCATGATGGATAAGGAAGTACACACTATGGATACAATAATGGAAGATGCAAAGAAGAAGGCTAAATATTATTAAATATGTCAACTATTTTTCCAATTCTATTTAGGACCTAACTTTGTTATTAGAAATGATCTGAAGTAATTCTATCTGATAAATGGGGCATCGACTAGTGGGACCCCACTCCCTAAGAC
Organism: Limnanthes douglasii subsp. nivea; assembly: GCA_036936605.1. NCBI lineage: Eukaryota > Viridiplantae > Streptophyta > Magnoliopsida > Brassicales > Limnanthaceae > Limnanthes > Limnanthes douglasii. Next base: position 89,860,634 of record JAUPFV010000003.1, read on the forward strand.
GTCGAAGGGAAGAAAATTCATAATTGTAGTAGAATATTTTTCTAAATAGAGAGAGGGACAAGCATTGATAAACATCACGATAAAAGAAGTAGTTACCGTTCTAGAAAAAAATATGTGTTGCAATGAAGTCATAAAAGTCATCACGATAGAAAATAAGACTAAATTTCATAAATACAAAGTCATATGGTTCGGTGGAAAGAAAGGTATAAAATAAATATGTTGCTCTCATTTTCATTTGTAAGCTATCGAGCAGATATAATTTACCAACCAAACCATATCTATAGGAATAAATATAATATTATAAGGAACAACATAAAACTTCTCACAATTCTTATAATAATTTTTTTGGTTTTACAAAACCACTCCAAGAATAACAACTGTTGAAACACCATTTGCGTTAGTATATGACATGAAAGCAGTCGTACGAGCCAAAATATATAAAATCTCATATAAAATCTCCATTTTCAATGAAAGAGTCTATTCAGAAACAAGGCATACTACATTTGCTGTGATATAGGAAAAAATGGTAAAGCCTACCTCAGGTCTATACATTATAACACCTTGATGATGAATATATATAACTTTAATGTTTGATTCTGAAGCTTTGAGCTATGAGACAGGGTCTTATTAAGAGTGTTCCCACATAAAAAAAAATAAAATAACCTCATCAAGCTAGCCCAAAACTGGAAAAATACTTACACTATAGAAGCTAAAGTGAAGTCATAAATACACCGACCATTGGATGAGGAAGGAAGGCATCTTTGTCATCCGTGGAGCACGAAGCACCTGAAGCTTTATTATAATCATTAATTTGCCACTAATTTATCTATCATATAAACTTTAGAAATAGTTTTGCTTTCAAATGAGATGTACTCGGATTTGAGATATTTGACAATAAATAAAATGATTTTACAACACACAATATGTTATTTTATAGGGAGTGAATCTAAAGTTTCTGCTAATACGTCTTCAATGAGTGAATCCATCGGTTCTACTAAAAAATATCGAGAAATGAATATAACGATTCCGCACCAAATAGTGAATCTAAATATTTCGCTAAAATATATCAAGGAGTGAATTTAAAGATTTTGTTAAAACAAAGAAGCCAATCTAAGAATTCTGCTAAATTGAGAAAAAAAGAGTCTAATGATTCAGATAAAGCTATAAGCTTAGAATAAGGTAAAAATATCACTTCGGAATCCACGACATCTAAATAAAGTTAAGGCCAATAGGAATACAGTCTTCATAGTTTCAAGGAATCTACGAGTTCCTTGCTAATTATGTGATATTCTTAAGGGAAGTCCAAAAGGAACTCATGAAGCCCGCTGAAAATAGATACTCTAGATATAACCTAAATAAAAGGTCGACGTATTCTTTGGAAAATATTTATCATAAAAGTTGATCACTTCAAATAAAAAATGGAGTATTTAGGTGAAAAATACCAATAATAAACTATAAGTTAAAATATCAAATCTGAGCACTAGCCATAAGTGAATAAATTCACTACAAAGGTTAAAACCTTACAAAAAATTCTATTAAAAAAGACTTCGTTCATAACATAAGCATACATAAATGGTATAGCCTATCAAAATACAATAAAAATTGATATAAATATTATTTGGGAGTAGATGTCGAAGTTTTATTGCTTACTAGAGTTGGAAAAGTATTCAAAGCAACTAGACAAATATTTTTAGTTGAAAAATCTGAAGAGATATTTTCAACCATATGGGCAATTATATATTTAGGAGCAACATATGGAAAACTTTGGCTTGATTCACCAGAGGGGACTCGTAATGAAGTTTCCCCTATTTCAAGAACACTACTGTCATAAGAAAAATAACCAGTGTTTGCAAAAACGATTCTCCGTAACTTTTATAAAATATTATTCGTACAGTAACCTCTTTTGAACGATTTAATAAAATAATCCGGAGAATCATTCCAATGAAAATTGGTAGGTTTTTTTTTAGAAACATAATTACATATCTGATCAAATAGTATATCAGGGTGCGTCTCATGAAATTCAAAGGCTTAAGGCTGACTTGGCTTTGCATACGACATCATAAGAAGGGCGGGTCTCATGAAATTCAAAGGCTAAGGCTGACTTGGCTTTGCATACGACATCATAAGAATTGGCCATCATTTTTTCTTGAAATATTACTTTAGTCTCAGCTCATATGAATCATTCACTATCTAATGTAACTTGTATATTAATATTATCTTCTAAAGACGCATCCAAGTTTTGTTGTAAGGTATTTAGCTCAAAAACGCTTCGACCATAAACTTATGATAATTCGTCTGCTCGGATGCTCAAAGATTTTCCTTCTTTTTTAACTTCACGGATAAAATCTTCAATTTTCGCTGACAAGAAGATAATCTGGCAGTGAGAGACAGGTTATAGTGATGATCTTGTTCCATCAGTAAAGATATCTAAAGCAAATCATTTTTAGATGAAAAATAGTTTTCTCTTTAGTATGTAACATGTTCTCCAATTTATCACGCTCTAGCTTCAACATGTCTTCAACAATAATTTTGTTTTGTAACTCTACTTACAACTTCTTTCTAACTTTAACTTCGGTGTCCAATATAAGCATTATTTCTGAACTATCTTTAATGAACCCACAACATTCTCTAACAAAGGCTAAAGATCTAGCCCGTATATGGTGGGATGGTTAAGCCTCGGTGAAGCAAAGCAAACACATTTAGAATAGTTTGCTCCATCAAAACATATTTTAATTAAGTACATACTATGTGTAACAAAAAGAAGGGTAATAGTAATAACGGATTACCTTCAACCCAAGTTTATTTATCTTTTGACTAAATTCATAATATAAAAATGGAAACGCGTTTTTCACTAGAAATAACATTAAAATATTTAAAAAAACTCGTGAACTTGATTATAGAAAAAGTTTGAAGTTATGACATTTAATGGACGTTTGGTCAAAATACTATTTGTATGAACAAACTCATAAGACGCACCAGCGGGATTGGTTAAACCTTCAGGATTTTTATTTAAAACTGAAGCATTAGTTTTCGAAGAAATGTTATCCACCATATACATAAGGTTATCATCACATAATGGAAAAAAGCCAGCATTAACATCATTTTTCATTTTACCAAAATCTTCCATATCAATGGAACCATTAATTGTTTATGGTAGACCATCATTTTCAACGAGGTTTTGGTGGAGCCTTTTGCTCCAAAGAAACATTAATATTGTTTTTCAACAAGAGAGGAGATAAAACAATTACATAAACGAGAGGAGTATGATCATCTTCTATTTCAAAATCTATAGAAGGATTCAGATACCATTTTTGAGCCTCGGCTACATGGATGTTTATATTTTTATTCACAACAGCCAAATCTGTAAAGTCATCAAAACATTTATCCTCATCAACAAACCTCTCGACGCCCGAGTCATATAATTTCTCTTCAACAATAATATATATATATATATATATATATATATATATATATATTTGAAGCCTCACCACGACTTTTACTACTCACACACCTTATTACAGTTGGGAAGATTATTTAAAATCTTTACAGCATCATCCATAATACACTAATATAAATGATTATCCTTTAGACCCTTAATACTATTTAACGTTGACGATAAATTTTTGGGACAATGATAATACTCGACATAAAAAAACTCCAAGAATTCAGAACTAATTGACTTGAGGATATACCAATTATTTTTTAAAAAAATTTAATAATTTTTGGCAGAAAGGAAACCTAAGACCTTCACGAAGAATATAAGTAAAGAAAACTATTTCATCATTCTCAACATTTAAAAGGTGAAAGGTTGAGGGAATCGACCATTCATATTTCTTGGGATAACCTAATATATTCAATTTTGATTATATTCAAAAGTATGGATATACATATATGGGTATTGAACAACACGTACCTTTTCAGTCTCCTCCAGATAAAAGTTAATTTTCGTTTCTTTTAGAGTCGTAGTAGAATCCGATGGAACAAGTACTAAGGTAGAATCATCACCAACATAATCAATATTAATGTTTATAAAAACAGAAAGATTGTCAACAATCAAAGAATTTACCTCAGCTCTCATATGGTGGAGTACAATAGGTTTTACAATTTTCTCATAATCGGATTCATCGTCTTCGTGATACATGTGCACCACAGGACTAGTGTTTCGTTTACTCCCCATTTATAAAAAAATTAGTCTACTTATGATGAAATAAAAAAAAATCGAGGAGTTGATAAAGGTGAAATAAAGAGAAAGTCAAGAAAGATCGAATCTTGAAGCAAGACCTGGATGGCGATTATGTGAATTGTTTTGAAAGAAACTGATAATAAGCATATATATACAGAAAGTAATGACTAAATAAATAGAGGATATTATTCCTTCATGAATGAATAGGATGAGAGGGTCTTTAACGAAACACATATTTGTTTGAGTAACCTTACACATGCCTTAGTCACGCGTCAACGACAAACTATTGGTTCAAAATATTGTTTTCAGTTGGCCTTTCAAAATTATGTGCATTCTCAAAGAGAAAAAAACTTTGAAATAATTAATAGGGGGCTACTTTACAATTATTTTTTAGTAGATACTTTTGAATATTAAGGTTATCGACAAGATATATATCAAGAATAAAGATTATTTATCTCTTTCAGTGATTTTTAATAGTTATTCCTACATTCCTTCAAATGACTATGGGAATATTCTTTCATATTTAATAAATATTATTACATTCTTTGGAAGAATTCGGGAGGTTACTCTATAATATTTATTAGTTCTTCCCACATTTTTTAAAATAACTAGGAGTTACTCTTCAACATTTAGTAGTTCTTCCTATATTCTTTTTAAAAACCTAAGGGGTTATTATCCTATAGGAAATCTAAAGTCTTTTACATAGAGCATAATGTCTAATTAGTTCTAGCAGCATGCCACCTTTGGTCAAATATAACTTTTCCTCTAATAGAGGTTTTGGCAACGTTTCCGAGATTTGTTCAACCAGAGGGAGGTGAACCCACCAATACGTAACATCATGATATTTAAAGATTCTTAGAAGTATGATAGAAAAACGGTTGAAGTACAACCAGATGATCCTCGGTAAAAGAGCATTCGACCACATCAAATAAAACTTCAGCAAAGATTCACAGGTCAAAGAAATAATATTACGTATCAAATAATTAAAAAGTTAATTTTTATTCAATTATCTCGCAAGAACTAGATGGCTACTATAAAGATATAAATCGTTTGGTTCATATGATCAAAACCATCAAGATATTAAAGCTCATTCTACAAAACCGCTACAAGATGAGGATCCATTTAGCTGTGCTATTATGGGCCCAAATCACATTCAGTTTATTCAAATACTATTCGGCCGTATATATGAGTGAAGAACAAGTAAAAAATAATTATAACAACCAATATATTGTTATATCTCTATGAGTATTAAAAATAAGATAGATAGTATTTTGTTTATTATAAATAATTTATAATCTCCCTTAATTATAAGAGAGTCATTTATAAATAGATACCAATTAAATAAACAAATTATTATTTTCTTGATTATTATTATTAAAAAAATTATTCTAAGTTATACCAGGCTACTCAAATAATTTCGGACCTCGTTAATCTTTTTAAATAAGTTATATTCACCCTACTATATATGTCCTTTATAAATCAATATAATATTTATTATTACTTTATTAAATTTATTTTGTTAACTATTAAATAGTTTAATTATGTTATGTTTTTTTAGTGAAAGTTAATAAACCAAAACAAATTTATGATTTTAATTATAATAATAAAAAAAGAAATTGTTCGTTTTTTGAATAGATACTAAGAGTGCAATGAGTGCGCACAGGGTAAATCCTCGGTCTGACGCGATAGCCTGCAAACCAACGCCAGAAGGTAAACCACACAAGGTGACACGCTCAGCCGGGAAAGTGTATGTAGAGGGGGTAGTCGAGTTGGTTGAGTAAGGTATGTTTGTGACCGAAGATCATGAGTTCGAATCCCTCTATATACGCTTTCTCGGCTGAGTCAGTCACCTTGTGTGGTATACCTTCTGGCGTTGGTTTGCAGGGCCGTATATATAATGTATTACTTAAAACTAAGATTTATTTGTTTATTAAAGCCTACAAAAAATTATTTTTTAAATACTTTCACTTTTTATACTTGAATAAACTTGATGTTTGATTAGTCGGACTAATAAAACAAACATCCAATAAAATATATTAAGTATAAGTTCAAAATGATTGCAACAAGATCACCACCAAAGGCTTAACTTTATACTGTAGGTGTAACTTGATATAGAAGTTGAAACTTAGTGTGAAAATTGTAACCTGGCACCGTATATTGTAATATCGATGGCCTACCTAATGCGTACTGTCGATTTCTTTGATCAATGCGTGTTGTTGATACCTCTAGCCGGTGTTGGTGATAAACTTTATTGATATTCTTGAAATAGTATGTTGATTTGATGGACCTAGGACTAAGTTCTTGATTGAACTAATTTTCTTTCGTAGTTAGAGTTTTCTATATATTTGGGTCTCATATTTTTTGTATTCGTATATTAATTGGTTTTATATTAATTATTTCTCATTAATTGGATATATATTAATTAGATCTCCTATCAATTTAGCTTTTTTTTATTAGGTTTCTTATTTTATTATTAGGAATTTATTACATCATTTTATTAATGAAATTTAATATGGAAAGATTGTTAGAGATTTAATATGGAAAGTTTGTTAGAGAATTAAGATTTTTCCTAAGTCCAAAAATAGTATAAGCATAACCGGTGGTAAAGGTGTGACAAAATGACAAGACAAAGCAACAATGACAATGATAAAGGAGGTTGGTGAGTAAGTTTTAGAGAGTGTAGTAAGATAGAAGATAAACATTTGAATATGCGTTCGGAGATTCACAATTTATTTTTAAGCCCATAATAGAGTTATGTAACAAATTATAATGATTAAGTGTTTAGTGTCTGGGATTTTTCTTGTAACATTCGATATATATTGTGTATGTTACCCGTGGATGTAGGATTTCTTCACAATTTAAACCATGTTAAATATTTTGGTGTATGTGTATTTTCCTGTGGTTCTTTTTGTTTACGTTTTTTGAAATAATATAAGAGGTCAAGCTCTGATTACCTCCTGATGATGTTAAAATATATTCTGAGAGTAAAAGAGGAAAACCTTTAGGTTATTTTGTATTAAGTGTTTAGATATAAAGTAGTGAGAGAAGAGAGACGTTTGCTTCTATTTAATGTTTTAGAAAAAGTCTAACCCATTTAATGTCGTGAGTTAGGGTATTTATACTTTTTTCTATAACCCATAGGTCGTGCAGGTCGGATCTTGTATTCATGTTAATCATATGAGTACCCAAGTCCAAGAACTAATGTGCTAGGTACATAGTTGAGTCATTGGTCCACTTAGGTTACTGTTATTCATTGAATATTATTTATCCGGTCTGAGCTGCCCCCTTCGGATAAAATCAGACTTATTATAATACTCCTCCAACAATATCTGATCCGATTATATAGCCCCCTTATCTCTTTCAAAAAATCTTTGGGAGAGCTAACCATGATAGATAATGTTTGTTTTACTTCCAAGGTGAATCTGAAGGGTCAACGAACAAGTCAAAGGTCGCAACTTTATAATCAGTTCTCTTGTACACTTGTCAAATGATAATTGGACCTATTAGCCATTTTTAGGTACTTGTGTCTAAATATGAGCTACATTCACTAGGCCTTAATCATGGCTAGATGGTTCATCTACCCTAGGAAAAACACTCGAGTACATTTTAAACTATATAAGTGTGATTTTTCACTATTTCTCTTCCTAGTGTGAGAAAAAAGTTCAAACTTTGAGACTAGATAGAGAAAAAAAACTTAATCTCTCAACTTTTCCCTGTTCTTCTATTTTTCTTTAAAGTTTGTATGTTCACGGCAAGAACTTCCTTAATCAAAGGGGGTTGGCTCAATCTATTCGAGTTAGAGGAAGAGAAAAAGAAAGCTAGGATTACCTGCTTCACCCGGTGGGCTAATTGTAAAACAGATTCCAGAATCATATATGAGTTCATCATCTATCAAACCATCAATTATTTCTATCACAAACCCTCTTGCTCAACCTTTTACAATCTCAAAAGCAGTTGGCAGTCGTAAACCACATTTTTCTTTTATAGCTATGGGGTTGGATATTGAAGAAAACACACCTCGAACAATCACCAGGTTTTCCAAAGCTAAAAATTACAACTTCACCTGCCAAAGAGATATAAACACCTACTGAAGGTCCTACAATTGTGGAGCTTCCTTTGTTGCATACTTCAGATCTAGATACATCAATTCCACCTACTGAGCCACTGGATCTAAACTTATTGATCAACAGCCACTGATAATGGAGAAAAAGATGGACGATAGTGGGGAGGATACTCCATTGGAGATATCTGGCCAAACTGGCAATAATAATGCACTTTGGGAAAAGAAGGAGAAAGTTAGACTGCCAGACTCTGAATCGTTTCCGGAGTGCCTTGTTGGGCGAGTGGGGCCTAATTTCTCCAATGCCAGTGTTAAATATTTGTTGGCTCTTCAAAAAACCTTCTACGTATGTACCCATACAGCTGAATTTAACAGAATCAGGAAAAAAGTGGGGTTTTCTAGAGTCCGTCAAAGAAATAATTCATATCCCTAAGGAGACTCTAATAAATAGTAAAATTGGGGAACTAGTGATATATACTGAAGTGCTTAACTAGGACTTTTGGTTCCATTTAGACCCATAGATAGTGATATACTTTCATTTGATGAGTTTATTCCCAAGCCAATTAAGTCCCAATGCGTGGTATACACAATTAGCTACCATCATAGCTTCAAGGTTGTCTAAGATTCTGATTCCTATGGAAGATTTTGCTGCTACGGCCGGTTTATGCTGAAATCGCCATATTATCTTTTACTATTTCAACATGGAGAATGATTATAAAGTTTTTGATGATTTGTTGGAGGCCGACAAGCCTTAGAGGACTCAATTTTTCTACATTAGTGGTGCTTGGGAAAACAGTAAGAAAATCAGAGCTAAAGGAAATCCAAGTTTACTGAACTAATATAGGAGAAGTTCATGTAAACATTTTATGAATTATTTATTATGTTCTTATGCTAATTTCCACATCGGACTTTGACGCTAAGTTTCACATCGGATCTATCTTTTAGTGTTTTCAAGATGTTCTCAGAATATCTAAAAGATGAAAAACCTATATTTACGAAGCTGCATCAGTGGGCCACAAAGAATTGGGGAATTGCTTTCTATAATTGTTTTACCTCAGCAAATATGGTGAGGGCCCATCTGTGGAAAACGAGCTCAACCAGAGAGCTCTCATGGGAACAATTTACCGGTCTCCCTGGAGGTGTTGATATCTTTAAGAGGTTTGAGGAAATGGATGGTAAGCCTTTTCTATTAGCCAGGAACAAGGCTCTTCCCATCTTGACAAGATTAAAAAGAAGAAACAAAAGACTAATGATCCATCTCACTAGTTTCCCGATGTGGGTGGTTTAGGGTCTCTAGATAAAATTGACATTGCTTTGTTGGATGTTGTTGCTGTTACGGTGGGTGAGGCTAAAGGGCCATTGAACTCCCTAGTTGTTAAAAAGAAGAAAGGGTAGAAAATGAGTAAAGAGGGTAGTGATATGAGAGCAAGAAAAAAGAAGAAAACTAGCATCGGTTCAGAGATCATACTCCGGTCCGAAGTCCTTCCCTCTAGTACTCTTATCCAAGCTCCTACCCAAGAAAAGGTACATGCCAATACTCCTTCGCCAGTGTTCTCTACTGCTGACCAACCTTCTACTGAAGGTGATGTTAATTTGGATGACATAGGAAATCTGTATTTATGTGAATTCGATAAAGAAGACTGTGCATGGTTTTCCCCCAATCTACCATCATTCCCCCAATCTACCACTATTCCCAATGTTGTGATACATGATGGTGACCCTTTGAAGTATCCAGTGAGCATGATACACCAGGTTATGCAGTTTTAGGTTTTGTCAGGCCAATAGTCGACTTGGAGAGGCAGGTTAGATCTCAAGTCAAAAAGATCGTTTCCCTTCGAACTGAGAATCAAGACCTGAAAGGTTCCATCAAAACAGAACAAGACAAGGTTGAGATTTTGGGTCAAGAAAAGAAAAAACTCAATGATGATTTAGAGCTAGCTAAGTCCAATCATGAAAATTTGCAAACTAGTCACATCAAACTACAGTTTACCACTTCCAAAGAAATTAGTTACTTAAAGGAACAAATGACCACGAATGTAGGTACCACCAACCAATCATCCGAGGATAAAAAAGGCTTACAAGATCTTCTTAAGGAAAAAGAAGATGAGATTACTTCGCTAAAAAGAACAAAGCTCCAGACATATCTTCTGCAGTCGAAGTATATGTTGATGGGGTGTTAAAGTCTATGGATCAGAGAGAAGCATCCGTTAAATTGGATATGGTCCTATTGTTTTATCAGAATTTTCCCAAAAGTTCTCTTGGTAAATTATGGGAATATGTACCATATGAGGAAATCCCATTTCACACTATGGCTCAGAGTGATAAATTGGATGTTCCCTTCGATGATTCTGAGTCTGTTGATGAGGCTAATAAAAATTCAGATGATGATCAAGAATAAAAAAAAGAAGGAAGTGTTAAGAAGAAAACCGAGAGGAATGAGCCCTAAGATTAACTATTTTTATTATGTTTGTGTTTTGAATCGAAGTCCTTGGAGCATGCAAGGTGTTTTGCTGTTTTCATATCGGATTTTCTACAAACCTCTTTTTGTACACGTCCTTCTGATTTACAAGGCATTTTTTTGATGTGGATCTGATTTATTTTATAATTTTATTAGTATTTTATGCCATCTTTACTTTCATTTACTTTGTATTTTTTCATATCTTCTTTTATACTTCCACTTATATCTGATTATACTTAAAGATGATAAAACTACATCAATATATTAAATTCAATCAAGCCATAAAAGACTAAAAACATTTTCTTTAAAGGCATTAAACCCTTAATTATGCTTACATTTATCTGAGCCATTCAAAGATAATCCATTTAGGACAACAATTGTTTAACAAGTATTTAATTCATCTGAGCGACTCAAAGATAATTCATTTGAGGGAAACAAGTGTTTAAAAAGTCCTTAATTCATCTGAGTCACTTAAAGATAATCAATTTGAGAGCAACAAGTGTTTAAAAAGTCTTTAATTCATCTGAGCCACTCAAAGATAATTCTTTTGAGGGAAAAGGTTTTTAACAAGTATTTAATTCATCCGAGCCACTCAAAGATAATCTATTGAGGGCAACAAGTGTTTAACAAGTCTTTAATTCATCAGATCATAACCGAAAAACTTTCTTTAAAACGGTAAAAAATAGTATATTGATTGAGATCTGGAAACCTTGTTAAAACCTCTCCGCGCCACCAGGGTAGGGAAGAGTATGCCCTCAAATATTTACATTGGATGAAAACAAATTAAATATTAACAAGATTTGAGATGCTCAACATTCCAAAAATCCTTCAATAGATTCCCTTCTTTGTCTAAAATCTTGTACGTTCCTTACTTGACTATTTCACATACGATGTATGGTCCTTCCCAATTCGAAGCCAGCTTTTCGAGCTGCTTCTCCTTAGTGTGCAGGAACAATTTTCTTAACACTTTATCTCCTACTTGAAAATATATTCTTTTCACTTTAGACGAAAACATACTCCTCATCAATCCTTGGTAATGTGCAGTTCTTAAATGTGCTTTCGCTCTTTACTCTTCAATTAAATCCAAGTGAGCCCTCATAGCTATCTCATTCTCTCTTTCGGAATAATTTAGACTCTGAAGAAAAGAAGAGTATCTTCTATAAGTGTAATTGCATCCATCTCATAGACTAAAGAAAATGGAGACTCTTGTGTGGTTGTATGAGGAGTGGTTCGTTATGCTCATAGTACTTCTTGTAAGTAGCTTGGCCATTTCCCAGCTGCTCTTTCTGAATTCATTTTTAGGCCCAAAAAATTGTCCATTTTCCACTTCAACCTATCCATTGGCTTGAGGATGAAAATGATAAGAGAAGTAGTGTTGAATTCCTATTGAGGTACAAAATACATCCATATCTTTATTATCAAATTGAGGACCATTATTTGTAGTGATACGCTTAGGAATACTAAATGGGTAACATGTGTGGAGAGAATAAACTTTATCACCACCTTAGATGTTGTTCCAGATAAAAGTGTCGCTTCTACCCACTTGGATAAGTAATTTATTTCCACAATTATGGTACGAAAACCCCCAGAATCCATTGGAAGGGGTCCGACTAGATCAAGTCCCCATCTATCAAAGGGTATTGGTTCGCAATACTGATTCATGGGGACCGTGGGCACGTGGATTGTATTTCTATATATTTGAAAATGATCACATTTTCTCACCAAACCTTTAGCATCTGTCATAATAGTAGGCCAATAATATCATACCAACAAGACTCTTTTAGTCAAAATTTATAGCCACAATGCGCTGATCCTTCTCCATTATGTAACTCTGATAGAATATTTTAAGACTCATTGGATTTGAGGCAACGCAGTATAGGCCTGCTAAAATATTATTTATAAAGAACCCCCCTTAGGACTAGAAAACCACGAGCTTTATATTTTATTTTCTTGGCCAAAGCCTTGTCCGAAGGTAGAACTCCATTAGTGATAAATTATTGGATTTTGTTCCTCCAATCTTTAGAGAGTACATCAGATAAGTGCAGCATTCATCCTACTTTACCCTCCTTTCATGTGGTTGCAACTATAGAAGGACATTCTTGCATAAGGATCCAAGGGTATGCTTCGGAATATGCTATAGTGGCTAAAGAATATGTCCTTGCATTTTCCGATCTAGGGATATGCTCATATTTGATGCATTTAAAACCAATGATGACTTCATTTAGGACTTGTACATATTTTATCAAGTGTTCTTTTCTAGTTTCATATTGTCCTTGGGCTTGATGAATGAGTAGTTGCAAATCATTTATCAATCGGACTCTTTTAGCCCTACATATTTGAGCTAACCTTAAACCAACTATGATCGCTTCATATTTTGACTCATTATTGGATGCTCTGAAGCCAAAACATATAGCATGATACATGGTATCACCATAAGGATAGGTTAGATAAATTCCATCTCCACACCCTTTCGACCACCTATTCATTATTAAATTTACTGAATTGAGCCTCTTCACTATGCCTCACAGAATGAAACTCAAAATCATCCACAACTTGAGCTTTGATCGCAGTCCGACTTGCAAATTCAATATCATAATCTCCAAAGCTCAACTGACCATTTGGTCATTCTCCCCGATATATCAGCCTTTTGTAGTACATTTTTTTAGTAGAAAAGAAGTTCGAACTATGACAGAGTGTGCTTGAAAGTAATGTCTTATCTTTCTAGCTGATATTACCAATGTTAAAGCTAATTTTCTAGTTTCAAGTACTTATTCACAGCTGCCAGTAAACTCCTGCTTATATAGTAAATCGGTCGAGGGTAATTATACACTTCTCGAACTAATACAGCACTTACCGCACACTCAGATACTTCTAGATACATATAAAGCCTTTCTCCTTCAAAAGATTTGAAAAACGTCTTGAGTGAAGATAAGTGTTTTTTTCTTTCATTGAAAGCTTGATCACAGTTATGATACCAATTGAAGTCTTTAGCGTTTCTTAAATCTTGGAAGAATTGTGCACATTTGTCCGATGATCTTGAAATAAACTGGTTTAATGCAGCCAACCTTCCAGTTGATATTTTAACGTCTTTAGTATTTCGAGGTGAATCTATAGCTAACAAAGCTTTTAACTGATCCAAATCAGCCTAAATCATTTTCTTACTTATATTATACCCCATAAATTTACCAGATCGGACTCGGAAGGTATATTTCTCTGGATTTAACTTTAAATTGATGGCTTCCAAGTTAGAATATATTTTTTGGAGATCGGATATGTGATCTTCCTCTTTAGGGATTTTTACCATCATATCATCAATTTAAACTTCTATATTACTACCGATTTGATTAGCAAATTCCTTATTCACCAGTCGTTGATAAGTAGATCAAACATTTTTCAACCCAAATGGTATTAACTTATAACAATGGATCCGTCGATAATAAACATAGTGTCGTCATAATCATTCAGATTCATCTGTATTTGATTATAACCAGAAAAAACATCCATAAAGGATAACAACTTGTTTCCTGGTGTAGAGTCTACTAACCAATCTATTTGGGGAACTGGAAAGGGGTCTTTAGGGAAATCCCTATTAGGAAATGTGAAAGCAGTGCACATACGCCATTTCTATTATTTTTCTTGACTAAAACCGGGTTAGCTGTCCAAAGAGGGTATTGAGATTCTTTGATATGCCCCATTTTGGTTAGCTGATCTACTTCTTGAACAATTGCTTCAGATTTTCCCTTAGAAAAAACTCTTATTTTCTGCACCATCGGCCTAGCATTGGATTTCACAGACAACTTGTGATTAATTATACTGGCTGGTACTCCGCTTAAAACCTTACTATAGCAAGAAAATACATGTAGATTATAGGATAAAAATAACAATAATTGTTTTTTTAGATCTAAAGACAATTTAGATCCAACCCGAAAACTTTTACCTTCAAATTCTTCAACTGGGATTATCGCACTAAGATCCTCCATTGGTTCATCTATCTCATTTAGTTTAGCAGAAGGATCCACTGACTGCTATTCCTTATCAACCTTCACTGCTTCTATCAACTTTGGAGCAAGAACAGTGATATAACATTCACGAGCTACCTTTTTGGATACTTTGGACAACGCCCACATGTCCTCCCACACATACTTCAAGCATTGGTGGATAGTGGAATCTAATGCATGCATCCTAGATAACCAAGATCTTTCGAATTTAGCATTGTAAGATGTTGGACAATCAACTATTATAAACAAAACGCTTACCATCTTTTTAAATGATCATTTCCCTAGCAAGACCTATTCTTCGAATTCTCTAATTACATCGGTTGAACTCTCAGTAAATCCTACTATGGTCCTATTCGAATGTTGGATGAGTGAGGAGTTGTTTAGTTGTTTATAAGTAGATAGAATAATATATTCAACGAAATTTCAGTTTCAATAAAAATCTGACATATATCATTGCCTTCAATGGATGCCCCTATCACCAAAACGCATTCACGTGGGCCCATAATAAAACCTTATATCATCTTCATCAAAAACAATGAATGGAGCAGAGCTTTGATAAAGATGTGTATACATTTTTCCATATAACTGAGTCGTTAAACTATTTATATGTCTCTTTCTTGAACAACATAAGGGTGCAGTAACGGCGTCTCCCCCAAAAATGGTTAAATATTCGAAGAAGTTACATAGATTGGATAGTGTTGAAGTCTTTTCCACTATCATCCCAACTTGATTCTTATCCGAATTGGAGTATAGATATTCCAAATCAACATCAATTTTTTTCTATAATAACCATAGTATCTTCTTGTCTAGATGAACCTATGCTTTGCCCTGGACCATTCAGTGATGCTACTCGTGTTGTATTCGCATTAGACTGAGAGTGAGTATTAACTTGCCGGTTATTTCCTTGCTTTTTTACAAAAGCTGAAAATTTTGTTCTCTTAATCAAATTATGCACTTCTTCATTTAAGGCGATGCAATCCTGGGTATCATGTCCCACATCGTTGTAGTACTTACACAAATATGTATTCTGATTCTCATTAGGAGATTGAATTGGTGGTGGTCTTCTGAAATGCACAACATTATTAGTTTTATCATAAATGGTAGCCACACTTTCACCTAGTTCAGCATACCATTCAGGTTGAGTTTACGGACCCCTCTTTGGTTTAAATTGTTAGGCTTGACTTGATTGATTCTGTCTCGACTAATGTGACCCCTGTTTGGAATCTTTAAGCTTATAATTAGTTGTGGCCTAGGATTAAGTAATTTCTTATAGAATTGACGTTGTGGGACCATACCTATATTGGCACGGTACTCTAGATTTCTTAGTTTCCTCTACCGTAATCTGTTTTCTGAGCTGATTTAATAATCCACCACGTGTCATTGCTTTTTTCTGAGTCACCGAATCAGCCAGTTCATATGGATTCAATCTTTGTCTCATGGAAGCAATGGCTACCTTTTCAAAACAATCGATCAATTTACCTTGAGTAGTTCTTGGGCACAATGGATGATAGTATCATCATTCCCTTTAAGCTCCTTACTTCCCACGAATTATCTCCAAAAGATCATCCAGAAAACATCAAAGTTTTTAATAGACCATTGTGGTAAATTATTATACCATTTTAAATTACTTCTATTAAAATTTTGTAAGAAATCCCAGCATAAAAGCTTATCATCATCATCAAAATTCATCATAAAATTTTTGAATTACTCAAGGTGGTTGTTAGAATCTTTGCTCCCATCGTATTTTTCTATTTTGGAGCTGTCAAACCGCCTCGATGGATGTCTAGAGAGTATCTTTGAAGACAAAGGTGATTGCCTCCAATTATGGTTACGACTAAACACATTGTCTTCATCAAGAGTGGTAAATATACTTGGTTTGGACTGGATAGCAAATTGATCACTTGGTAGATGATCAATATTGTGATCCGTCGATCCTTTTATTTTTCCTGAATATTTATTCTTCTTCACTTTTCCCTTCCTGTACTTTTTCTAATTATATTTCTTAGTTAACCTCACTTTTTTCAGACGGCCCTAGTCACTGTTTTTTTATTGGGGTATTTATACTTTATTCTATGACCCATGGATCGTGCGGGTCAAATCTTATATTCGGGTCAATCATATGAGCCCCCAAGCCCAAGAACTAATATGCTAGGCACATAGCTGAATCATTAGTCCACATAGATTATTGTTTATTCACTGAATTTTATTTATCCAGTCTGAATTGCCCCTTCGGATAAACTCTGAACTACTATAATACTCCTCTAACGATAACTGAATCGATCACCTCCTACAACCTCTCGATAGGTGTTCACCAACTGTTAGTCATTGTTTTGGCTGGGTGTCTAGGAGTCGGCATGACGAGTTTTGTTAGATATGGGCTGGATGTTGTTCGGATATTTGTACAGTGAACATGGAGATCTGAAATCAATATTATTTATTAGTGAAGAGGACAAAGTAGATGGATAAAAATCACGAATCTTGGAGTAGAATCAAGCGTAGTCATAATGATAAATTCTATGAAGTTTAAGCTTGAGAAATTCACAGGAGATAATGTTTTTACTCTCCAAAAATTTAAGTTTAAAGCATTTTGTGTACATACATGAATATATATTTTCACTGAAGAGAATGGTATAAAAGAGGTTGATGTCCCATAGTGTGCTCATCATGAGTCTGGAAGAAGGAATGCTTCGTGAGGTGTCTGAAGAGTCTTCAACCATGGGGATATAGAATACATTAAAATATCTTTACATAAATAAATATTGGCCGAACACGTTATACCTGCAGAATAAGACTTATACATTGCAAATGGATGGTGGCGGGGAGATCCGAAGACTCTTGGACGATTTCAATAAAATCATCCTTTATTTGAATGTCATTGGGGTTAAGATAGAATATTAGTATCAAGAAATTATCATCTTGATCTTTATTTTAGAATTGTATGATCACGTTGTTGACATCATGCTCAATCGTAAAGAGTCTCTCACGATGATCGAGATGAAAAATATCTTGAAATTGAAAGATCTTCGAAGGAAGACGATTCTGAAGAGTGACTCTACAGGTGTCGGACTGAATGTGATTGAAAAATCCTGGATGGATAAATTTAATCAAGAAAGGTGACGGTTCTATGATGAAATAGTGATATTGCTAAAAGGAAGATCATATTAGTAGGAACTTCCTTGAGAAGAGAAAGGTAGATAGTTATTCGAAGGCCGAAGGTAGAGATGTTATGATGGTTTTAGAAGACTATGAATATGCTTATGGTTTAGTAGTTCCTTTTTGAAGGTACAGTAACTAGTGGTTTCTTGATTCCAGAAAGTCATTCCATGTGAATTTTAACAAACATTGGTTCGAAAACCTGGAAATGTTTGAATATGGTACGGTCTTTTGGGGAATAATGTATGTTGTACTTTGAAGGGAATGGGGATTATTATATTTAAGTTATCTACTGGACTGGAGAAAAATTTCATAAATGTGAGTTATGTACCTAAACTTAAACATAAATTTTATCTATAGGTATGTTAGATGGGTTTAAGTATAAGGGTGGAGATTGCAGACTTAGGGTCTTGCAAGACTCATATGTTATTATGGAGACCAGCTGAACTTATGGTGTTCTAGTTTTAGAAGGATCCGTAATTGAAGGGGTGTCTAGTGTTGGGAGTGGGTCTGCTAGGATTTGGATGGAGACCTTTGAGGGCTTCTTGAAGCAGGTGTAGATCCAATCCAAGAAGTACCTGAAGAGTTTTATGACTGATAATGGTATGCTATTAGTGAACCGACCATTTACTGGTTATTGTTCTAAACTTGGTATATATATACACATAATCTTAAATATACCCCATAAGCATGGAGTAGCTGATAAGATGAGTCGAACCTAACTTAGAGTAAAGGTTATGCTTCTGACAGTTGGACATAACAAGATATTGAGTGAATGATCTATTGGGACAGCTATCATCATAAACATGAACCCATTGACTTTCAGTCATAATGGAGATGTAATAGGTAATGGAGGTGTAGGTTGAGTCGAGATCGAGTTTGAAGATAACGGTGGAGATGAGGATGCCTCAACTGAAGCTATTTTCAAGGTGGTCTTGGGTTCATTTTTTGTGAAATAAGTTCAACCATTGTTGGGTTTGGGTCTTGTTTTGAAGTTTGATGGCTCAAAAGTTTCGGATGTTCAAATTGTTGAGGAATAAGTAGACTTAGACACAGGTTTGCTAAGTGTTTCTCGATTTGATCTTGGGATAGATTATATGGATGTTACTACTACCTTTTTACATGTAAGAGGTTAGGACATTGGTTTGTTCATGAGGATTTCCTTAATAGAGTTCACAGACCGCATGTGAATTGATCACTTCAGACATGTAGGTGGAAAATTTGTCCTCGGTTAGTAGTTGGAGCATCGAGGTATATGATATTTGTGTCATTGTGAGCCTAGGTGAAATTTTTTTTAAGTATAGGCTCAAAGTAATATCGGCAAGATCACTGCTGAAATCTTGACTTGGTGCTGTCAGTTTAACTTGGTGTGAAGTTGTAACTTAGTATGGGAGTTGCAACTTGGTTTCGTATGTTCTAACTTAGATTTGAAGCTTGATGATGAAGATAAGACAAGTGTTGAAGGGTGGAACTAAGAGCTAAAGCTGGAATTGAGTGTAGAGACTCGAACTAGGTGTCGAAGGCTAGAATTAAATATTATAGCTGAAGAAATGTGACTGAAGCAGTTCAACTGGACCTTAAGGGTTAAAAGTAATTAAAAAAAATACTTAAGTATCTCGAACTATTAAATCTCTATGTGACTCGATGCTCAGGGTAAGTTATTGATAACCATCCATGAAAGAATAAAAATACCAATAACCACCTGGATTTTGAAGTTTACCAATAATCAAATTCAACATAAAATCTTCCAAAAATACTCATCGGGTCTAAAAATAAAAACTCAACATATTTCTTCTCAATTCTCTTTCTCTCTCTCTTTTTAAGATAGAAACTGTCAAAATATCTCGAACTACAAATACTTCTAAAAAGATTCAGTGACTTCTGAAGTATTTCAACACAAAGCAACTACAAAATCAGGTTTTCATGGTGAAACTACAATATTTCATCTTTAATTTTTCAATTGTTGTGTTCCTGGCCTAAGAAATGTTCATGTTTGGTTTTGATGAATGTATATCTTTGTACGCAATAAAAGTACAATTAGTAACCTAAGAATAACTTGTGTATCTGTTTAAACGTTATGAATGAATTTGTTTTTTTCTTTTCGCAACCATTTTCAACGCATTTAGGAACCAAACTAACAATTAGTTTCAAGATAAACTTTCTTTCTTGTTTTTCAAACCTAAACAAGATTTATCACAGCCACATTACACCTATTTATGTACACAAGATACAGTAAGTTTCCATACAAACTTTTTTATTTCAAATTTAAAAATCTTTATGTGACCTATCTGAACTTTATTTCCCACGCAACTTATTTGAACGTAATTGTGCACCCAACTTACAGTAGTTTAAATACTAATTTAAGTGCATTTTTTACTTTGTAATGCTGATAAAAATGACAAAAGGAACATTATATTACAGATTAGGATTTGTACCTGTAATGCAACTACTTAATTCATCACCTATAGTAGAAGTTCACCTAATTTATTTGCAACACGCAATTTTCTACCATCTAATTAAACGTGCATATGACCGTAAGCATCTTACTAATGCTTCAAAGAAGAACTGGGACATCATAAAAACATAAAAATATATATTTTGACACTAATATTTGAGGGTATATTTGTTAAAATACATGTTAAAATGACAAGAAAGGATTTACTGCTCATTTTGGGAGTCAATTCTGGGGAAAACAAGATTAACAAGAACAAAATATAAATTGAATATTTTTCAAATGAAGAACAACAATCAAGATCATCTTAACTAAATTTTTAGACTTTTAGCTGACAAAAAAACGGTAATAAAATTTATTTTTTTGTTTATTATAGCAATTAGAAACCTATTTTTGCAACTCGATTACTAGTAATTACGCAACCAATTTTTTTCATAGCTTAAAGAAACTATTTGTGCATCCATGTTACACATAATTACGCAACAAAAAATAACAATTATAAAAATGTTTTCGCATGACGCAGTCAAGTTGGCTGCAGTTTTACGAGGAGAACGGGATATCAAAGATGTAAATGTACTCTTAATTTTGTATATTTGTACAACATTAATTTTCACAATATTTTGAAAAATTATCAACTTACACAATAAATTATATTTAATATTTTTCAAAATTCAATGACTATGATTGAGCAGAAAATATAAGAGAAAAGCTAATAAGTTCGGTGAAAAAATATTGCTTAAGAAATCAGAAACAACAATTGGTTGCTTAACACTACTTTTGGTAAGTAAATAATAATTCATATACTAATTAACTATCATTGTGCAACCATTTTTTCTTTGAATACATAAAGGTTGAACTATATACAAGATGTAAAGAAATCTTTTCACGATGTTTAAAATTGATGGCTTTAGAGAGAAGTGATACGAAACTACTTGAAATATTCAATAATATGACAACAAAAAATGTTAGTTTAAAAATATTTTTGCTTCATAAAAATCAATTTAAACTAAAACTTTAATTGATAAACATTCCTATTATAATAACAAACATTATAGTATGAGAACTAGAAATAACAAACAAAAAGAGCAGAAAGTCGATAAGGTGTTAATGTTGATGAAGGTTTTCATGTTAATGAAGAAATAAACAAAGGTGTTGATATTGATGTTGGTGCTCAAGAACCTGAGATTCCACCAACCAACTCTAAAAAAGAAAATGGAAAAGAACAAAAATCAGTTTGAAATACAGATGCAAGAAAACTTTAAGTCACATATTCTAACATGTTTGGAAAGACCACGTGATGAAGATACAATCACTTTAAATGAAATTCCAGAGAATATGACGCTTAATAAAAAGAATAAAGAAACTTCAGGAAGAGGTCAAGAGGCTCCAAAATCAAATTCAACATGTAATTTATTTTTATGTCCTCAATTAAAAAATATGTTTCCACAATCGCTTAATTCTGCAACCAATTAACATATAATTCTGTAAATATTTTTTAGCATTTAATTATGCAACCTGTTAACATGTAATTTTGAAACCATGTTTAATTACATCTTGAACTTCTATTTTCACATCCTAATTTCACTTAATTACGCAACCTGAATTTGATAAAAAAATTATCTCTCAACCAAAATATATGGGTCCAACAGAGGCCACTCATATTGAAGAAGTGATAACAAAAAATAACGAAATCAAAAACGGATTAAAGAAATAGAATAAAAGCAGTGAAGTCCTTCAACAGATTCAAAAAATGAAAGAAAAAAAAATCAAATGATACTCTTACAGAATAATTTTAAAAACTAGAAAATAAAAATGAATATGCAAACGACAATGTTCTTTCTTTGAATGATCAAGTAAAAAATAATTAGTGCTGCCAATACATCCCTAAATACGAGAGTAACTGAGCAAGATCATCCAATCAATTATAAGGATGATATTCTCAAAATATTAGAACCAAAAATTGGTAGATATGGTCTATCACAAGAATCGACACTTTTTATGTTACAACCTTTTTGGGTAGTTGAACAAAATCCTAATCAGGTTGATACACCAAAAAATACAAATAATAGAAAAGAAACATATGACATATTGACATAGACTTTATAAAAAAGAATAAATGTCAAAAAATAGACTAAAAAGAAAAAGAGCAACAAAAAGAAAAAAAAAGGTTCCAAGAGTTGTAAAAGCTTCCACTGTTGTATTGGAAAACAAAATAAGATTAAAAACGGGTACAAGCTCTTAATCAACTAGAAAACACTAAAAGTGTTTTAACACGTTTAACAAAGGAGACTGAAGTAGGTGTAACAGTTATTCCTAAAAAGAAAATCTGAACCAATCAACAAGAGAAGAAAAATATGTACAAAGAGTTATAATACATCATCCCCTTCTCTTTAATAAAAAGTTATACAACCAGTTGTACATGATCCTCGGGAAGTTGTAATAGATGAAGAGGATATATCTTCTTTTTATAGATCCAAAAGCATTTGAACATAAAAGCATAGATGTGTAATATGATTGGCCAATCGAAAACGAAACAAATAAAATAATATTAGAAGAATATGACATACATTTGTTCATTTTGAATAAAAAATAAAAAGTTGAGTTCGTTCTTAATCCTATTGTATGATCATTTTTATCAAGAAATATTTTCAATTAGAAAATATGTCCTAAAATCCTATTTATGCACCTAGTTTGTTTATATTTATGCATCCGTACTACTCTTAATTTTCAAGCAATTACTTTTTTTTAATTTCATAACCAAATTATACATAATTACGCACCCAGTCAACACTTGGTATTTTCACAACTAGTTAACCCTTAATTCCACACCCTTTTATTTTTCTTGTTCAGCATATCATTGATGCATATATAATCAGCAAATTAGAATAGTGTAATAATAATGTAAATGTTTCACAACCTTATGGCTTAAATTTCCAAAATTCATTTTTACTATTAATTTGATTTTATATATCCTATTATAGACAGCAATACAAGATAAAAGCGATATTAACTTAATGATTAACGATATATACAAGGCGAGACCTACTGAAACAAGATCTATCACGTTCCAATTTGTACAAAAAAAACTAAAGTAAACAATATACCGAATAATTGGACATTTTATGTGTATTTGATTTAGACAAATCCATTAGATACAACTACAACTCAGTACTACATGGTAAAGCTAACCCAACAATAAATTCAACTAAGGAATCGGTAAGTATTATCAAAATATAACATTATTTGATTTATATTTTTATAAACGATATACAAATGATTGTGCCAACTTGATTTTTCAATACACATACTAAATCGAAAGGAGACTTATGATACCAAAACCAGCAATAAAATTCAAAATTCCATTAGATATTCTACAACATAAACCTGATTCTGTTGATTGTGGAGCTTTTGTGTGCGAGTGTGCGTGATGCTTCACTAAAACTGGAAAAATACCCAAAATATTTGAACCAGGTTTTGTGACAATGAGAGGAGCTGAAGTGTTTGCTTTATTTCATAATAATAGACATACGATGAAATATTAATAGATATTTTTATGTTAAATTCACAATAATGTTCTATATGTAAAAGTTGTATGTCTCTAAACTACAACTTTTTTTCTTATGAGTATTAATCTTCTTTTAGCATTTTTTTCTATCTGTCATTTCACAGCTACAACCATTTTTAAAGTAATTATGAAACCAAATAAAACATAAACTTGCAACCAAATTATACTTTTATTTTACATAATGAAATACAACGTAATTTTGCCACCCTTTTATGCGACCACCTATATCGTAATTTTGCAACTCTTTTACTCAATCACTTATAACATATTTTCATAACTTTTTTATGCAACCACCTATAAAGTAACTATGTTATCAATTAACACCTAATTTTGCAATCCAAAATTATACTTGTAATTTTCACAACATATGTTTTATTCGCACCCAAAATTTATCTTTTTCATTTTGTTGGGAATCCAGTTAAAGATGATGATAACTCGGCCTTAAGTGTGACGTCCGAAAAACATAACCATGATCTTATTGTGTATTTACAATCACATAAGCAATGTCAAAGTTAAAACCAAAGGGAAAATAAATTGTTGATGTTTTGACGGTAAATGGAACAACTCTGCGTCAAATATTTAGTGCCTTAAAGAAGGCTAATTCAGAGAATGCGTCCAACATTCGTCGTGTATACAATCAACATCAGAGAACAAGGTTACTTGAAAATAATGGTCGGTCGCAAATGTAATTCTTATTAGTAAATTTACAAATGCACTAAAACATTTAATGGCATCAGACCGCCAATGAAGGATCCAATGTCATAACCGATTTGTTTTTTGCAACCCATTAATATTGATTTATTACGGATCTTCCTTTGGTTCCTAATTTTGGATAACACTTACAAAATAATTAGATATGGGATGTCGTTGTTGGAATTAGTAGGGGTTAAATCGACTAACAAAATATTTTGTATTGGATTCACTTTCATGGCGAAAGAGAAGCATGACAACTACAAATGGGCTATGCTATGGTTGAAAATAGTTATGGAACATATCTTGAGTTATCTTGTGTTATAACCACCGATCGTAAACTTGCTTTAATGTATACCATAAAGATATTATTTCCGAGTATGAGTCATATGATAAGAAAATATCATATCAACAAGGATATAAGCAAGAAAACAAAAAGAATGTTTGAAAATCGCAAAGAGTTTAACATTTTTTTATCGCTTGTAATGATGTTGTCGCATCAATCACTGTTGACCAAATGAACGAGAGGTAGGTAAAATGTTGGGGGGTGTTCAAAGACCAAAAGAAGGCGATCGTCTAAGCCTTAGAATCATAGATTACACTATATAAATAGAAGTTTATTAATGCGTACACTAACAAGATTATACATATTAAAAATTACACGTCTGATAGAGCGGAAAGCTCGCACACTACTTTGAAGAAATTTCTCGGGAAAAGTCAAATAATTTCGAAATAATTTAGGAAAGGGTTCATGGTTTTTTTACAACTGTCAACTGTTTTGATGATAATATGTGACAATTATCTTGAAAATATCCAAAAAACCAAAGGTGAAAAATCCACATGCGATTGTGTCATTCGAACGATACACGGACTCATGAATTAGAGCCCACCCAAATAGTGGATGAATATGTTCATACCTGAATTATAGACGGGCATTAGAGAAGACTATAAATTGTCGATTGAGTTAAACTAAATGAGAAAGAAGAGCTTAAAGCTAAATTTTCAAATTTAAATGCAAAGCTAGTAGAGTTTGATGTTTATGAACAAAGTCATTGGCTTAAAAAATGACACAGATTTTCGATCCTTCTACTTCTCTTATTTGCGAACCCCTACCAAAGGTGAAAACACGCAGTTATACTCCCGCCCACGGTCGTGGTCATGGTCATGGTCGCAGTAAGAGAACTAATATGTGTCTTGATTATTCTACCAAAAAGGTTCTTTCTATGTATGAATACGACAAAGAAGAGTGGTTAGAATCCAATGTGGATAATGTAGAAACTCTAAAGATGAGAATACTGATCGCTAGTTTTGGAACATCGATCGGTACTTTTGGTAACACCGCTAGAATGGTCATTAGACAAGTCTGTAGTAATTCTGGTACAAAACCCGTCACAACGAAAAGGTAAAGTAACTGTGAAGCAAAAGTATTTATTATCGTTAAACCAACCCCAACGAGGTTTTCTAAAGTTGGTAAAATCATACCTAACATAGTAAACATGAGGTATGCATCAGACATACTATAGTTTATACGTCCATAGTTTATTTAGTGATGAAAGTGGGTGAAAACTCGTTAAACAACCATTAGTACACGAAATAGAAACCCATAAAATGTTTTATTTAGGTGTCTTATGTTTTAAATAATATGTTGAGATTGAAAATGAACTACATCGGTTGATATATTATTAACAGAATGCACCGTTATAAAATTGGATGTAATTACCAAATCACAACAAACTAATCATATCCATTTTTAAATGTGTATTCTATTGCTTGGAACCCAACGGTTGTATAACCTATTTACCGGTTAAAGATGTACGACTGACGAACGACCCTCTGATAGAGCTTGGGATCATTTTCGTGAACATAAATCATTTTATTCATGACGTGGCACTGTGGCAACCGCCATGACGGTGTGGCGAGGCAAGACGAGACCTCATCACCTCAGGGTGAGGCGTAACGAAGCCCTTAGCGTGGCGCTCGATGTTGTGCGCTACAGCCGCCACAAAGTGTTTGGTGAGGCACTCGCCATGACAGACCACGCTAAGTCTGATATTTGTTTTTATTTTTGAACTAAGAAAGTTAAAAACTAAATCTTAGAGACCAAAACCTCACGCATCCTTCTTTCTTTCTTCACCAAGCAGCCGCACAACCTTCTTTCTTTATTTCCCAAGCAGATGCACCCCTTCTTTCTTCCCTCAAGCAAACAAACGCACACACCCCTTCGTCGGTCCACCTTCGTCTATCCTGACCCCCGACGGTAATGCATAAACCCCGAAAACGATAGCATCGCATCAGAATAAGCGAAGTGAAGCGGACTCTGCATCGAACTGTAATTTATTCTTTTCAATCAATTTGCAATTTTTTCTATGATTCTCAAAAGATTCTTTGATGTTTCATAGAATTTCAGTCAAGACTCTTGACTAATTGCTTAATTAAGAGATTTTTTTTTCATTAAGAACGTAAAAATCTGATAAGTTAGCTTTGTTTCTTTTTATGGTCATTATGTGAAATGGTATATTAAACATTACGACTGGCCTTATTGGTTATAAAGGAATGGACTCTCCAACTCATTATAGGATCTAAAAATTTCTTACTAGTTGTAGTAAAATGCTATTGAATTCTGTTGGTTCTTTTCCTATTTTGTATAACTAAAAATAAAAGAATGCTTTATGTTGTTCTTGGTTTCAGATTTTAGTGCAAGCTCGAATGAACTACTATTCTTTAGTACACAGTATACTTGCATTCGTAGTACTGATTGTCAAGTCTTCTATTAAATTGAGTGTAGGAGCTCTAAGGTTTGTGATAGGCTAATTGACACGATACTCTGGTTGAGTGTAAACTCACGTAATGCATTGATTGATTTAAAGTGTACTCTATTATAATTACTAGAAGCTTAGGGTTAGAAGTAGAATTGAATAAAAAAATTATTAAAGAAAGAAAGCAAATCGATGTTAGAGAAGTAAGCGTGGTAATACAGTGAGGAAGTGATGGTGACCTTGCTTCCATTATTGTGATTTTATATCATAACAATTATTTGGCTGAGATGTAAGATTTGTAATGTTAAGCTAGAAAGTTTAAAAGATATGTATTTTAATTTAATCAGTAGCCAGTGTTTGTAGTTTGTAATTCATTATTTTTAATTAATTTGAATTTTTTTTCCTATAATTATCACTACAAAACTAGTTTTGATTAGATGTATTTTTTAAAGATGTTTTTCTTTGACTTTAATACTTATGGAGTTGTATTTCTTGAAGATAATTTTTAGTTCAAATTTGTTAATTTGATTAGAAAATTTTATCAAATTTCTCTAATACGTAAATTGGTTCGTCTACGTTTATAAAACCCAAAGACATTGGTCGTGATTATAGATTTCGTGCTGATTCTAAAAATAGAGATGTCATTACATGTATTTTTTTATGATAAAACTTATAAATAGGAGTAACTCGACTGAAGCATCATCTACTTCGATCATCTACTAATGTCTCTTATTGTAAAAAATATCCTTCTCATATCAAAGATAGACTTTAAAGTGCAGCGGAAAAAAAATTGGAGGATAAATAAGCAATGGAACAAGTGAATGATGAGCTAATAGTTGAAGAAGATTGTGAAGATGAAGAGATGGAGAATTTTCAAAGATCTTCCCCAGGTTCAAAAAGACCGCTTGATATGTATTATAAGAGGGAACCCATAACTAAAAAGTAAAAAGGTGAAAACTCAGAAGTAAAGAAGAAGAAGGTTAAGAAGGAATTAAGGGCATATGGAGTTTAGTTGTTTTTTAGATGGATGTATGATGTCGGAATTGCCTTTAATGTGGTTAATTTTGAATCTTTGCAGGCTGTAATTGAGGCTAATGGACAGTATGGTCTAGAGATTAAGGCATCAGCATATCATAAAGTTAGGGTGACATGTTTGAAAAAAGAAAAATAAACTATTGAGAAACTTGTTGAAGAAAAATTAGATGAGGGTATGACAAATGGTTGTACTTTGATGGAGGTTGGACTTATAGGAATGGGAGCGTCCTTGTTAACTTCTTGGTAACCACTCCTAGATGAATTATTTTTTAAGACATAAGTGATGCTTCATGTTTCTCCAAAACAGGGTCCAAGATGTATGATATGCTCAGCAAATACATAGATCAACTTGGCCCAGAGAATGTTGTTCAAGTAGTAACGGATAATGCATCTGAGAATATTCTGGTTGGTATGTTAACTAATCTATTTTTTATTGAAAGTTATTTTTATGTTTGCTACTAGTTTGGCTGATATGTAAACACTCCTAGTTTGGCTGGTATGTAACTAACCTGTTTTGGCTGGTATGTAAACACTCCTAGTTTTATGTTAACTACTAGTTTTTATTGCTGGATATTTTTATGTTTACTATTTTTGTTGTTTACCATGTGATAGGCAAGTTGCTCGAGGGTAGGTATTCCCATTTATTTTCGACTCCTTGTGTGGCCCACTACCTTGATTTGACGTTTGATGATATTTTTAAGATTCCGAAATTCAAGCAAACTATTGAGAAGGCAATTAGGGTGGATGGCTACATCTATAGTTGCTCGAGGGTCCTTAACATGATGCAAAACTTCACTAATAACAAAGAAATGGTTAGGCCGGCTAATACTCGTTTTGCTACATGTTTCTTAACTTTGAAGAGATTTCATGAGCAAAATAAAAACTTGATGAAGTTTTTTAATTCAAATGAATGTCATCAAAGTATATTTTCAAAAGAAACGGTTGGGAAAAAATTAAACAAACTTGGATGATGCCATCCTTATGGTTAAATACTTTTGTTGTGCTTAGGATTGGTGGTCCACTGTTAGGTGTGTTAGGAATAGTAGATGGTGAATAAAAGCCTGCAATAGGGTATGTTTACGAAACCATAGATAAGGCAAAGAAAGTTATTGCCAAAGCATTATGAAACAATGAAGCCAACTACAAGGATATTTTCAAAATCATTGACAAGAGATAGGAAAATCAATTGTATAGGCCATTGCATGCTGCAGGTTACTACTCGAATCCTATTTTGTTTTACAACAATCCAGATCTTGATGTAAAGTTTAAAATCGATGATGGTTTTCAAACACGTGTCGTGAGAATGGTATCGGACCCGGAGATTCAAGTTAAGATTACAACGAAGTTGAATGCATATCGATATGAAAAAGGTTCTTCTGGCAGAATTTTGACTATTAGATATCAAAGTTCTATGCCACCAGGTACATAAAGTTTTTTATATTTATTTTGCAATATTTCTTTAACTTCATTATTTTGGATAGTGGGCGAACTATTGTTCATCGACGCCTAATTTGCGAAATTTTTCCATTTGAATACTCAGTTTTGTTTGCAGCTCATCTGGATGTGAAAATTTTTGGAGCTTCTTTGAACATGTAAGAAACTTGATGTCTAAATATTTTAATTTAATTTTATAATTTTATAACATTTTTTATTTTTTCTTGTTTATTTATTATAGATACATAGCAAAAACAGGAATATGTTTGCCCAACGTTGCTTGAATAATTTGGTGTGTGTAAAGTACATTAGATAAATCAAGCGACGTCATCAATTGCGTGGAAAAATTGATCCAATTGCTTTGAGTGATATTGATAAAATCAATGAGTGGTTGATTGGAGAACCTGAAACATAGCTTCTGATAGTGTTATCACTGACGATGTTTTGGAAGGAGTTGATGTTGAAGCTGTTGAGGTTGAGGAAGTAGACTACAATATTCGGTCTAAGAATCCATCATCTGTAGTGTCTCGCGCAAGATATTGGAGGCTTGTTGATGAAGAATTTGAAGAAGAATATACTCCATTATGGGATATAAATAGAGAACATGGTGGGTATGAGAGGTGTGAAGATGTTGTCTCGGACGATGATGTTTTTTAGTCTATGTTTGTCATTTTTCTCAAATTTTTTAAGAATTATGTAATTGGATGTTTTATAATGGGATATTTTAGTCTATGTGTTTGTCATTTGATTCAGATGTTCAAATAATTATGTAATTGGGTGTTTAAGTTATTATTGTTAGTTTAAATGTCTAAATAGTATTAATACATTACATTTATGTGCTATAAAAATATTATTCAGGTAAGGGATCGCCGCATGTCATGTGGTCATCGCCTCACCGCTCGCTTTGTTATTGTGCTTTTTTTAGCCCTCTTCACCACGGACCACCGCACGCCACTGAGAACTATGATCCTATGTGGATGCACACTACTAGAAAATATGCTAAACCTTCGTCAATATTATTGTTTGAGAGAGTGAGCGGTTTTTTATGACTATATTTGTGAGGCTGATAAAGATCTCCATAACGCCCTTACTTGCAGTGCATTATATAAACAGATTCATTAAAAGCATGTCTGTATTATGTTCCGACCGTCTTTTTTATCAGATTTGACGACTTTGAGCAAGTGGTGGTCTTCTCGAATAGTCCATTTCATGTCGTGTAAATATACCGGGTATGATCATTTATGATATTGAGTAAATGAATAAATGTGTTATGTTTGTGAAAATATTTATAACAAAATCTATATTGGCGGGAACTTGTAGTTGGTGGGAAATTATAGATGACAAGAACTTGTAGATGGCAGGAAACTGTAGATGGCAGGATAATATATTGCTGGGCTATCGATAAGTGAATATTACTGAGATAAAAACTTAATAAGTTCTGCCTAAATATTATCCACCAATAATAAGTCTCACCTGAATGTCACCCTTAAATTCCATCACTCATTTCTTTTTATAAGGGTCTTGAATAACAGAACCAATGTTTTAGGTATTCAACCTCCAATGCACATTTATGAATGAGGTGTTTAAATCGTTCCATTCGAAAATAACTGGTTTTCTGACAATATATATACTACGTTATGTGGAGGAAAAATCATTGAAAAAGAGGCTGCACCGAGGAGTTATACTTTTAATGAAAGATATGAATTTGAGTAAAATTATATAGTTTTATGTTCATGTGTAATGTTGTTTCATGTTCTTTGTATACTATTAGATATTTTATTCGTTTTTAGTACTTTAAGTTATTTTATTTGTTTTATATTTCTTTGATTACTTTAATTTAGAGTATTTGTTTTATATTCATGTTTAATATTTTATTATTGAGTTAAGTTTGATGTTTTCAAATTATTAACACAAAAAAATTGTTAAAATAATTGTTACGCAAATATCGAACGTATAGACGTTGAGACAGTCTAAAGGAAAACAAAAAACAAC
Source organism: Limnanthes douglasii subsp. nivea (assembly GCA_036936605.1). NCBI lineage: Eukaryota > Viridiplantae > Streptophyta > Magnoliopsida > Brassicales > Limnanthaceae > Limnanthes > Limnanthes douglasii. The sequence continues at coordinate 89,892,410 of JAUPFV010000003.1, forward strand.
AATGTTAAGAAAGTAATTGAATATCATCTAATAAAAACAACTAGAATCTGAATGACAAAATAACAACTGTTATAAAAAGAAATAACATAAGATAAAGAGACAATATTTACAATAAAAAGAAGTAGAATCTGAATGAAAAGACATCACACCAAAATTTCTAACCTAATCTTCTCCTAATAGCTAGAACATTATGATACTCCTCACCGAGCCTGTCGTAATCCCCCTGAAACTTATCCAGAGGTGGATGTAATACAATATAGCGCAACCCTGCCCACATATTTTGTATAACGGTACCCTGGCGGTCGTCATGCATGTAATCATGTAGTGGGTATAGAGTAGTGTTAAGGACGTTGTACCAACTAACATCCTGATGAGCTAAGATATACACTAAAATATAGAAGGATTAAATATTTTCTCACTAACTATAGGGCTCTTCAATACACAGTGTAGCACATATTGTGATTAATAATCTCATTCAGCAACATCGAATGCATAAGCGAGAGACCTGGGTTTCCTCTTGGTTTTACCCTATGGCATGTACAACTGATACGATAGAATATTATGTTCGTGTTCGAACTATCGCAAAGATCGATCGAGATAGTAGGTTTGGGTGTGCTCTACACTGACAATGACACCATGGTACCAAACTATTTCCTCTGATGGGAAATGATCGTTTACAGATCGGTAATGTTCAAAACACACCTGTAAAACAAAACAATATAAACAATAAGAAACATCACGTTTTCTATTATTTACCATCTAAACTTTATAGCCTAGTTTTAGTTTCTAATCAGAAAATACGAAACCAAGTTTTTTTAATCTCATAAACCTAGAAGTCAATAAGCCTATCAACACCACACAACTCATTAATTGATATATTAAGCATACCTAAAACAATTCAAAAATAGTATAAATACATACTCAACATTTTCATAAATTGATATATTAAACAACTAATCATCATCTAGTGGTAAAAACCGAATAATAATACATATATCAGTTGAACAATCATAATAAATCGTGAAATTACCTCTCCCTACCAAATATAAAAAGCAGTGGGATCTATGAACATGTCAAAAAAGAGATCAATTAAACAATAAAAGGGGTGTGGTCGACAAAATGTAGGTGGTTGTGTCTGGGGATAAAACTCGACGATATAGAAGCAGGTAAAGGTAAATGGAAGCGGAAACGTTTTCATATAATTCGGGGATGGAACATCCTCTGCAACATTATTTTTTCTTTTCTCTCATTTTCATTCTTATTATCTGCATACCGTCGTCGTCTCTAGAACCATGTCATGATTCCATAATCTGAAGAAAGAAAATATATACATAAACCTTAACCTACTTGAAATACTAACTAAACTATTTTTTTCAAAAAATCTGAGTTTTATATTTAATTAGTTAAAATTATTTAAAAAAACAAAAAACAAAATAAAAATATTTTAAAAAATAAATAAATAAAACATTACATATTAATATTTTTATACGTATTTCCTTTTTAAAATACAAATATTAAAATTGAAAAAATTAAAATAATTTTGATTTGGACTATGCTAAATTGAGATTCGTTTTTTTTTAAATAAAACCCTTTTATAATAAGATCTCATTTTTTTTAAACGACGCCCTATTATTTACAATGTTGTTATTTGTAAAAAGTTTAGAGTTTTATATGTAGAAGATATTTTAGTCATTTTAAGTTTTTGGAAACAAAAAATTGATATAGATATCTCTTGCTAACAATAAAAGGTCTTAAATTAGCCTATCCTTTTTTTGATTTTTTTAAAAAAACATTTTGGTTCCTTTTTGTAAAGCCATTCCCAAGAATTGAAACCAGAGTCGTCTCCAGTGCTTCACCGCTGAAGTTTTCCGTTTCTTCTCTTCTGTCTCCTCTCCCTCCTTCTTTTTCCCTGTCTTGATTATCTCTATCATGGAGATAATATATAATGTTCTCTTCGAAAATGACTTTTCGGCATTAACTCAAACTCACAAACGGCTAAAGTGAGATCCAATTTCTCTATGATGAGACTTCCAAATCAAGTTTTTTTATTAAATAACTATTTTACCCTTCGCATATAAAAACCAATTTTTCAGCTAAAAAACAAAATTCAAAACCTTCTTCTCCAACCTAACCTATCCTGAACACTAACCTAAAACTAAAAAAACACTAAATTTATCCTACATTATGTACATTTTTCTTGCAACATGAATGATTTTGCATCAGAGGAGGATGAGCCTTTGACAGACCATCTAGAAACATAAGTTGAGGTAGATTTTGTTGTTTTTTTAGTCCAGTAGGTATTTCGCACGTATCACGCGCTAGGTGGATGAATTGCGAACCCATAGCACGCGATAATGCATGAATTTAAGGTTGATGTGCGTGGTAAAATCGCGAATACACGGTTCGTGATTTTGACCAAATCGTGAATTCAGCGTTTGCGATTTAGGGTAAAATCACGAATCCTGTATTTGCGATTTTACCAATTAATTGAGTAGTTTAAGTTCGTGATTTAGCAAAAATTGGTTATCTTGTACGTGCTGATGTGGATCAATTTCAACTGAGGGTAATTTTGTCTGAAGTTTGGAGGTATTTCAAGAGTATTTAATGTTTGGTAGATTGTAGTGAGAGATTTGAGCTGCCTGGTTGTATTTAATTCTCATTACCCTCATTAAATGAAAGTGGTTGGGTATTTATACCTTTAACCTTGGGTCATATGGGCTTTCGGGTCATGATTATGAATTCGGGTCGAGTTCAAAGACCCATTAGTTTTTAAGTAGGTAGACAATTAGCTTAGTCATGAAGTGATTAAGTTTTTAATACATTAGTTCAGTTCGGATGGTTTAGTGGGTGGATCTTGTCCGAATTGCCCATGTCCGGTCCTCATAATCAGTGGTGATAAAATCCGGACTCATCCGTAGCCCCCTTTTTTTTAGGTTGTGTTCGAAGGCCTTTGGAAAGACCTAAACAATAGTCCATATGCACTCATAACTATATCCGGACAGATTTCAAATTGTGTAATGACTTTATCCGGACTGATAAAGCTCTAAAAAACTGAACGGTTTCACCAGAGATCGTGGGACACGTGTTCTTCTCTGATTCGCCACACTGGCCGTTTTTCTCCTAGAATGGCGCTCCCATTTGATCCAAAAAGTAACCTCTTCAATTAATGTGGGTGATATGAGCACCGTCTTTAATTATTACATTTATACTTTCGTATTCTCCTAGGTATCGAAGCATCTTTTGTTCATTTTCTATAAATTAGTCTACTTTCACTGTTAACCATCTTCATTATTTTTGCTCTGTTGAATTTCTAAGTTTCCATCTCTCAAAAAATCCTTCTTTTGGTGTGAGTTTATGTTCACAGCAAGAAACGCCTTAGTAAAAGATGGGTGGCTCAACTTGTCAGAGTTAGAAAAAGCTCAAAAGGTCGAACGAGACAGGCGCATTGCTGCAGGCCTCCCTGTTTCTCCTATCGACAAATCGGAGACACCAAGTCCAGAGCCTGACCGGGGTTCCTCTTCAACTAAGAGTGCTAAATCTAGAAGGTTATTCCAGCCCAACCTCTCACCAATCGTTCGGGCTCATCGGTCCAGGAATCAGAGCCTGTTGTTGAACCAGAGTAGGCAGTTACAAGCTTTAAGAGACCTTCCTCATTCATTGCCATGGGATCGGATGCTGATGCCTCCCTAGAGAAGCTTGTAGCCCGACGAAAAGGTTGCTTGGTGAAAGGACAGACCCCAAAAACTACACCTTCCAAGTCTGGGGCTGAAAATAAAAATACAGGGTCAGAAGCACCCATTAAGATTCCCAAGGACAAGTTGTCTGGTCCGGAGGCAACCAGTTCAAGTCTCCGGAAAGAAACCTCCGGATTTGAGCCCCAGTCGGAGTCCAGACCACAAGAAGACAGTACTGCCCAACCTTTCGGAGGGCCTGCTGACCTAACCACCAGTTCCTCTCACCCAAAAACAACTGATAATCCTTTCATAATAATGGAAGAAGTGTTGGAGGACTCTATTGAAGAAGCCCCTTTTGAGTCTGACGTCTCCGGTCAAACAAGTGAGACTGTTGCTGCCAAGAAGAACAAGGGCAAGGAGAAGCTATGTTTAAAACATCCGGATTTCCGGAGAGCCTTGTGGGAAAAGTGGGACCTTTCTTACACAAGGTAAGTGTCAAATACCTGCTAGCCTTGCAAAAACTTAATTACGTTTTCATCTATACAACCGAACTGGGTCGGAGGCGAATAAAATGGGGGATCCCAGAGAATGTCAAAGTGAGGATACCGGTGGATCCGGAGACACCGATGGATTGCAAGCTCAGTGAGATAGTTTTCTTCACTGAGTTGTTCAACTGGGGCTAAGGTTTCCCCTAGACCCAGATATCATCAAATACTTTCACCTCATCAAACTCTGCCCAAGCCAATTGAGCCCCAATGCTTGGTATACCCTCATGGCCTGTATTATGGCCTCCAGGATCTCTGGAATCCCTCTTCCAATGGAGCAGTTTGCAGTTGTGGCTAGCCTTTATAGAAACCTCATTATCCCCTTCTATCATTTCAACATGGGTGATGATTACAAGGCAGTAGACGACCTACTTGAGTCAGAAAGGAACTGGAAGACTCAATTTTTGTTTATTGGTGGCGTTTGGGAGAATGGGAGGAAGATTAAAACCGGTGTCAACCCAAGTCTGCTTACCAGCAGATGGCGAAGTGATGGTAAGAATCTCATCTCATATCTTCATTTTTACTTATAACAAATTTGTTTGTCTAACTTGTCTTCTTTTGTTTTTTGGTAGTGCTGCCTAAGGACTTCAATGATTACTTAAAGGCTGGGCAGACCACTTAAGGACAACAGAGTGATAGACACTCAGGAGGAAAAGTATGTCGAAGTGAAGTCGGACATGGTCTTGCTCTTTCATGAGAAATTCCCGAAGAGGACGCTGGGAGATTTATGGAGTTTTGTAGAGTATGAAGACCTCCCCAAGTCATGGCCTTTTTTCTGGTTACTGAATCAGCCAAGTTTCCAGGGTTTAAGCCCTGCCTGAGAGAAGCTATTGCTACTTGTTCAAAGCAATCAGCCAATCCATTTTTGGTATTTACAAAACGACTTATGTATTCTTTTAAAGATTCGTTTGGTTCTTGGGCACAATGGATAATCGTGTCTTCATTGCCCTTCACTTCCTTACTTCCAAGAAACTTCCTCCGAAAGGCCACCCAAAAAGTGTCGAAATTTCTGATGCAACCCTGCGGCAAACTAATTTACCACTTCAGAGCACTCCTCGTAAAAGATTGGGAGAATGCTCTACAAAGTAACTTGTCGTCATCATCAAAATTCATCATAAATTTTTTGAATTATTCCAAGTGGTTATCCAGATCTTTACTACCATCATATTTTTCCATTTTCGTACTGTCAAACCTCTTAGGAAGGTTCCCGGACAGTATTTTGGAGGACAATGGAGATTGTCTCCAATTTCGGCCACGACTGAAAACCATATCTTCGTTAGGAGTTGCAAAGATACCTGGTCCATCATGGAAGGCAAAAGGATCCATTAATAATCGATCTACATGTCTCCGGCCATGACTATGAGACGATCATTTTCCCAGATGCCTCTTCAACCTTCCATGCCTATCCTTTTTTCTTGAGTACTTCTTGACCAACTTTTGTTTCTTTTTAGAATGGCCTTCATCACTGCTGGATGACAAGGATTCTTCAACTCCATCTTCATTCGAGAAGATACTGGAAGATTCTGAGTCTGAATTAGAGCTCTCCACCGGTTTAGACCGGTGAGACTTTTTTAAGCTACCATGAGTCTTTTTTGCACTCACATGGGTTTTTGATGGCTCATGCTCCCTTGGATTGTCAATATGATGAGCTACTGACGCCTTAGACTTCTCTTTCGTGCCCATCTCTGCCCTATTGGCAGCCCTCAGAGCTTCTATTTCAACTTTTAACCTATCTCGTTCCTCAATCGTATATTCATCATTCTCACCCACCACTTCGTCCAAAGCTGGTGGTACTTCCTGAACGTCCGGTTTCATCCAAACTGGTTTTTCTTGATGGTTTTTCATGCTAGATTCAGGCACCTTCTCCTCCCACTGTGGTCGCCAATTTGATGTGGATCAATTTCAACTGAGGGTAATTTTGTCTGAAGTTTGGAGGTATTTCAAGAGTATTTAATGTTTGGTAGATTGTAGTGAGAGAGTATAGCTGCCTGGTTGTATTTAATTCTCATTATCCTCATTAAATGAAAGTGGTTGGGTATTTATACCCTTAACCTTGGGTCATATGGGCTTTCGGGTCATGATTATGAATTCGGGTCGAGTTCAAAGACCCATTAGTTTTTAAGTAGGTAGGAAATTATCTTAGTCATGAAGTGATTAAGTTTTTAATACATTAGTTCAGTTCGGATGGTTTAGTGGGTGGATCTTGTCCGAATTGCCCCTGTACGGTCCTCATAATCAGTGGTGATAAAATCTGAACTCATCACGCGCGACTTTGGCCAATTACGTGCATCATTTTGCGCGATTTAAACAACAATCGATATAAATAATTATAATTAAGTAGATTTGGATATAATTACGTGCATCATTGGCCGATTATGCAAAAATGTTTACCATGGAAACTTTATATATGAAATCTGATTTGGTCTTATGGGTTGGTTCCAAAAGCAAGAAGTTAGGATTCATTTTGGTTTTGAGTAAAGACGAAGACGGTAGTAAAAATGGGAAAACTCCAATGATGTATTTCAGGTGCGAGAGGCAAGGTGTTTACAAACCTAACCCCAAACCGGGGTATGTTAAGAAGCGCCGAGAATGCTCATAAAAAAATAGCAGTTGTCCATTCTTGTTAAGGGGAAAACCGGTCTTAGAACTACCCGGCTATTGAAAATTGATAGTGATAAACGGGAATCACAACCACCAACCATTTTTACACTTGGATGGTCATTCACGAGCCACTAGACTAAAAATGGAAGAAGAGGCATTTGCTCGTAGTCAAACGGAAGTCGGTTCTCGACCAAGAGAGATAGACCGTGGTTTGAAGCTTAGAGAGTCGGAAAATGTATCTAGTATGCGTACGATCTACAACATGCGTCAAAAACATAATTTGGTCGATAAAACAGGCACGACCCAAATGCAATACTTGTTCGGTAAGTTAATACAACACGAGTACTATGTTTGGGAGAAAAATAACGAAGCAACTGACGAGATCCCCTAGTTTCGTGCATCCTACAAATATCGTTTTATTGTGTATTTTCTCTCAAGTTCTTATAGTGAATAACACGTATGAGACTACAAGGTATAAGATGTATTTCCTAGAAATAGTTGGCCAAACTTCAACGAAGAAAACCTTTTGTATCAATTTTGGTTTTTTTAGATCCAAGAAAAATGCGAATTACACGTGGGGATTGAGCGCTCTAAGAAGCGTGATGACGAATAACATGTGCGCATTGCCTAATATTATCACCACCAATAAGGAGTTGGTTTTAATGAACGATATCGAGGATATATATCTGGATGCCACTCATATGCTATGCACTTGGCATGTTAATATTTTCTCATCCATTGGGAAAATTTTTCCCAAAGTGAACATGCCCGATAAGTTCCTCAATTTTATCAAGCGGTTTCCTATTCGGCGACGATAAAATATTATAACAAAAACCTTGTCAAGTTACACCACGTCAATGCCTTTTGTCCGATGTTTGTCGATTATGTCATGAAACAATAGATATACAATTATGTACCGAAATTTCTTGATATCCACACGAACAAATTTAAACATTTTGGCAATCAGACTAGGAATGAGTGAGTTATATTATCATCTTTGTACATTAATTTTTAATATTAAGTGTTCGACTTCTAATTTATTTAATCTTATGTTATAAGGCAAAGAGTGCAATATTAACGGGTTTCCAAAAGCATATCATTAATCGTGGATACGGATGAAAACATATGCAAAGAAAAAAAAATAAGTCTAGAAATAAGACATCATTCCCATTCCAATATGCAAAAGACCCTAGTATTCCAATGTATGTTGAGCCGACAGTACAACAACGAACAACAAGTATAATAACCAAACTATATTACAAGACTATTACTACTACAAATGACCACCACAACCTAAGTTAAAATACCTAAAAAAATCAGATGTAGATTTAAAAATCTAATATCTAAAACCGGAAAAAAAATCCTAGATCTACAACAAAAATATAGAATCAAACCGAAATTGAAATACAAATACCTCAAAGATCTGGAACTAATTTTTTTAAAAAAAAAATAAAAAATCCCTAGATCTAGAGCAGAAAATCAAGATTTAACTTACCACGTACTTCGAGGTGATACCTCAAGAGGAAATAAGCCATAAATAGATAATAAAAAAATAACTCACAAATACTTGAACACATGAATTATTTGGAGGGAGGAATATCGCATCAATACATAACATAATACGGATAATAACATTTCTGCAGGATCGCCTCCAGCCACCAACAAGAAAGCCACAATCGATATATAGGAGTTTTAGAGAGAAAATGAAAAAAATAAACTCTCTTTAGAATAAACCAAAATCAATCTTTAAAAAGATAGAAGAAATAAAAATATATCGAGTTGCTCGAAAAACGGTATTCATAAAAAAAATGACCTGCAGAAAAAATGAAGTTTTATCATGTCAAAAAATATTTTGAATTATAACCTCGAACCCTTAGAATTTTAGAGATAATCTAAAAATATAATATTTTTCAGCGATAACCGAAAACTGTTTTGGTCAAATAAGAGTTTGGAAAACAATAATTCTAATAAAATTTCAACTAAAAAATATTTTTTAAATTCATATTTTATTTTTTGGGGTTTTTTTTAATTATATTTATATTAAATACGTATTAATCTATATTAGATTATGTTAACATGGTTAGATTTTTTTCGTTATTTCAATATGTGGCAAACTCATCCTCACTTCAAGGACATAGTTTCCAACTGCTGGAACTCCCTTATATCTTCCTCGGGAATGAGAATGGTCTCTGACAAACTAAATCGCTTGCAAACCGCGTTAGTTTTGTTAAATCGTAAGGAGTTTAGTGACATTTCCTCCCGAGCCAATAAAGCTCAAAATGATCTATTTGAGGCTCAGTCTAAATTAGTCTCCGACCCTCTCAATCCTCGGTTATTAACAATCGAATTGGAGGCCTCCGCTTCATTCATTTTCCTAAGCCGAGCTGAAGAATCTTTCTTGAAGCAGAAATCTAGAGAAAATTGGATTCAGCTCGTCGATAGGAATACCAAAAAATTTCACAAAAATATCAAAGCCCGGCTTTTTCGCAATAAATCTATCTCGATTTCAAATGATCAGAATGTCATCGTTTCCTCCCCTACGAAAGTGTCAAAAGTTTTTGTTAATTTTTTTGAGAAAACTCTTGGTACCAAACACTTTGTGGTCTACCCTGCTTTGGAAAAAGTTTCTTCTCTTATCTGTTCTAAAGTTAATTCCGTTGATAAGGAATTTATGACCCGTGATATTTCATGCGCTGAAATCAAATCTGCTCTTCACAATATTGATAGCGATAAATCTCCGGGCCCAGATGGCTTTAATTCTAGTTTCTTTAAATCATCTTGGAACATCATCGGCCCTGACATCTGTAAAGGGGTCCAAGAATTCTTCTTCACAAGCACTCTGTTCGATTCTTGGAATGCAACCTCCATCACACTTATCCCCAAAAAGACTCGCCCTCTGAGCCATCTGACTTTAGACCTATTGCTTTATGCAATGTTGTTTATAAAATCATCTCCAAAATTCTGGCCAACAGAATCAAAGTATCCTTCCCTTATCTTATCGACTCTTCCCAATCAGCTTCCGTTTCTGGAAGGAATATATCTGATAATGTTCTCCTCTCCTAAGAATTTCTAAAATGATATCATTCCAATGGAAGAGGCAAAAGAATTGCCCTTAAAATCGATATTATGAAAGCCTTCGATAACGTTCGTTGGCATCTCATTCTCGATTTTTTTGTTGCGATGCATCTTCCTGAGAAAATAATCTCATGGATTGTCAAATGCATCTCCTCCCCCTCTTACTCCATTATTATTAATGGAGACACTCATGGAAATTTCAAAGGCAAAAAAAGGTATGAGACAAGGTGATCCTCTATCCCCTCTTCTTTTTGTGCTTGTTATGCAAGTGCTTTCCGACATCCTTAAAGAGAAAAGTCATAATGAGAATTTCCGTTTTCATTGAAAATGTCATAAGCAGAAAATCTTTAACCTCTGCTTTGCAGATGACCTGATGATTTTTTATCACGGTGATACTCATTCCCTTAAGCTCATTAAAGAGGCTCTGGACAACTTCTATCTTCTTTCTGGCCTTAAAGTCAATCCCTTTAAAAGTCATATCTTTTTATCCGGCATTGACGATCAACTTCGATTTGATCTGCTGCCTATTTTGAATTTCCCGGAAGGTACACTCCCGGTGAAATACCTACGAGTCCCTCTCCTCACTGGTAGGCTAACTCACTCGGATTGTCGCCCCCTCCTGCACAAGATTACCTCTAGAATTGAATCTTGGACTGTAAAACACCTCTCTTATGCGGGTGGGCTTCAATTGATTAAATCGGTTTTATTTGCTGGTCAGGTATATCGGTCTTCAATTTTTATTCTTCCTTCTAGAATAATTAAAGAATTAACCTACTATCTTCGTCGGTTCCTTTGGTCTGGATCTGCTATGAAGATCTATGGGGCCAAGGTAGCATGGTCCACCATTACTACTCCCTATATAGAGGGCGGCCTTGGGATCCTAGATTTACAAAGCTGGAATCAGGCGGTCGTCCTTAAGCACCTTTGGTCCATAGTAAGTAATAAGACTCAATCTATCTGGTGCGATTGGATCAAAACGGAAAAAATAAAAAATAAAAGTTTTTGGTACGTTTCCTTCGGATCCTCCCCCTCTTGGATCTGGAGGAAAATTCTCCGTCTTCGACCTTTGGCTCGTAATTTATACAGGGTTGCAATTGGAAATGGTCTGAACACCTCATTCTGGTACGATCCGTGGCTCCTCTTCTCGTCGATTGCAATCCACTATGGCACTGACATTATTTCTGACTCTCGATTGGGAAACAACCTTAAGGTTGCTGACATCATTAGAAATGGTGAATGGAACTGGCCTGTCAACTTGAGATCGGCTCGAGCTCGTAGTCGGAGTCATCTGGACGAAATCAACAGACTAATTCTCTCACTCCCCCAACCAAACTCTCTCTTGATAGATGTTCCATACTGGACTGCGAAGGATGGATGCATCACTTTCACAATCAAGGACACGTACAATGCTATTCGTGTGCCTGCCCAAATCGTGGGGTGGGTGGGGTTAGTTTGGAATAAATACAACATTCTGCGACATTCCTTTATATCATGGCTTGCTATTAAGGGCAAGCTAGTTACCAGAGACAAGCTCATTAGCTGGGGTTACAATACCCCAACTAATTGCCCTATCGGCTCCTCTGATTTAGAATCTATATCTCATATTCTCTTTGAATGTAGTTTCACTCAGAGTATCTGGATTGCCGCAAGTAATAAACTTGGGTTCTCATTTCAATCCTTGAGTTGGCAATCTTGGACTCTTGAGGCTTCAAGTTGGACAAATTTGCGTGGCCATTTTATTTGGCGCACGTGTTTCAACGCGGTCGTCTACCACGTTTGGAAGGAGCGGAATTCAAGAGTTTTTGGATCCGCTCCTGCTTTAGCCTCCTCGATCTCATACCAAATCTTATCGGATCTTCGATACAGATTTCATGGTACCAAGATTGTCTGGCCAACGTAGTTTAACCTTTTTCTAACTTATTCTATCATATTTTTGTTTCAGGTGATCTTCTTTCTGGACTGGAGCGAGGATTCCGCCTGGAAGCACCCGGAGTAGCTTCATCTCTTTAGCTTGATTTTGTTATGCTATGTCATATCTACTCTGCCATATCTCTATTTGGACATTTAGACACTGTTCAGTCTTATAGTAGCTCTGTTGTCTTGTTATTGACTTTTATTGTAGTTGATGTATTACTGCGGGGTATACCCCAGGTCAATATATGAACCCTTTCATTTAATTTAAGTTTTCTTACACACAAAAAAACATGGTTAGATTTAAGTTTGAGATTCTGATTTAAATACGGTTAGTAAAATTTGTGATTTGAATAAATATAGATAAAGAAACCTATTCTGATTTTTGCAAATTTTCACTTTAGATTGCTGCCAAAACTTGTTATGGCTTTTACGGAACTCCACCACTGCTGCCAAAACTTAGCTTGTATATAGTGTTTTAGATGGAAACTTTTTTACTTTTTTAATTAGAATTTAAAATTTTGGATTTTGTCTAAAAAAAATTCATAATAAAAATTTGAAATGAAAACATATTTATATAATACTTTTTTAATAATAAACGATTCTAAAAATTAAAAATCAATATATTAATTTATTAATAACCGCCTACCATCAAATTTATTTACCAATAACCAACAAAATTTTGATAAAGTCCATATAATTATTTGGTTTTGTACCCATAACCACATGATAGTAAGTGAGATATATTCATTAACTCTTCTCTTTTCTATTTGTTTTAATGTTATATATATTTTAAATCATCATTTTAGAAAAAAAAATCTCCGAAAATACTATTTGTTTTATTCTTTTAAAACGAACATGCATGACATATATTTTTTAAATGTATATGAATTTTCTGAGTTGCGTGATTATGTGTAATTTAATTGTGTAATAAACCGAGAAAATCAATTATGTTCTAATTGTGAAATTATGTGCAGATGGTTGATGTAAAAGCAACTATATTCCAATTACAAAATTACGTGTAATTTGTTGCGAAAAAACAATTTTTTAGTAGCAAAATTATATGCAAATGAGTTGCGTAACTAAAAACAAAATAATTACATAAAGAAGATTTTGGTTGCGAAAAACACATGAATTATTTGGAGGGAGGAAGATCGCATCAATACATATCATAATACGGATAATAACATTTCTGCATGATCGCCTCCAGCCACCAACAAGAAAGCGACCATCGATATATAGGAGTTTTAGAGAGAAAATGAAAAAAAATAAACTCTCTTTAGAATAAACTAAAATCAATCTTTAAAAAGATAGAAGAAATAAAAATATATCGATTTGCTCGAAAAAACGGTATTCATAAAAAAAATTATCTATAGAAAAAAATAAAATTTTATCATGCCAAAAAATATTTTGGATTATAATCTCAAACCCTTAGAATTTTAGAGATAATCTAAAAATATAATATTTTTCAGCGATAACCAAAAACTGTTTTGGTCAAGTGGAAAACGATAATTCTAATAAAATTTCAACTAAAAAGTATTTTTTAAATTCATATTTTGTTTTTTGGGATTTTTTCTAATTATATTTATATTAAATACGTATTAATCTATATTAGATACTGTTAACGATGGTTAGATTTAAGTTTGAGATTCGGATTTAAATACGGTTAGTAAAATTTGTGATTTGAATAAATATAGATAAAGAAACATATTCTGACTTTTGCAAATTTTCACTTTAGATTAGATTGCTGCCAAAACTTGTTATGGCTTTTACGGAATTCAACCACTACTGCCGAAACTTAGCTTGTATATAGTGTTTTAGATGGAAACTTTTTTATTTTTTAATTAGAATTTGAAATTTTAGATTTTGTCTAAAACTTTTTTTTTATAATAAAAATTTCAAATGTAAACATATTTATATAATATTATTTTAATAGTAAAAAAATTTAAAAATTTAAAATCAATATATTAATTTATTAATAACCATCCATCATCAAATTTATTTACCAATAACCAACAAAATTTTGACAAAGTCCATATAATTATTTGGTTTTGTACCCATAACCACATGGTAGTAAGTGAGAAATATTGATTAACTCTTTTTTTTTTCTTTTTTTTTAATGTCATATATATTTTAAATCATAATTTTGAAAAAAAAAATATCCTAAAATACCATTTGTTTTGTTCTTTTAAAATGAAGTATATTTTTTAAATGTATATGAATTTTCTGAGTTGCGTGTGATTATGTGTAATTTAATTGTGTAATAAACCGAGAAAATCATTTATGTTCCAATTGTGGAATTATGTGCAGATGGTTAATGTAAAAGCAATTATATTCTAATTACAAAATTACGTGTAATTTTTTGTGAAAAACTAATTTTTTAGTAGCGAAATTATATGCAAATGAGTTGCGTAACTAAGAAGAAAATAATTACAATTTTGGTTGCGAAAAATAAATGTGTTCAGTTGTGGAATTACGTGCAAAATGAATTGCATAAAGAAGGAGAAAATAGTTGGTAAATAAGACTTTGGTTGCAAAACAAGTTTGGAAAAAACAATCATGCTGTAGTTGTGGAATTAAGTATAGTTCGTTTGTTTGAAAAACATATGTGTTCGAATTCGAGTTGTGTAATTAGATGTAATTTAGTCGTGAAAATAGAAAAAAAAACATCTCTAAAAATTACATTTATAGATTTCGTTTTATTCGTTTAAAAAAAATATAGATATATGTGTTTTATTGTTTTTTAATTAAAATTCAGAAAATAAATCTTTTGATATTAAAAATAACTAATTTTCGCAACTATATGTATCTTGTGAATAAAGATATTTTTTTTAAATGAAATATTTAATTGATAAAGAAAAGTACAATAGGCGGGATACATCAAATTTGAAACAAAAAGGCGGCAAAAGGCCCAAAACAGAAACCCTAACCCTAAGCCTTAAACAATCTAAAGAAAAACTGTTCCTTAACATCATCTTCCAACCAGACCACATCTCCATCTTAAGCCACTATACTCCAACGAGACTTCACAAAAATCAGCAAAGCTCCACATCTCAAAGCATCATCCAATCAGCAAAATAGAAGGCTTTCATCAACTTCAAATTAAACATTAGCAGAAGCTTAGCAAAACAGCAATCCTAAAAGAACAATCAGCATCTTAATGAACACGATTCTCGCTTGCAGCTATCCTTCGAGCACAATCAGCTCGCCTCACCAACCATAGAACATCCCCCAAAAGAACTCTTTGGCCGAAAAGCGAGTAAACAGCAACAAACATACAAAGAAAGTTAACAACAAGTAAGTGTTCACCTTGCTAACAGCAAATCACGAAATATAACCTAAACCTAAAGCTTCGAGCACAATAATAGCTTTAAGATCATTATGCACATTAGAAGGGATAAAATTATACTCAAGCTTAGTTCTAAGAGTGAAACGAGCTAACCAATCAGCAGCCTGGTTCTGCTCACGAAAGACATGAGTAATGCTCATACTCCTCTTGACCAAATTAGAAATACAATTTAGGATATGCTTAATATACCAATGGACCGAGCTATAACCATTGTTAAGCATATTAATAAGGCTGATAGAATCAGTTTCCAAATCAACAAGACACCACTTATTGACTTCACAAACAAGAAGATCATCAAGAAAAGCTCTAATTTCAGCCAAAAGAGGAGTGGATTTACCATAAAGATAACTGTGAGCACTAATGAGATTACCCAAGCTATCCCTGAAAATTATAGAACCACTTGCCTCTCCATTACTCAGACACGAAGCATCGGAGTTCATTTTGAGCCTGCCCATAGGAGGTAAACTCCACTTAATGTACCTGGGCCTATTATGACTCACCAAATGGTTAAAACAACCTAAATCCCTAGCAGCATTATAACTATTGAGCCAATGAGATTTGTTTAATAGACCTTTCATATCCAAAGCATGTAAAACACCATCAATCAGCTTAATCACAGAAACAGAAGTAGGACAGCTACCTTTCAATTTAGCAACATTTCTAGCCTTCCAAATGTTATGTAAAATTAGAGAAGGCAAGATACTTTTTACCTGATGCTCACCTGCTTAGAAATATAAACTTTAAACATTACAGCATAGTGAATCCAAATAGACCACGCAAAATCGCAATTAATGAACAAATGTTTAACAGTCTTTTGGTTCTCACAGAACTGACATTTAGACACCATTGAGATGCCTCTAGCCTGAATAACAGAATCCACAGCAATGTATCTATGAATGATCTTCCAATGCATGAAAGAACTTTTCAAAGGAGTTAAATAGTTCCAAATGTTTTTGTAAATGTCATGTCTAACATACTTTGTCCTAATATGATCCCAGGTTTCTTTTAGATTATAGTTACCATTTTTAGCAATATTCCATATCATTAAATCATCTCTATTACTATCAATAGCAATGCTGTTAATTCTATCCACAACATCAGGCTGAATCATATCAATGATAGAAGACAAATTCCAACAACCCTCATGCCAATAAGTATTAACAGTTTCAGTTCTAAACCATAAATTATTTTCTTCTTTATTCAAAGCTAAAATAGGCACAGAATT
Organism: Limnanthes douglasii subsp. nivea; assembly: GCA_036936605.1. Lineage (NCBI taxonomy): Eukaryota > Viridiplantae > Streptophyta > Magnoliopsida > Brassicales > Limnanthaceae > Limnanthes > Limnanthes douglasii. The sequence goes on from JAUPFV010000003.1 coordinate 89,908,790, forward strand.
GGTCCAATTATCTAACCAAAAATCAACCAAACCTTTGCCAAGCTTCCATTTCACCTGAATTTCAGCAAGCTCTCTAACTTTTAGCATCATGTTCCAAACCATTGAGCCAGCTTTGAAAGAAATCGGCAAAGGATGATGGTTTGGACAATATATACTATGCATAATATTCGCCCAATAGAAAGAGTTCTTCCTAAAAGCAGCCCACAAATTATAAGAGATAGCATTCTAAATATCATCTAACTTACGAATGTTCAGCCCACCTTCATGATAAGTTTTACATAAAGCACCCCAGTTACACCACGAGGCAGAAGATTGCAATGCATCCAATAAAGAATGATGTTCATCAAAACTGATTTAACCAACGTTAATCTACCAGCAAAAGAAAGAAAAGAAGAGCTCCAATCATTAATCTTACTACTGATCTTGCAGATTAACTTATTATAGTTACTGATTCTATTATTAGTATTAATAGTAATCCCTAAATATTCAGTAGGCAAATTACTAAAGGAGAAACCATAAGTACTAGATATAATATCAATCTTAGCTAAACTCATTCCATTATTAACAAGAATCTTAGTTTTCTCTTTGTTAATACACTGACCAGAAATGATTTGATACTTCTCAAGAAAGCTACAAATCATGCTAATGGATCTCTCTTTACTATTAGTAAATAGCAAGATGTCATCAGCAAAGGCCAGACTATTAACATTGATGTTGCTTCTACCTTTATATCTCATGAATCTGTTAACTTCAAAAAGACTATTAATACCTCTGATCAGCATCTCCTCAGCAATAATAAATAGATAAGGCGAAATCGGATCACCTTGACGCAAGCCTTTACTAGTCTTAAAGAAACCAAAGACCTCACCATTAATAAGCATAGACACATGAACATCATTGATCATCTTCTTAATAAGACAAATGAATCTAGTAGCAAAACCAAATTTCTTTAACACATTAAAAAGAAAACCATGAGCAAGCTTATCAAAAGATTTAGACATATCCAATTGAATCAAAATGTTGCTATCCTTAACCTTTCTATTCATATCAAACATAAGCTCTTTGGAAATCAAAATATTATCAAGAATCTTCTTACCAGGCACAAAGCCTCCTTGATTGGCAGAGATGATGTTAGGGAGGGTCAGAGCTAACCTGTTAGCAATAATCTTTGGCATAATGCGATTAAGTAAAGAACACAGACTAACTGGTCTGTAATCCTTCCAACCAATTGGGTTAGACAGCTTAGGAATAAGGCAAATGCCAGTTGCAAAAATACCACGAGGAATATTCTTACCCCTCATAAAATCTTTCATAGCATTAACCATGTCAATCTTAATAATATGCCAACAATGCTTAAAGAAACACTGAGTAAAACCATCCATACCTGGAGCACTAGTAGGCCTCATATCTTTAATGATGTTCCAGATCTCATTCTCATCAGGATCCTTCATCAAGCTTGTATTCTCTTCATCAGTGACTAACTTGGGAATGTTTTTAAACATTTCATCCTCCATGAAGAGAGCTTCATCACTACTATTAGCACAAGGATATTCAGCAAGAGCCTGCTTGAAAAAATCAACAGCCGACCTACCCATCTCCTCAGGATCAGTAACCCAATCAGTCCCCACCTTAATGCCCTTAATGTTGTTCCTTCTTCTCTTCTTCTGGACAAAGTTATGATAAAACTTAGTGTTTTTATCTCCATCAATTAACCAGTTCGAATAACATTGCTGCCTCCAGAAAATCTCATCCATTCTTTGAGCTTTGATAAGCAAAGCATTGGCCTTAGCAAGCTGCCCTTTAGTAACATTAGACTGAATATTCTGATGATTAAGCTCCTTCACCAACACATCATCTTCCAAGCATTGAACCTTATTAAAGATGTTACCCACAACATTTCTATTCCACAGAATCAAACCTTTCTTAAGACGCCTAAGCTTATTCCAGAAAACAAATAAATGATCACCAACCAAACCTTGATTCCAATTCTCTTCCACAAATGGAAGAAATGAATCCTCCAAATTCCACATCTCTTGAAACCTGAAACTGGACTTAACTCGACAAACATCATTAGAAACGGCAATAACTATTGGCATATGATCCAAACACGTCCTAGCTAGATGGTAAATTTTAGTGCTACTAAAACACTCAGACCATTTATTATTAACAAAGACCCTATCCAATCTTTTCCACTTAGAACCATTTGACCAGGTAAACTTAGAACCAATGAAACCAGCATCCTCAATGTTACAACATGAAATCATATCATTGAAATCATTAGTGCTATTAATACAAAACGAACTACAGCCTATCTGCTCCTCAATAGAACTAACCACATTAAAATCCCCACAAACCAACCAGCACAGATCATTAGTAGCAATGCTCTTAAGAAAATCCCAAAGCTCAACCCTATTACTTCTTTGGCATTTAGCATATATAACCAAAATCATCATATAGTTATTATCACTAACCAAACTTACTTTCAAATTTAAGAATTGACTCAAATCATTAATAACAGTAACAGCTTGTTAGTAAGATTATAGGCATAATTTTCATATCCTAATTTAACATCAATAGAACTAATGGTACTAACATTCACTAGAGGTTCCTGAATAACAATAAGCTTAGCTTTATTTTTCTTAGCAAGATGCTTGAGCCTACGAAGAGAAGCCTTATCTTTGATACCACGAATATTCCAATTAATCATACTAATCATTTAAAGAGTTTGAAGATTTCGATTTACTTGAACCATTGAATTGAAGAGCCTTAATAATCTTGCTCTTTGCTCTAGTCTTTCCTCTTGCTGTTTTTAATTTCTTATCAAAAATCTCTTTAAAACTTGTTTCCTCCTCCTTCTTGTTTTCCATCGGCTTCTGCTGTTTCCCCAATTGACTCTCCTCAATACCATTTCCAACCTTTTTTAAACTTTCTTCCTGAACTTCAACATTATCTTCAAGACCATCATGATCCTCTTGATTACTTCCCCTATAAAACTCAGGAGAATTTGGTTTCCACTTTTCAATAACAGGAGAGTTCTGTAAACTACCCATATGAGTAGGTGAATCATCACCATCAGAGATCATGTTTTCATAGCCATTATTATCTGTAACTCCCTGAGATAAAGCTTTAATAGCCTCAATTATTTCCCCTTGATTAGGGGTTTGAAAACCAACATTTTGATCAGATTCTTGATCTTCTTTCTTCTTTTGTGTAGTAATTACAGACTTGATCTTGTTATCATCTTTCCCATTCTGATCTCTCACAATTTTCTTGCACTTATCATTACTATGACCCAGGTGAGAACAATGATTACAATATAAGGGAAGATTCAAGTACGTTAATCTAACCCAATAACCATAGTTGTCCCTAAAACCAATCCAAACGTCAGACTGAATTTTCGAATTAACATCAACTTCCACTAATGCAGAACATGAAGAGAGTAATCTATTCTCCTCAGGAACCTTAACCAAAAGCGTTTCCCCAATCATTGAAGCTATAGACTTCACCACATTTTCATCATATAGATGCTCAGGAAGATCGAACTTAATCCAAACTGGCGCTATCGAACTCTCCTTCGAAAAATCCCCAGACCATTTTAACAAACGCATAACTGCAGGACCTATAGTCCACACAGCACGCTGCCACATCTTCCCATAATCCAGTTTTGAATCGAACTCAATTACAATATGCCTTGAATCCCAGATTTTATATCTAAACCCTGACCTAAACTTAAAAGATTCAAAGAATTGAATCAAAACAGATCTTTTGGGCAAACCATGGGTGAATTTTCCCACCAATGAATGCTTTGCCTTAGCCTTCAATCTTGTTAGAACCTTTTCGTTATACTGAATTGACAAATGATCCGACTTAATTTCTGCAGATTGAGGCTCAAATTCCAGTTTCCCTTCTGATCCCAAACTCTTTCTGACAGCCTCCGCATAAGAAAATGAATTCTTAACCGCGTCACTCTGAATATCGCCTGAATTCTTCATCGAAATCGTCCAAAATCAATGAAACAGAGTACTCTGTTCTATGAAAGACAGAGACAAAAGGAATCTTCGACGAACAAACAACTAACTCTCTAACTACAATAAAGGATGAAAAGCAATAACCTAGATGCGAAGTTCATCGGAGAAGATGAACTTTAATCATGAAGACCAATCCTTCAGAAATTTAAAATCTTGGAGAGGTTCTTGGAGAACCCTTTCCTTATTTTTTGTTCCTTCAAATTCAATCAATAAAGATATTGTTGAAGACATTAATATTGAAGTGTTTCTTTTATGAGCTTCAAAATTTAGATTATTATAATAATTTAAATTTTCTCTACATAGAATAAACTTAATTTCTTTGAAGCTGAGATAAACTTTTTTAGGCACGGAAGAAAATAATGAATGTTTTGTCATTAGAAACAAGATAGTAAAAATTGATTTTGGATGATAACAAAAACTTATCCACTAGCCTTAATAGAAACATTAGCGGGACATAAAATACACCCACTCACACAAGTGCAAGTAGAGTTAGACACCACTATGTCTCGACTATCGTGTTTGGTGGCAGATAGTCCCTTGACTTTTAAATGTCCGTTGACAGTCCATGGACTATCGTGTTTGGATAAAGTTAGTCCACCAGATCCTGTGATTCATGAGAGACTGCCACCTGTTACTATAGTCCCCAGATTTTTGTATCACCACTAGTCCCTTGAGTTTAGTTATCCGTAATATTCTACATTTTGGGTTTGACCTAAACTCAAGGGACTAGTGGTGATACAAAAATCTGGGGACTATGGTGACAGATGGCAGTCTCTCATGAATCACAGGATCTGGTGGACTAACTTTATCCAAACGCGATAGTCCAGGGACTGTCAACGGACATTTAAAAGTCAATGGACTATCTGCCACCAAACGCGATAGTCGAGGGACGATTTACTGTTCAATGCCGTCATAGAAAGTACAAGACTTTCATTTTATGTTTAATAACCTTTTATACTTAGGACTTAGGAGGAAAGAAAAGACATAATCACATTTATTTTGATACTGAATCTGGTCGGGTTTTAAGCTTTTTGGCTATTTTTGCAAAAAATGAACCCCGGTAGAAGGCTGGTTGAAGTTCCAGCTCGGTAGGATGGTGAGATCCATCGACAGCAAAAGTTCCAGCACCATAAGGAGAACCACCTTTCACCTCGCCCGTTTCAAACATGTTGTCGCCAAATGTATAGCCTATAGGCACGTAAATCATGCCGTGGTGTGCCAATTGTGTGATAGCCGTTAGTCTGGATAATAATTTGACATGTAAAAATTTGTGTGCAAATCCAAAGAGAGGAAGGAATAATTAGATTAAGAACAGACCAGAAAGGTGGCAAAGTTTTGTCCAATAAACCAAAAACCGGATACACCTGAGCTTAATGTCTGAAATCACGCCTGGACAAATAAATATCTATTTAATTTAGACATTCTGACGTGAACTTCATCTGTTTGAGATAAGAAAAACAATTGTCTGATTTGAAATCAAAGATAAGTCTGAATTCGAATATTCGGAAAATCATTAAAATTTGGATATAAACAAACAATTTGGGTGATTAATGGAAATGTACAATCCGGGCTGGTTAAGGACATTTGGACTTTAAATACGAAATCAGGTAACTGTACGACTTGAAAATAGACATGGATATGATCTTGACATACAAAATTGAGTCTTGCAAAATTTAGTAAAGTAAAATACAGCTGAGGAATATAAAATTATAAATCATTTTCTCTAACAAATTGGCCTATTAGCTCAGCTGGTTAGAGCATCGTGCTAATAACGCGAAGGTCGCAGGTTCGAGACCTGCATGGGCCATTCTTTTTTAACAACTGAAAACAGAATGAACTGACAGCGTACGCTCCCAGCTGGTTTACCGGCCAGTTATTGGGACGCCCGCTGCTCTTGCATTGCGTCGAAGAATGCTTTGCATTGTGCTGCCATGACTCCATTTTGAGAAGGAAAACCAAATATAAACTGACAGCGTACGCTCCCAGCTGGTTTACCGGCCAGTTATTGGGACGCCCGCTGCTCTTGCATTGCGTCGAAGAATGCTTTGCATTGTGCTGCCATGACTCCATTTTGAGAAGGAAAACCAAATATAAAAGCATCTGCATCCTCTAGTTGTTGCCTTCATTTTTTGTAATATCAGTTGTCTCCGGTACGACTGGCAATATCGAAGATGATACATCATAATAGAGTTAGGATCTACATATTTATCACCAAAATAAATCTAAGCATGACACTAAGTAATAAGGTTAGGATCAAGAATTTTATTATCCTTAGCTCATCAGGAACACCCGTAAATAAATCCATTGGGTTTGGTATGGGTCACATCTAGTTTTTGTCATGACTCGAAACGAAATCGTTACTCTTTAATTCAACCATATCAAACATGCTTACAACTCTTTAACAGTTATTCTAACTAAATCACCTGCCAGAGTGTTGCTTCTGCACCTTCAATCGCGTTAGCTCCGCGTTGAACTTCTCTAGCCTTAGTCTCTACATGCCCATACAACGAGTAGTACCTGTACAAAGGAAATGGTAATGCATTATTGTTAGTGTATGTTGGAAAAGAATCCATGAGTATATATGCATTAGGTTAGGGGTTGGTAGATATTGTCTGACTGGAAAAGGTCTAACACAAAGAAGAATTTCGGATGTCTGATTTTAAATCAGGGCTAGGTCCGGTTGTTGACATTCGGAATAATCGGTCAAATTTGTACGATCCAAATGATGAACCAGATCCAATATAAATAAAATCACAATAGATAGTAATTTTGTGGATAGGTTCCGGTCAAGTGGGTCGGTTCCAGGTCTTGTATTCATACAAACAATACAGAATCAGGGTCTGACAAACTGCTTTGTCAGGGCTGAATCCAACCCATACCCGTGTTTTACCAGCCTTACTACAATTTCTGGCCATACTTACACTATATAGACCTTGGTCACTGCCATAGCTGCTTCCTCAAAGTCAATGAAGCTAGAATACAATGACTTAAGACGGAATATCTGCTCCAAATCAACCACGATCAAGAAAGCTCCTGCATCAACCAGATACAAGTTTGAAAACTCAAACCAAAGAGAATAAGATTTCAAATGACACAGCTAGAAATAGAATCAATGTAATTCTAGCAATCAAGCTTAATTGTCAGTTGAGTCTACAGCAATTCAACATCTTTAAATTAGGATTAGCTCAATAATTGTCTAACATCAATAATAAAGCAATGATTAGTGTTATTTAAAATCTCCATCAAGCAAACCAAGAGCTTTTCCTTTGCGAAAGAACAGTACCCGAGTAGTGGAACAAGGTTTTGGTGCTTCACTTTTCCTAAAGTCTCCACTTCAGCCATGAATTCCCTGTCACCCTGGGTTTTTCCCCGGCTAAGTTGCTTGACTGCCACGGTTTTACCCGTAGGCAAGATTGCTCTGTACACTGTCCCCAAGCCTCCATCTCCGATTATGTTTTGCTTGGAAAAGTTGTTGGTAGCCTCAAGAATGTCAGCTAGGGTTAACTTCAAGAGATGTTCTTCGGACATAACTACATTGATGCTTAATGGCTCTCTTGAATTGCTACTACCTGTGAAAAATATAAAGTTTTCTATCATCAAAACTGTTCGAATAAGGCGATTATGATGATGATTACTGCTTTTTTATATCTAAAAATAGAGACCTTTATAGATTACTAACATATAAAAATCAGGCATATAGATGCCATAGTGGTTTTGTAAGCTGCAAATTATCTAAGAAATATAGATTTTTATCTAGCAAAAAATTGAGTTTGTTTAAAAAATAATCCATTTGAGGGTATGAAGTGTTTAAAAAATCTTTAATTCATTTGAGTCACTCAAAGATAATCCATTTGAGGGCAACAAATATTTAAAAAGTCTTTAATTCATTAGAGCTAAAGATAATTCATTTGAGGGCAAAAGGTTTTTAACAAGTATTTAATTCATTTGATCCACTCAAACATAATCTATTTGAGGGCAACAAGTATTTAACAAGTCTTTAATTCATCCGATCATAACCAAAAAAAAATCTTTAAAAAGGCAAAGGATAATATATTGATTGAGATCAGGAAACCTCATTAAAACATCCTTGCGTCACCAAGGTAGGGAAGAGTATGTCCAAATATTTACATTGGATGAGAACAAAGTAAATATTTACAAGATAAATTTACTCTAAGTGTAACATGAGATTCTCAACATTCCAAAAATCCTTCAACATATTGCCTTTTTGTCTAAAATCTTGTACGTTCCTTACTTGACTCTTTCACATACGATGTATGGTCCTTCCCAATTCAAAGTCACCTTCCCAAGATCCTTCTCCTTAGTGTACATGAATACCTCTCTTAACATTTTGTCTCCTACTTAAAAATCTCTTCTTTTCATTTTAAACGCAAACATGCTCCTTATCAACCTTGGTAGTGTGCAGTTCTTAAATGTGTTCCGCTCTTTTCTCTTCAATTAAATTCAATTGAGCCCTCATAGCTATCTCATTCTCTCTTTCGGAATAATTTTAAACTCTGAAGGAAATAAAAGTATCTTATGTAGGTGTAATGGCATCCATCTCATAGACTAAATAAAATGGAGACTCTTGTGTGGCTGTATGAGGAGTGGTTCGATATGCCCATAGTACTTCTTGTAAGTAGATTGGCCATTTCCAAGCTGCTCCTAAATTCTTTTTAAGGCTCAAAAAAATGGTCTGATTTGCCACTTCAACCTGTCTATTGGCTTGAGGATGAAAATGAGAAGAGAAGTAATTTTGAATTCATTTTTAGGTACAAAATACATCCATATCTTTATTATCAAATTGAGGACCATTATCTGTAATGATACGTTTGGGAATACTAAATCGGCAACATATGTTGGCGAGAATAAACTTTATCACCACCTTAGATGTTCTTCTAGATAAAGGAGTTGCTTCCACCCACTTGGAGAAGTAATCTATCGCCACAATTATGGTTGGACAACCCCCAGAAGCCATTAGAAGGGGTCCGACTAGATCAAGTCCCATCTATCAAAGGGTATTGGTTCGGATACTGATTCATGGAGACCGGTGGCACATGGATTGAATTTCCATATTTTTGACATGATCACATCTTCTCACCAAATCTTTAGCATCTATCATAATAGTAGGCCAATAATATCATACCAACAAGACTTTTCTAGTCAAAACTTTATAGCCATAATGCGTTGATCCTTCTCCATTATGTAACTCTAATAGAACATTTTCAGACTCATTGGATCCGAGGCAACGCAGTATAGGCGTGCTAAAATATATTTTATAAAGAACCCCCTTTAGGACTAGAAAACCACGAGCTTTGTATTTTATTTTCTTGGCCAAAGCCTTGTCTGAAGGTAGAACTCCATTAGTGATAAATTCTTGGATTTCATTCCTCCAATATTTAGAGAGTACATCGGATAAGTGTGGGCTTTCTTCTACCTCACCCTCCTTTCATGTGGTTGCAACTATAGAAGGACACTCTTGCATAAGGATCCAAGGGTATGCTTCGAAAAATGCTATAGTGGCTAAAGAATCAGTCACTGTGTTTTCCGATCTAGGGATATGCTCATATTTGATGCATTTAAAACCAATAGTGACTTCCTTTAGCACTTGTAAATATTTTATAAAGTGTTATTTCCTAGTTTCATATTGTCCTTGAGCTTGATGAATGAGTAGTTGCGAATCACTGATCAATCAGACTCGTTTAGCCCTACATATTGAGCTAACCTTAAACCAACTATGGTTGCTTCATATTTTGACTCATTGTTGGATACTCTGAAGCCAAAACATATAGCCCGATACATGGTATCACCATAAGGAGAGGTTAGGTAAATTCCAGCTCCACACCCTATGGTAGTAGATCCACGATCCGTTCGGACCACCCATTCCTTCTTAAATTTACTGACTTATATAATAACTAAAATAAATAGTAGGGATATATTATAAACATTTTTCTTTTGTTCTTTTTTCTGAATCAGAATTTCAATCTATGATTTCTCATTCATGGACGCTCTTCACGATGCCTCTTAGAATGAAACTCAAATTAACCACAGTTTGAGCTTTGATCACATTCCGACGTGCAAAATCAATATCATAATCCCCATGCTCAACTAACCAAATTTCTCCCCGATATATCAGCCTTCTGTAGTACATTTTTAGTGGAAAAGAAGTTCGAACTATGACAGAGTGTGATTGAAAGTAAGGTCTCATCTTTATAGCTACTATTACTAATGTTAAAGCTAATTTTCTAGTTTCAAGTACTTGTTCTCAGCTGCCAGCAAACTCCTACTTATATAATAAACCGACCGGGAATAATTATCCAATTCTCAAACTAATACAACACTTACCGCATATTCTGATACTGTTAGATACATAAAAATCATTTCTCCTTCAACAGGTTTGAACAACATCTTGGGTGAAGATGAGTGTTATTTTTCTTTCATTGAAAGCTTGATCACAGTTAGGAGACCAATTGAAGTCTTTAGCATTTCTTAAATCTTAGAAGAATTGTGCACATTTGTCTGATGATCTTGAAATAAACCAGTTTAATACAGCCAACCTTACAGTTAATATCTGAACTTCTTTAGTATTTCGAGGTAGATCCATAACTAACAAAGCTTTTAATTGATCTGAATCAGCCTAAATCCCTTTATTACTTATAATATACCCCATAAATTTACCAGATCGTACTTGAAGGTGCATTTATCTCGATTTAACTTTGAATTGATGGCTTCCAAGTTAGAAAACATTTGTTAGAGATCAGATATCTCATCTTCCTCCTTAGAGATTTTTACCATCATATCATCAATGTAAACTTCTTTATTCCTACCGATTTGATTAACAAATTCCTTTTTCACCAGTCGTTGATGAGTAGCTCCAACATTTTTCAACCCAAATGGTATTACCTTATAACAATGGATCCCTCTGTCGATAATAAACATAGTATGGTCTTGATCAATTGGATTCATCTGTATTTGATTATATCAAGATTAAACTAACATAAAGGACAACAACTTGTTTCCTGATGTAGAGTCCACTAACTGATCTATCTGGAGCACTGGAAATGGTTCTTTAGGGCAATCTCTATTAAGATATGTGAAGTTAGTGCACATACGTCATTTTCCCTTCTTTTTCTTGACTAAAATCGGGTTAGCTGTCCAAAGAGGGTATTGAGACTCTTTGATATGCCCCATTTTGGTTAGCTGATCTACTTCTTGAACAATTGCTTCAGATTTTTCCTTAGAAAAAACTCTCTTTTTTTGCACCATCGGCCTAACATCGGATTTCACAGACAGCTCGTGATTAATTATACTGCTGGTACTCTGCTTAAAACCTCGCTACACCAAGAAAATCGTGTAGATTATGGGATAAAAATGGTAGTAATTATTCTTTTAGATCTAAAGACAATTTAGATCCAACCCTGGCACTTTTACCTTCTTCTAACGAATGAAATTCAACTTCTTCAACTAGGATTATCGCACTAGGATCCTCCTTTGGATCATTTATCTCATTTAGTTTAGCAGAAGGCGCCACTGACTATTATTCGTTATCAACCTCCACTCCTTCTGTCAACTTTGGAGCAAGAGCAGTGATATAACATTCACGAGCTACCTTTTAGATACTTCGGACAACGCCCACCTGTCCTCCCACAGCATACTTCAAACATTGGTGGACAGTGGAAGCTACTGCATGCATCCTAGATAACTAAGATCTTCCGAATATGGAGTTGTATGATGTTGGACAATCAACTATTATAAACAAAACCCTTACCATCTTTTTAAATGGTCATTTCCCCAACAAGACCTTTTCTTCGAATTCTCCAATTACATTTGTTGAAATCCCAGTAAATACTACTATGGTCCTATTCGAATGTTGGATAAGTGAGGGGTTGTTTAGTTGTTTATAAGTCGATAGAAACAATATATTCACTGAACTGGCAGTGTCAATAAAAATCCAACGTATATCATTGTCTTCAATGGATGCCCCTATCACCATAGCATCTTCATGGTGGGCCGTAATATCCCATATATCATCTTCATCAAAGACAATGAATGGCGCAGGGCTTTGATAAAGATGTGTATACATTTTACCCTATGACTGAGTCGTTAAACTATTTATATGTCTCTTTCTTGAACAAATTGAAGGTGCAGTCACAATGTCTCCCCCAAAAATGGTTAAAGATTTGAAGAAGTTACATAGATCGGATATTGTTGAAGTCTTTTCCACTATCATCCCAACTTGATTCTGGTCCGGATCAGAGTCTAGATATTCTGAATCTACATCAAACTTTTCTATAATAACCATAGCATTTTCTTGTCTAGATGCATTCATACTTTACCCTAGACTAGTCAGTTATGTTAATCATGTTGTATACGCATTAGACTAAGAGTGAGTATTAACTTGTCGGTTGCTTTGTTGCTTTTTGACAAAAGCTGACAATTTTCCTCTCTCAATCAAATTATGCACTTCTTCTTTTAAGGTGATGCAATCATGGGTATCATGGTCTACATCATTGTGGTACTTACACAAATGTGTATTTTGATTCTCTCTAGGAGATTGAATTGGTGGTGGTCTTCTGAAATGTACAACATTCTTAGTTTTATCATAAATAGTAGCCACACTTTCATACAGTTCAGCAAACCATTTAGGTTGAATCCATGGACCCCTTTTGGGTTTAAATTCTTAGGCTTCACTTGATTGATTCAGTCTTGGCAGATGTGACCCTTGCCCTGAATTTTTAGGCCGATAATTAGTTGTGGCCTGGGACTGAGTAATGGCTTATAGAATTGACGTTGTAGGAGCAAACCTATTCTGGCTCAGTACTCTAGATTTCTTAGTTTCCTCTACCGTAATCTGTTTTCCGACCCGATTTAATAATCCACCACGTGTCATTGCTTTTTTTTGAGTCACCGAATCAGCCAATTCACCTGGATTCAATCTTTGTCTCGTGGAAGCAATGGCAAACTGTTCAAATCAATCGTTCAATTCACCTTGGGCGGTTCTTGGGTACAATGGATGATAGTAGCACCATTCTCTTTAAGCTCCTTACTTCCCATGAATTGTCTTTGAAATGCCATCCAGAAACATCAAAGTTTTTAATAGACCATTGTGGTAAATTATTATAGCATTTCAAAGTATTCCCCTTGAAATTTTGTAAGAAAGCCCAGCATAAAAGCTTATCATCATCAAAATTCATAGAATTCTTGAACTGCTCAATGTGGTTGTCAGGATCTTTGTTCCCATTGTATTTTTCTATTTTGGAGCTGTCAAACTGCCTCGGCAGATGTCCAGAGAGTATATTTGAGGACAAAGGTGGTTGTGAGGATTGCCTCTAATTATGGTTACGACTAAACATATTTTTTTCATCAAGAGTGGTAAATATACTTGGTTTGGATTGGATAGCAAATTTATCACATAGTAAATGATCAATATTGTGATCCACCGACCCTATTATTTTTTCTGGATATTTATTCTTCTTCACTTTGCCCTTCATGTCCCTTTTTCAATTATGTTTCTTAGTTAACCTCATTTTTTTCAGACGGCCCTAGTCACTATTTTTTTCTATTGGGGTATTTATACTTTTTTCTAGGACCCATGGTTCATACGGGTCGGATATTATATTCGGTTCAATCATATGAGCCCCCAAGCCCAAGAACTAATGTGCTAGGCACATAGCTAAGTCATTGGTTCACTTAGATTACTGTTTATTCACTGAATATTATTTATCCGGTCTGAATTGCCCCTTCGGATAAAATTAGAATTACTATAATACTCATCCAACGATAAATGAATCGATCACCTCCTACAACCTCCCGATAGGTGTTCGCCAACTGTCGGTCATTGTTTTGGCTGAGTGTTTAGGATTCGGAATGACGAGTTTTGTTAGGTATGGGCCGGATCTTGTTTGGATATTAGTACGGTGAACATGGATATCTGAAATCAATATTATTTATTAGTGAAGAATACAAAGTAAAAGGACAAAAATCACGAATCTTGGAGTAAAATCAAGCATAGTCATAATGATGAACTCTATGAAGCTTAAGCTTGAGAAATTCACAAAAGATAATGTTTTTAATCTCCAAAAAATTAAGTTTAAATACATGAATATATATATATATATATATATATATATATATATATATATTGTCACTGAAGAGAAGGGTATAAAAGAGGTTGATGTCGAATTGTTTTCCAAGGCCCATAATGTGTTGATCATTAGTCTAGAAGAAAGAATGCTCCGTGAGGTGTCTGAAGATCTTCAACCATAGGGATATAGAATAAATTGAAAGATATTTACATAAATAAATATTTTTCAAACATGTTATACCTGAAAAAGAATATTTACACATTGCAAATGGATGGTAGCGGAGAGATCTAAAGACTCTTGAACGATTTCAATAAAATCATCCTTCATTTGAATGTCATTGGGGTTAAGATAGAATCTTAGTATCAAGAAATTATCCTCTTGATCTTTATTTTGGAATTGTATGATCACGTTGCCGACATCATGCTAAATCTTAAAGAGTCTCTTACGATGATCGAGGTGAAAAATATATTGAAATTGAAAGATCTTTGAAGGAAAATGATTCTGAATGGTGACTCTGAAGGTGTTGGACTGAATGTGATTGAAAATCCTGGATGGATAAATTCAATCAAGAAAGGTGACGGTTATATGATGAAATATTGATACTGCTAAAAGTAAGATCATATTAGTATCAACTTTCCTGATAGGAGAAAGATAGATAGTTATTCGAAGGCCAAAGCTAGAGATGTTAGGATGGTTTTAGAAGAAACTATGAATATGCTTATGGTTTAGTAGTTCCTTCTTGAAGGTACAGTAACTAGTGGGTTCTTGATTTCGGAGAGTCATTCCATATGACTTTCAACAAACATTGGTTCGAAAACCTGGAAGTGTTTGAATATGGTACGGTCATTTTGGGGAATAATGTATGTTGTGCTTTGAAGGGAATGGGGATTATTATATATAAGTTATCTACTGGACTGGAAAAAACTTTAATAAATGTGAGTTATATCCCTAAACTTAAGCATAAATTCTGTCTATAGGTATGTTATATGGGTTTGAGTATAAGGGTGGAGATTGCAGATTAGGATCTTGCAAGACTCACATGAACTATGGAGACCAGCCAAACTTATGGTGTTCTAGTTTTGGAAGGATCCGTAATTGAAGGTGGGTCTGCTAGGATTTGGATGGAGGCCTTTGAGGGTTTGTCGAAGCAGGTGTAGATCCAATCCAAGAAGTACCTGAAGAGGTTTAGGACTGACAATGGTATGATATTAGTGAACCGACCATTTACTGGTTATTGTTATAAACTTGGTATATATATATGCACAAAATCTTAAATATAGCCCATAAGCATGTAATAGCTGATAAGATGAGTCGAACCTAACTTAGACTAAAGGTTATGCTTCTGAAAGTTGGACATAACAAGATATTGAGTGAATGAGCTATTCAGACGGCTATCATTATCAACATGCACCCATTGGCTTTCAGTCATAATAGAGATGTAATAGGTAATTGAGGTGTAGGTTGAGTTGATATCGAGTTTGAAGATAAGGGTTAAGATGAGGATGCCTCAGCTGAAGCTATTTTCAAGCTGGGTTCGGGTTCAGTTTTTGTGAAATAAGTTCAACCATTGTTGGGTTTGTGTCTTATTCTGAAGTTTGATGGCTCAAAAGTTCCGGATGTTCAAATTGTTGAGCAATAAGTAGACTTAGACACTGGTTTGCTAAGTGTTGCTCGATCTGATCTTGGGATATATTATATAAATGTTACTAATACCTTTTTACATGTAAGAAGTTAGGATACTGGTTGTTTAGAAGGATTTCCTTAATAAAGTTCATAGACCACATGTGAATTGATCACTTCGGACGTGGAGGTGGAAATTTGTCTTCGGTTAGTAGTTAGAACATCGAGGTAAATGATATTTGTGTCATCGTGAGCCTAGGTGAAAAAATTTTAAGTATAGGCTCAAAGTGATATCGGCAAGATCACTGTCGAAATCTTGACTTGGTGTTGCCAGTTCTAACTTTGTATGGGAGTTATAACTTGGTTTCGTATGTTGTAACTTAGCTTTGAAGCTGAATGATGAAGATAGGACAAGTGTTGAAGGCTGGAACTAAGGAATAAAGCTGGATTTGAGTGCAGACACTCGAACTAGGTGTCGAATGATAGAATTAAGTATTATAGTTGAAGAATTGTGATTGAAGCAGCCCAGCTGGACCTTAAGGGTTAAAGGTGAGTAAACGAAATACTTAAGTATCTTGAACTACTAACTCTCTATGTGACTCGATACTTAGGGTAAGTTATTGATAACCTTTCATGAAAGAATAAAAATACCAATAACCACCTGGATTTTAAAATTTACCAATAACCACTTTGAACATAAAATCTTCCAAAAATACTCATCAGGTCTAAAAATAAAAACTCAACATATTTCTTCTCAATTTTCTCTCTCTCTCTCTCTCTAAAATAGAAACTATCAAAATATTTCAAACTCTAAATACTACTAAAAATTTCAATGACTTCTGAAGGATTTTGAACACAAAGCAACTACAAAATCAGGTTTTCATTGTGAAACTATTATATTTCGACTTTAATTTTTCAATTGTTGTGTTCCTGACCTAAGAAATGTTCATGTTTGGTTTTGATGAATGTATATCTTTGTACGCAACAAAAAGTACAGTTAGTAACTTTAGAATAACTTGTGTATCCGTTTAAAGGTTATGAATGATTTTATTTTCTTTTTCTACAACCATTTTCAACGCATTTAGGAACCAAACTAACAATTAGTTTCGAGATAAACTTTCTTTCTTGTTTTTCGAACCTAAACAAGATTTATCGCAACCATATTACACCTATTTATGTACCCAAGATACAGTAAGTTTCGAGACAAATTTTTTTCTTTCAAACTTAAAAATCTTTTATGTAACCTATTTTAATGTAATTTCCCACCCAACTTAGAGTTAGTTTCCATAAAAACTTTATTTCTTTCTTTTCAAACCTGAAAAGGATTTTTGCAACCATATTGTACTTATTTACGCACCCAAAATACAGTAAGCTTCTAGATAAACTTTCTTTTTTGTTTTTAAAACCTAAAAATATTTTACGCAACTTATTTGAACGTAATTTTGTACCCAACTTACAGTAGTTTAAATACTAATTTAAATGCAAATAAAATGACAAAAGGAACAGTATATTACATATTAGAATTTGTACCTCTAAATCAACTACTTAATTCATCATCTATAGTAGAAGCTCACCTAAAATATTTGCAACACGCAATTTTCTACCATTTAATTAAATGTGCATATGACCGTAAGCATCTTATTAATGCTTCAAAGAAGAATTGGGACATCATAAAAACATAAATATATATATATATATATATATATATATATATATATATATATTGACACTAAAAATGAGTGTGTTATATTTGTTAAAATATTTGTTAAAATGACAAGAAATGTTATACTGCTTATTTTGGGAGTCAATTCTGAGGAAAACAAGATTAACAAGAACAAAAGATAAATTGAAGATTTTTCAAATGAAGAATAACAATCAAGAATCATCACAACTAAATTTCTAGACTTTTTTGCTGACAAAAAAATAGTGGTAATAAAATTTATTTATTTGTTTATTATAGCAATTAGAAACCTATTTTTGCAACTAGATTACTAGTAATTATGCAACCAATTTTTTCATAACTTAAAGAAAATATTTGTGCATCCATGTTACACATAATTACGCAACAAAAAATAACAATTACAAAAATGTTTTTGCATGATGGGATATCAAATATGTAGATGTACTCTTAATTTTGTATATTTTTACAACATTAATTTTCACAACATCTTGAGAAATCATCTACTTACACAATAAATTATATTTAATATTTTTCAAAATTCAATGACTATGATTGGGCAGAAATAATAAGAGAAAACCTAATAAGTTCGCTGAAAAAATGTTGCTTAAGAAAACCAAAAACAACAATTGGTTGCTTAGCACTACTTGTGGTAAGTAAATAATAATTCATATACTAATTAACCACATTGTGCAACCAATTTTTCTTAGAAGACATAAAGGTTGAACTATATACAAGATGTAAAGAAATATTTTCATGATGTTTAAAATGGATAGCATTAGAGAGAAGTGATACGAAACTGTTTGAAATATTCAATAATATAACAACAAAAAATGTTAGTTTACAAAATATTTTTGCTTCACAAAAATCAAATTAAACTATAACTTTAATTAATAAACATTCCTATTATAATAACAAAAATTATAGTGGGAGAACTAGAAATAACAAACAAAAAGAGCAGAAAACCGTTAAGGTGTTAATGTTGATGAAGGTTTCAATGTTAATGAAGAAATAAACAAAGGTGTTGATATTAATGTTGGTGCTCAAGAACTTGATATTCCACCAACCATTGCTCTAAAAAAGAAAATGGAAAAGAACAAAAATCAGTTTGAAATACAAATGCAAGAAAACTTTAAGTAACATATTCTAACATGTTTGGAAAGACCACATGATGAAAATAACATCACTTTAAATGAAATTCCAAAGGCTTAATAAAAAAAATAAGGAAACTTCAGGAAGAGGTCAAGAGGCTCCAAAATCAAACTGAACATGTAATTTATTTTATGTACTCAATTAAAAAATATGTTTCCACAATCTCCTTACTTGTAATTCTGTAACCAATTAACATATAATTTTGTAACCATTTTTTAGCACTTAATTACGCAACATGTTAACATGTAATTTTGCAACCATGTTTAATCGCATCTTGAACTTCTTTTTCACGTCCTAATTTCACTTAATTACGCGACCTGAACTTAATAAAAAAAATTATTTCTCAACAAAAATATATAGGTCCAACAGAGGCCACTCAGATTGAAGAAGTGATAACAAAAAATAATGAAATAAAAAACGGATTAAAGAAATAGAATAAAAAACAGTGAATTCCTTCAACAGATTCAAAAAATGAGAATCAAATGATACTCATACAGAACAATTTCAGAAACTAGAAAAGAAAAATGAATATGCAAACGACAATGTTCTTTCTTTGAATAATCAAGTAAAAATAATTAGTGCTGCCAGTACATCTCTAACTACGAAAGTAACTGAGCAAGATTGTCTAATCAAATATAAGGATGATGTTCTCAAAATATTAGAACCAAAAATTGGTAGATATGGTTTATCAAAAGCATCGACACTTTCTATGTTACAACCGCTTTGGGTAGTTGAACAAAATCCTAATCAGGTTGATACACCAAAAAATACAAATAAAAGAAAAGAAACATATGACATATTGACAGAGAATTCATAAAAAGGAATAAATATCGAAAAATAAACTAAAAAGAAAAAGAGAAACAAAAAGAAAATAAGGTTTCAAAAGCTGTAAAAGCTTCTACTGTTGTATTGGAAAAGAAAAATGAGATTTAAAAACGTGTACAAGCTTTTAATCAACCAGAAACACTAAAAGAATTGTAACACGTTTAACAAAGGATACTGAAGTAGGTGCAACAGTTCTTCCTAAAAAGAAAATCTAAACCAATCAACAATAGAAGAAAAATATGTACAAAGAGTTATAAAACCTCATCCCCTTCTCCTTAATAAAGAGTTATACAATCAGTTGTACATGATCCTTGTAAAGTTGTAATAGATGAAGATGATATATCTTCTTTTTATAGATCCAAAAGAATTTGACTATAAAAGCATAGAAGTGGAATATGATTGGTCAATCGACAACGATATAAAGAAATTAATATTAGAAGAATATGTCATACATTTGTTCATTCGGAATAAGAAAGAAAAAGTTGAGTTCGTTCTTAATCCTATTGTATGGTCATTTTTATCATGAAATATTTTCAATTAGAAAATATGTTGGAGATTGCAAATGATGGTGAGCTGGACTACAAGGTAATGTTGTACCCTAAAATCCTATTTATGCACCTAGTTTGTTTATATTTATGCATCCATACTACTCTTAATTTTTAAGCAATTACTTTTTGTAATTTCATAACCAGATTATACGTAATTACGCACCTAGTCAACACTTGTTGTTTTCACAACTAGTTAACACTTAATTACACACCTTTCTATTTTTCTTGTTCAGCATATCATTAATGCATATATAATCAGCAAATTATAATAGCGTAATAATAATGTAAATGTTTCACAACCTTATGGCTTAAATTTCTAAAATTCCTTTTTTTAATATTGATTTGATTTTATATATCCTACCATAGACATCAATATAAGATATATACAGGGCGAGACCTACTGAAACAAGATATATCATGTTTCAATTTGTACAAAAAACTAGAGTAAAAGAATAGACCGAATCATTGGACATTTTATGTGTATTTGATTTAGACAAATACATTATATACAACTACAACTCAGCACTACATGGTAAAGTTGAACCAACAATAAATTCAACTAAGGAATCGGTAAGTATTATCAAAATATAACATTATTTGATTTATATTTTCTTAAACAATATACAAATAATTGTGCCAACTTGATTTTGCAGTACACATACTAAATTGAAAGGAAACTTATTATACCAAAACCAACAATAAAATTCAAAATTCCATTAGATATTCTACAATTTAAACCTAACTCTGTTGATTGTGGAGCTTTTGTGTGCGAGTATGCGTGATGCTTCACTAAAACTGGAAAAATACCCAAAATATTGGAACCAGGTTTTGTGGCAATGAGAGGAGCTGAAATGTTTACTTTATTTCATAACAATATACATACGATGAAATATTAATATTTTTTATGTTAAATTCACAATAATATTCTATATATAAAAATTGTATGTCTCTAAACTACAACTTTTTTGTTTGGAGCATTAATCTTCTTTTAGCATTTTTTTTCTATCTGCTATTTCACAACTACAACAATTTTTAAAGTAATTATGCAGCCAAAGAAATCATAAATTTGCAACCAAATTATACTTGTATTTTATATAACCAAATACAGCGTAATTTTGCAAACCTTTTACGCGACCACCTATTACGTAATTCTGAAACTCTTTTGCTCGATCACTTATAACATATTTTCATAACCTTTTTATGCAACCACCTATAACATAACTATGTTACCAATTAACACCTAATTTTGCAATCCAAAATTATATTTGAAAATTCACAACATGTTTTTTATTCGCACCCAAAATTTATGTAATTATGCAACAACAACTAATTCTATAACAAGATTTTACATAATTACGCACACAATCAACACTTGGTATATCTTAACTAAACAACACGTAATTATACAACCACACCTATAAAAACCAAAAATCCCCAAATTTGTTATCATAGAATCACTTTTTCACTTAATTGTCAAACCATTTATGTTTAATGTATGAAATCAAAGAATTGGCATACTTAAAACAGGCATATAACCATAAAAACGACAACAAAATAACTCGGCATAATCAAAAATATCAAGAATTGAAAACAAAATTCATATGTGAATTGATAAACAATCGATAAATACTACAAAACAAAAGAAAATATAAATGATCGATATAAAAAAAAGAAAAATTGATCCGCAATCATATGAGAGATTGATTGAATAAAAAAACTAACAAATCAATATCGTAATAACAAAACGATGGTATAATGAGTATTAAAAAATCAAAGTAGTTATTAGTAATTTAGTTTTAAAACCATGCAATTATCAGCATTTTTTTCAAACTACTAAATAGTAAAAATGTAATTTCAAATTCTTAAAATAGAAACCTAAAAATAATATATAGTGTGAGAAAAAATACAAATAAAAATAGACAAACATCTTATATTATTGGATGAGAATTAATAATTAGGAGCGTGATTCAATTTACCATAACTTTTCTCTAGTAAAACTTTTGATAATTATCGCATAACATATACATACAAACACCAACTACTAGGTTTATTATATAATTCTTATTTTTAAATTATACTTATTTATCTCAAAATTAATAGATTTAATTTATAATAACATTTAAAAAATATCTAAAATATATAATCAATTTTTTTATCTCATTTATATTATGATTTTTTTTTTATCTTTGAAAATAAAAATACATATGTTTTTTATTTTTTATTTTTTTGAGTTCATGGTTTTAAAGATATAAAGTTTTGAAGGTTAAAATAACAAGTTACTCAAGGTTGTATGTATTTGTGTGTTCATGGATATTGTTGGAAGTATTTATATTGCAAGTGGTTTTTTGTAAACTTCAAAAATTAGGTGGTTAACGGTAATTTTAATTTTTCTTGTATGGTTATTGATAACTTATCCTATTTTAAACTATTATTGTTTAACTTTTTGTTTTATTATTTTAATAATTTAAAATTTGAAAACCGCAAAAAAAAAATTCTGACGCTTTGATACATATAATCCTTTGACTTATGAACATTCGGTGGGGTGTTTTTGAACCAGTAGACTTTAATGAAATTTAGTCTTTAAATTTTAAAATTTTAATGAAGTTAGTCCATAAATTTATAAATTTCAATGAAGTTAGTGCATAATATCTGGAGCACTATAAACTAACTTTAGTTGAATTGACAAATTAGTATATCGTATTTGACATTTACAAGTCAATGCGCTATGTGTATCAAAATTTAATAATTGAGGTAGAATTCACGCTTTAAGGCCCTACTATAAATATAAGGGTAATTACCATTTTAAAATCGAAACGCAAAATCAATTACGGACAAGTATCCGAAAAATCTATTTCACTAAAATGTATAGCTTCCACATTTTCTATCAAAAATACTTCATTAACCTTAAAAAATACAACTAGTTCATATATTTTTTAAATATTAGATCGAAAAATATCTAAAAATAACACTGGTTTTATTTTTTTTAAACGGAAAAAAAATAGATCCATGAATAATATTATTATTTTTCATCAAATCATTTAACACTTATTTCACACTTTGTTGGAACACTTATTTCACACTTTGTTTATACCTTTGTTTTTCACTTCGTATTTCACACTTATGAAAAAAAAAACTCTTATTTCGCATTTCACACTTAGAAAGAAAATCATAAAAAAATATTATTTTGCATTTCACACTTTGAAGAAAAAAATCAAATTTAATTCTTATATCGCATTACACGTCTCGTTTGGCCATTGTTTCGTATTTCATATTTTATTTAACAATTATTTTATAATTAGTATTTAACCTATAAAAATAGATGGCGGACCATTTTTTAATCTTCAACCACTAATCTAATCAAAGATACAAAATCAAACTAAAAACAAGTTGCTCATAATACTAATTAGCATAGGTTTTTTTAAAAATGGATCCAAACCAATCTATAACACAACCAATACATATACTAAAAATTCAATTTCCAACCTAAAAAGGAAATCCAACTATATGAAAACTTAAATCTTATTGATCGAAGCAATAAAATACATGAAAGATGAAGGTAAAAATATATGACAAAACAAAAAACAAAGAGGGAACTATATTGGATGACGATTTTACTCTTACAAGCATTATTTTTTACACAATAAATCGATATTACTAAAGAGATATTAATAAAACAAGAAATCGATGATGAAAAGTAAAAAAAAAATATACATTTTAGTTTTTAGGGTTTTAAATTTTGGAAAGAAAAATATAGAAATATACAAAATGAAAAAAAGTAGTAAAAACTAAGTAACTTTATATAATTCGTAAAGAGATTTAGGATATAATAAGTATAATATTTATTGAGGATAGTTGATAATTATATTTGAATATGTTATTGTATGTTTATTTTTTTATAATAATAAATATAATTTGGATTTTTGGTCAATATAATAGTTTTGTTACAACGAAATAAAATTATTAAATTTAATTAATAAAATTATATTTATACTAATCAAAATTATAGATAAACGAATCAGTAGTACTATCAGTAGTACTAGTGCTCTTACGTGAAACATACATGAAAACGAAAACGTGTAAGTATTATCTCATCCAATTTTATCAATTATTATTTAATTTTTAATTTTTTTTAAAAATACTTCAAACACCCTTATTCACTATACAAGTTTTATTTTTAAATTTTTGGTTTCTCATCATTATGTTCTTTTGACTATTTATCTCTTCTCTTTCTCTATATTCTCTCTCGCCTCTTTTTTTATCGTGACTCCGAACATATTGAAACCATTTTTGAGACGGTAATTGAAGGTATGGGCATCACAATTGTAAGTGAACGTATTATTAGAAATATGCAGATGTTGAAGGCATTAAGAGGCGACTGTGGTGAATTTATCGGTGAACTCAATGTATTTAACGAGGATGACAATGCCTCGAGCGATAAAGTTGTAGATCAACGATTTGTGCCCCATTTATATGATCCGGTCTATATATTGTGATTTATCTAACACAAGACAAGAATGATTTCCGCAAAGAGAGAGACTGAAAGAACAAAAACTATAACGTTGGATTTGCGTAGAGAGAGGTGGTGATTTAGTAAGTGAACTCAATGTATTTAGTGAGGATAATTGTGTCTCAAGCGAAAAAAGTTGTAGATCAACAATTTTCCCCATTTTATATGATTCGATTTATATTTATGATCTATTTAACATAAAGTTCGATTTATATTTATGATCTATTTAACATAAAACAAGAGAAAGAGAGATTTACTAAAAATGTGAAATGTAAATCACGGTTTATATGTAAAATCTGTATCACGAGTTAACTACTAACTAAAAATCGTTGGATAAATTCAAACTGAGAATCATAGGTTAAATGTGAATCGTGAATCATGTGTAGTAATGAATTGTAAATCGTGAATCATGTGTAGTCATGGAATGCGAATTTTTTATCATGAGTTAAATGTGAACTTAAAATCATTGGTATAGATGGTATTTTTTCTTATACTGTGGGTACCCAACCCGAGCCAGCCCAATGGACTAGGGTATCTAAACTTTTTATTTTGTATGAGATGGATTGTGGGTTTATAATATATTACCCGTCGGGTTTTAAATGAGTTATGGGTTAAAAAATTCCTGTATGAAAACTCGATCGAGACGACATTCGTTAGTTATTCTAGTATTGAAAAATTAATACATAATATATTATTATTTTATGAACACTAATATTATATTCTAATGTGTTTCAGCTTGTTTTTATTCTTTATTCTTTATGATATATGTATTTATTATTTTATTTTTGATGGCTTTATCATTATTTATATTTTATTGAATTTAAAATTATATTGAATTAGCTTATATCTAGCATATATATATATATATATATAAATTTAAAGAAGTTACAATTTTTTTAATAAATTTATATTTTAAAATGTATATAATTTATTTAAAAAATTAATAAATTCGAATTGTAAGTAATAAATTTGTTTTATAAATTTGTTATTAAATTTGAGATTTATTACTAAATTTAAGAGTTTATAATCACTATATTATTATTATTATTTTAATATATTATTTTTTTGTTTTTTTACTTTTTTTTATTGGATAGTTACTTACGAAAAAATATTTTATAGATAAATAAATAATCAATGGGTACTCTAAACCTGATAGGTTTGGGCATGGGAAATAAATATCTTCTCTGAATGGGTAGTCGAACTCGATGATGGGTGTAAAAAATAACAATGAGATGGCTTACGTCTTACGTGTTTAGCAATATCCGAACACATTCCGACCCATTGTCATCTTTAATTATGGATTAAATGTGAACTAAGAATGATGAGTTAGATGTGAAAAGAGAATTGTGGGTTAAATAGAACTCATAATCATTGATTAAATGCGAATTGAGAGAATCAAAAATCGTCATGAAATGTTAAATGCAAATCACTTGGTTAAATTCGAACTAGAAATCATGAGTTTAACCGTAAACTGAAAATCATAAGTAGATATTAATTAAGAATAATACGATAAATATGAATTGAGAAACATGCTTAAATGTGAATCATCAATCATACATATTCATTAAATGTGAATCGTGAATCATATAATCATGGTTTAAATGGAAACTGATAATCTTAATTAAATGCGAACCGAAAAATATGGGTTTCATGGTTTAAATGGAAAGTGATAATCTTTGGTTAAATGCGAACTCAGAGAAATATGGGTTAAATTCAAACAGTACATAAAACGCAAATTAAAAATGATGTATAGTAATTAGGTCATTTTCTGAATTGAAAATAAAGTATTTTTGAGGAAGATGGCTCTCTTCTCTCTCAAGAAAGCTCCAAGAAAAGAGTTGATTTCTTGATCTCTAAGAAATCTTTTCTCTTCCTTGTTCTTCTTCGGTTTTAATTCTCTTTTGTGTTAAGATTTCTTATTAGTTGCTTGGTGTTTGCTGTGGATTAGACTGGAGGCTCTGCCTTTGCAGGCTGCGTTTTTTGTTGTCTATGGCAGCACTAAACAACGATGATGATTTTCCTCCATTAAGTAACAACGCTGTCAGTGCCTCGCTGAATTTGTATGCTGATAAAAGGAGTAAGATGTTTACCGAAATTGTTAGAAATAAGGAGGATCATGCTGCGTCTAGCCCTGAATGTGTTACGGTAGAAAATGATTAAATTTGCTGAACAGGTGATGCTTAAGTTGAGATCGGATTCTCGAACTACTCTTATCGTCAAATTTGGTGAAGGAATACCCAAAAGGCAGGCATTCCAAGCCTTTCTTGACTCTTTTAAATTTAAGGGAGCTTTCTCCTATGTGACCATTGATTCAAGGCAGATCTTGGTGGAGTTTTCGGTTTTGGAAGACGCCACTAGGCTGTGGGTGCGAAGATTTTGGAAGGTTGAAGACAAGATTATGAGAATAGTCAAGTGGAGTCCTCAAAGCAGTAGATACTTTGAGTGTCCTGTGACGTTGCTGTGGGTTAGATTTGAGAAGTTACAGGAATTTATGTATAACAGATATTTCATTCATGAGCTGGCTTCTACTCTTGGTCTGGTTCACAAAGTGGAGATTCCTGAGTATAATAGAGCTAAGGCAAATGTTTGCTATGCTTTAATTGAAGTGGATGTCTCAAGATTCTTAAAAAGAAAACTTAGGGTAGAGTTTGGTGAAGGAATGGGGTTCTGGGTTGGAGTAAGTTATAAAAATGTGCCCAGCTACTGTCAGTCATGTTATCACCTTGGACATGATTCAACGAAGTGTAAAAATAATAAAGAAAAGGAAACAAAGAAAGATCAAAGAAGCACTGATATTATTAAAAAGGATTCTCAAACATTACAAGCCAATGTTCTTGCTCCTACTTCCTCAAGGGTTCAGTCCTTTACCCAGGTTTACAGAAGGAAACTGAAATCTATTGTTACTACTAAAGATAAGCAATCTATTTCCTGTCCTACTACTAGTGTGACTAGTCCTATAAAAGAGATGAATATCTCCAAAGATGATCCAGAACTTATTAGTGCCCTTCACAACTTGGAAGAGGAGGACAATGCTAATGATAAGAACCTGGAAGATGATCCTCGTGGTATGAATGCTGGCAGTCTTAACCCATCACCAAGGGAGAGCTCAAACGATCCTGAAAATGAATTTGAGACTGTTATATCAAGGAAACTTAAATCTGCTATCAAACGTGGAAGTGCTAAGAGGTTGTCTGTTAACTCTCTAAATAAGAGAGAAAAGGTGCACAAAAGTTCCTATTCTGATAATGATTAATGTTTTAAGTTGGAATGTTCGTGGGATTAACAATCAGCCTACTATTGCCAGGCTCAAATTTATAATAAAAAATGAAAATATAAAATTAGTAACTATTCAGGAACCTATGGTTAGTAAAGATAAATTCGATTTGATTGCTAGAAAGATTGGTTTAGAAAACTGTTTGGTTAATTCATCTAATAAAGTGTGGTTGTTTTGGTCAAGTGAGATAAATATTACTATTATGGATGACTTGGATCAGTGTGTGCATGTTAAAATAGATTATGCTTCATTTCATTGTTACTTAACGTCTGTTTATGCTAAGAATTTAAGATTGCAGAGAAGGTTTCTTTGGAACCAGATTAGTGATTTTACCTGTGATTTGCCTTGGATGCTGGTTGGAGACTTCAATGCTACGAGGTGTCCAGATGATCAGCTTAATTGTAAGCATTTTGATGGAACAAGTGCGGAGGAGTTTAACGATTTTATTAGACATTGTAAATTGGAGGAGCCTGCTCACAGTGGATCTCGATACACCTGGAGTAACAGCAATGTATGGAAGAGATTAGATTGGGTGTTTGTAAATGAAAATATGATAAAGATGTTAAATGTCCAGGTCTGACCATGCCCCTCTATTAGTTTCTTTCTCTAAGGTTTCAAATTCAAAGTTTTCAAAGAAAAGTACTTTTAAATTCATTAATGCTTGGACCAACCACCCTGACTTCATGAATTGTGTTAGTAATAGTTGGTCCAAGAATTGCAATGGTGAGGAAAATACTAAGTTTTGGTATAAGCTAAAAAGATTAAAGAATCATTTAAAGAACTGGAATCATACTATTTTTGGTAACATTTTCAACAAGGTTAAGGATGCTATTTCTGATGTGGAGAATTGTGAGCTTATTCATCAGCTCACAAAAACTAATATTTCAAAATCTAATCTGTCTAAAGCAAATAGTATTCTCATCCTTGCATTAAAAGATGAGGATTGTTTTTTGAAGCAGAAATGCTTCAATTCTTGGCTAAATAACTGTGATGGGAATACAAAGCTGTATCACAGTTATGTAGCTAAGAAAAGGAAAAAGAATCTTATATCTAGTATTAAGGATAAAGACAGATGGCTTACTGATCAAGCTGACATTGCTTCCTCTGCTGTGTCCTACTTTGAAAACTCTTTATCTAATGTTCATGTTAACAGTGAAAATGTTTTTGATCATGAATCTGTTCTAATGAATATTCCTAAGTTAGTGTTGGACAGGGAAAATGAGGAGATTATAAAGCCTACATCTAAGGAGGAAGTTAAAAGGGTCATTTTTGACATGAAGAAGGACAGTGCCCCGGGCACTGATGGTTTCAATGTTTTTTTCTTAAAACATTGTTGGAACATTATATGTGATTATCTATGCAATGCCTTGAATTCTTATCTTGCTGGTTGTGATATTCCAAAAGGAATATTTGCAACTGGCATTGTGTTGGTCCCTAAAAGTGCAAATCCTATAAACTGGAGTAATTATAGGCCTTTGAGTATGTGCACAATCATGAATAGATTAATTTGTGCTCTGATTAACAGGAGAATTTCATACATTTTACCTAAGTTAATCCCAAGGGGGCAGAGTGCTTTCGTTAAGGGCAGACTAGTCCATGATAACATCCTAATTATAAAAGAAATGTTGCATAACATTAATAGGAAGCCTTCTAAGGGAAATATAATCTTACAACTTGATATGACAAAGGCGTTTGACAGATTGTCACACACCTTTGTCATAAATGTTCTTAAGCATTTTGGTTTTTCTGAGAAGATTGTTGCTTTGATATATAGATTAATTACTAATGTCATGATTTCAATTCTGATAAATGGATCTAGTGCTGGCTATTTCCCTCAGAAGACTGGCCTCAGACAGGGAGATCCTTTATCTCCTTGTCTGTTTATTTTGGCTCAGGAAGCCCTTTTAAGAGGTTTGGATAGTCTTTATAAGTCAAATGTAAATATGCAGCTCTATACTAAAGCTGGATTTATCTTACCTTCAATTGCTTTTGCAGATGACATTGTTATTTTTACTAACAGTGCTCCTCATACCATTAAAAGCCTGTGCAACCTGCTAAACAACTATCAGAAAGAGTCTGGTCAGTTGATAAATAAAGACAAGACTAAAGTTATTCTTTCTCCTAAATGTCAAAGAGAAAATACGGTCAGAATCAATACAGCTATGGGCTACAAGACTGAGAAAGCTCCTTTCTGTTATCTGGGCATAACTATTGCTGCTAATAATAAAGGAAAGCACTTCACTCCTCTCTTAGCAAAAATTTACAATAAGATAAATGATTGGGACTTGAAGAACTTGTCTTATAGTGGCAGATTGTCACTTATAAGACATGTTCTTTACCCTATTGTCACTTTTTGGATGCAAAACAGTTTTGTTCCTAGATCTATTCTTTGCAAAATAGAGCTCTGTTTTAACAGATTTCTTTGGAGGTCAAAGCTTGCTGATAATGCTATCCATTGGGCTGGGTGGAAGAACTTATGCAAGCCCTTTGATGAGGGGGGCTTAAATGTTAAGCCTTTGGCTGATATTCAGCTTTCATATGCTTATAAGTTATGGTTCCTTTTTAGAAAAGGAAATTCTTTATGGTCTGAGTTCATCTATAAAACCTACTGTCTTAATAAGCACCCTGCTATAGCTAGTTGTGGGGTTAATGACTCTGTTATTTGGAAGGGCCTTTGTAATATTAGGGACTGTGCTGAGAAATTTGTTCATTGGAAGGTTGGAAGGGGTGAGATTGATTTTTGGAGAGACTCCTGGCACAAGATGAATCCTATCATTACTGATAAAAACTCTTGTTTTCTTCCAGCTAAAGTAAACACTTTTTGGAAAAATGGGGGTTGGGACTCTACTATCTCTTCTTTCATTTCTCATGATAGATTCAAGTTAATAAACTGTATCAAAATTAATCATGAGATTGAAGATAGTATTGAGTGGAGTTTTTCTGAAAACAATAACTTTAGTATTAAAAAAACTTGTGAAAACATTAGACAGAAATATAATAGATCTTTCTTTTACAAAAAAATCTGGCACACTTTCATTCCAACAAAATTTTCTTTTCTTAGCTGGAAGATTTTAAAAAGTTTTATTCCTGTGGACAGTATTCTCTCTAAAAAGCATATGTATATAGTCTCTAAATGCCAATCCTGCTGCAATTGTGAAGATATAAATCATCTTTTTATCAATTGCAGCTTTGCTTGGGCATTATGGAATTACTTTGGGTTTATGTTCAGGGTGCCTGTTATGAGGTGTATGACTATTAGACATATGTTTCTGGTCTGGTTTAGGTCTAACTGCTGTAGATTCCATGTTAATCATATTGTCCCTCAACTTATTGTCTGGACAGTATGGCTTAACAGGAATCACTGTAAGATGGATAAGTCGGTTGATAACTTTAATAGCGCTGTTAAGAGAATTAAGAGGTTCATCCTAAGTATTGACTCTAACTTAAGGCCTAAGCACTGGAACTATGTGTATGATGCAGGATCTAAAATTGGAGCCCTATCTATATGCAAGAGAAAGATTTTGTACCTGAAATGGAGATTGCCTGTCACTGGGAGACTCAAAATAAACTCAGATGGAGCTTGCTGCTACAACGGAGAGGCGTCTGGTGGCTTCATCGTTCGTAATGATCAAGGCAACTGTATTTTTGGGGCTGGATTTCTTTTCGGTAAAATTGGTCCGCTCCAAGCAGAGAGGAGAGCCTTAATGGAAGCTCTCTTGTATTGTAATAGAAGTGGGTGCAAAGATGTGGACTTGGAGACGGATTGTTTAACTTTGGTTAATAGTTTAGCTAATGGTGGTGATGATGAGAGCTTTGTGGAGAAGATATGCAGATCGTTGATCCTTCCTTCGATGAGCCTTTGCCACATTTCCAGATCGGAAAATGTGGCGGCTGATTGGATCACAAAGTGGGTCATGAATGAAGGAAGGAACAGAGCTTTTGATGGTAATGATATACCAAACTCTCTTCTGGCTATCGTAGTTCTCGAAAGCCTAGGAGTTGGTTATATCGACCCTGGATAGTTTTTGGTTCTGATTTGGGAGTGTGATTGATTGTGAGGCTTGTGTTTTAATGAAGTTTGAAGCTTGGACTGAGATTTAATGGCGGCTGTTTTAATGGAGTTTTTGCGATTTAGGGTTTCAATTTTGTGAAGATGAAAGAGAGAAGAAGAGGCAGTGCTGAAATTAGGGTTTCTTGTCTCTCTATAAACTGGTTTTTGTCGTTGGGCTGGTTGTCCTGGTGGGTTAAGCTAATGGGCCTGTTTAAGTTGGCTATAGGCTGTGTATTTGTGTAGCCCTTGTAAAAATGTTTGTATCTGGTTTTTCATTTAAATAAATAGAGGTATTACTTCAAAAAAAAAAAAAAAATAATAATGATGTATAGTCATCAAATGCGAATCGCAAATTTCATGGGTTACATGCAAACTCATGATCATAGTCGTCAAATGCGAATCATGTATAGTCATCGTGAATTACATGGGTTAAATTCAAACTCGGAATCATGTAATTTACATTGGGTTGAATGTGAACTTTTGAACTCTTATATACTGAGAAGGTTATTCAAATTAGACTGATACAAAAGCAGACTCGATATACATGGTATAATCAGAGTATTATACTTGACAACACTTCGTTTCCAATGAACATGAAGTTTCTGTTAGCGAGATGAAGAACGAACGAAGAAACGGATCTAATCCTAAACCCAATTAGATTACGGCTTTCTAATTCTAACAACTTAGAAAATATTCTACCTTCTCGTTTTTTTATACAGAGAAAATAGTCTACCTTTAAGGTTTTTATACAGACTTAACAAGCTAATCTTCATTAGCGATGCCTGTTACTCACATGTCTTTGATTATTTCAAGGATCTTCAACACTTGACCCATTGTAGGCCTTTTGGCCGGATTCTCAGACAAGCAATCAGATGCGACATGTAGCGTCTGAAGCATCGGTTTCTTTGTGTCCGTGTTAAGAACAGCACGATCAAGGACATCAACACCCTGTCCTTTTCTTATTTTACGAACCACCCAGTCTACTAGGTTCCCGACTTCAATCTCCCCGAACTCAGGTCCAATTGGTTCTTTTCCCGTAACCAACTCGAGTAATATTACGCCAAAGCTGTAGACATCTCCTTTCGTAGAACACCGTCCACTTTGTCCGTACTCAGGTGGAATATACCCCAAACTTCCAGCAATGTCAGTACTGACATGAGTATCGCAAGCGCTAATGAGTCTCGCAAGACCAAAGTCTGCAACTTTGGGCTCAAAATCTCCATCAAGCAAAATATTGCTTGCTTTTATGTCACGGTGGATAATATGAGGAGTGAAGCCATGGTGAAGGAATGTGAGTCCACGAGCAGCGCCTAATGCGATTCTGATGCGTTTAGACCAATCAAGAATGTCGAGAACCCCGGTTGGGTTCCTCAGCCACTGATCCAAGCTTCCGTTTACCATGTACTCGTAAACCAAGAGCTTTTCCTTTGCGAAAGAACAGTACCCGAGTAGTGGAACAAGGTTTTGGTGCTTCACTTTTCCTAAAGTCTCCACTTCAGCCATGAATTCCCTGTCACCCTGGGTTTTTCCCCGGCTAAGTTGCTTGACTGCCACGGTTTTACCCATAGGCAAGATTGCTCTGTACACCGTCCCAAAGCCTCCATCTCCGATTATGTTTTGCTTGGAGAAGTTGTTGGTAGCCTCAAGAATGTCAGCTAGGGTTAACTTCAAGAGATGTTCCTCTGACATAACTACGTTGATGCTTAATGGCTCTCTTGAATTGCTACTACCTGTGAAAAGAATAAAGTATTTTACCATCAGAACTGTTACAATAAGGCGATCATGATGCTTACTGCCTTTTTTATATCTAAAAAGTAAAGACCTTTATTGATTACTAACATATAAAATGAGGCATATAGATGCCGTAGTGGTTTTGTAAGCTGCAATTACCTGAGAAATATAAATTTTTATCTAGCAAAAAATTGAGTTTGTTTGCTGTCATCTCCACATCATAATCATCTCTTTGTTTGAAGCTTCCAGGAATCCATTTCCCTACATAAAACGCTACAGTCAAGAAAATGACTAAGCTTGCAATTACAACTCCCGCAATTCCCCAAGCATTTAATAATCTCTTGGAGCCTTTGATCTGGCAATCAAAATCACACAAATTTTTGTTCCCGGAAAAGTATATCTTTGATAAGTTTTGGCAGACACCAGTCCTCGGTATAGGCCCTGACAATCTATTTTCAGAAAAATTCAGGTGAAAGGCATTGAGTCCGCATACAGTTTCCGGAATCCTTCCTGACAACATATTCTCAGAAACATCTAAGTACCCAAGCTGTGTAAGATTACCAATAGACTCCGGGATACCTCCTGTGAACTTATTTCTATGAATGTCCAAGTAGCCCAAATACATTGCGTCGCCTAGTGATCCAGGCAAACTACCAGCAAAAAAATTATTACTCAAGTCTATATTTAATAGCTTCAAAGCCACTGTACTAGAGAACAGCACATTGATGTTACCACTGAGACTGTTTTGCTGAACGTAAAATCCCTCAAGGTTGATCATGTGAGACAAAGCTGAAGGAATCCCACCACTGAGCTTGTTCCAACTCAAATCCAGGTGCGTTAAATCATTCAAATTCCCTAGGGCAGCAGGAATTGAACCCGATAACTTGTTATCAGTAATATTCAGCTTTACCAAACTAGTTAAATGACCTAAGCTCTCTGGTATAGTACCAGTGAGCTGATTGTTTCCCAAGTACAAGCCTTGTAGCTTTGGAGCCTCACCAAGTTCGACAGGAATAGACCCATTAAGATAATTACCAGACAAATCCAAAGTTGTAAGATTCGTTATACGTGCGAGTGACCCTGGAATTTCCCCGTATAGCAAGTTGTTTCCGAGCAAGAGATTGACCACCACCACGCAGTTCCCCAACTCTTCTGGTATAGAACCAGACAAACTATTATGTGAAAGATCGTAAATCCCGTGGTGCTGAAGAAATATCAGATCAGGCATGTTTAGCTGACGGAAATACGAAGATGGTTTCGAAGGAATGGATCCGGATAGACTGTTGTGAGAAAGCACCAAGCCTTGAAGCTGAGCTAGATCCGTAAGTGTATGAGGAATCGACCCGGATAAATTGTTGTTCCCCAGATCTAGTGTAGTTAACCCAAGACAGTTCCCAAGCTCATCTGGTATACTCCCTTCTAAAAAGTTCGAGTTCAGATTAAGAAATGACAGGGCAGTTAAATTGCCAATTTCTTTAGGTATTGTGCCACGTAAGTAATTGTTATTAAGAACAAGCATCTGCAATGAACCAGCATTACCAATCTCCGCAGGCAAACCACTTTCAATTCCATTGCTTGACGCAGAGAACTCATTCAAAGTATCCATATTCCACAATCCAACTGGTAACCTACCTGTAAAGTTGTTTGAATCCAAAGCTAGTACCATCAAAGGAAGCTCCAACAGATACTCAGGGATCGAGCCACTAATCTGATTACTAAACAAACTTAACTGTGTAAGATTAGTGCAGGCCTTAAAAACATCCTCAAGAGTGCCAGATAGAAAATTCCCACCGAGCTCAATGTCTTCAAGTGAACCAGAATCACACAGCTCCACCGGAATCGCACCAGTCAACAAATTATTGCTTAAATCAAGACAATTCAAGTGAAAACATTCTCCGATTTCGCTTGGAATTCCCCCTGAAAATCGGTTGTTTGAAAGCAAAAGAGAATTAAGTTCTTTCCATTTCCCAACCCACTTCGGCAACGACCCTGATAGCTGGTTCTTATCAGCTGAGAAAGATAACAAAGGCAACTTTGCCAGCTCCTCCGGCAAAGTACCAGACAAGGAATTAAAGGACAAAGTCAGGGTTTTCAAACTCTTACAGTTACCAAGCTCCGGTGGTATTGACCCATTAAGCTCCGAATAGCTAAGTTCCAATATCGTCAAATTCTGTAACTTTCCTATCCATTTTGGAATCGGACATTTCAACGGGTTGTGAGAAAGGTCGAGATGGGAAAGTGATCTAAGCTCAGCTATTGATTCCGGTAAAGGACTTGTGATCGAACAAGAAGGTATCCAAAAGTTTCGTAACAGAGAAAGCTTGCTGATTTCCGACGGTAACGAGCCCGTAAACAAATTGAAACCCATGAATAGATCGGTGAGATTTCTAAGGTCACCAATTTCCGGTGGGATTTTACCGGACAACGAATTATTGGTAATGTCCATAGAAGACAACGAAGTAAGGCTCCTACAAAGATTTGGAGAGAGCGAACCTGATAGGGAGTTGCTAGACAGGTCTAAGGACTGTAACCGAATTAGCTCTCCGAGTTGATCCGGTAACGACCCGGTTAATCCATTGCTGGAAAGGTCCAATGTGTAGAGGCGTTTCAAGCTTCCTATCTCCGGTGGAATTCTCCCGGTGAGAAAGTTACTCCGGAGGTTGAGCGACTCGAGCTGAGTTAACTCGGCGAGTTGACTCGGGATGTGACCCGACAAACGGTTATGACTGAGAATCAGTTGTTTGAGGGACTTTAGGTTGACTACCGCCGAAGAAAGCTCGCCGGAGAAAAGATTTTGAGAGAGGTCGAGGACGGCAAGGAAGGAGAGAGCGAAGAGAGAAGGAGAGAGAGTACCACTGAGAAAACGAGACCGGAGGACGAGTGACGTGACTCGACCGAGTTCGCAAGTGACGCCGGTCCAGTCACAATGCGGCATTGTCTCGTTCCATGAAGATAGCAAGAGCGGGTTATCGAGTGAGGCTTTAAATGACAGTAAAAACTCCATTTCTTCTGCGTATTGGGTCTGTGCGGTGGCGTGAGATACAGAAAACAAGATACAGTGAAGGAGAAGAAGCAAAACCCTAAATGCCATAGCCATTTCGAAGTAGCAGAGGAAAACAGAGGTTCTTTTGGGTGAATTACATAAGAGTTTTCATCTAAAGGTAATGAGAGCCCCGAAGCTTACACGCAATTCTCGTCACTGTTAGAAAGAAAAATCATGTATTGATGATGGTGTTTGTGATGGAAGAGAAAGTAGAAAAAATGCGTGTCGCTCAGTCACAGGGACTGAGTAAGAAGAACCCAAACACGCTACAGGTATGAACACCTTTACTCAGTAACCGCGCAGACTCGCATTTCCCTTTTCCACATTCGTCCTTTTAAATCGATTCTTTTTATTCGTTGAAAGCGGGATTTGCTTAAAAAAAGAAAAAGGTTGCTCAAAATTATTTTGTATACTTTTCATTTTTAGTATTTTTATTTTTAAACTAAACTAAACAAAACATATAAATATAATTATTTTATATAGTTGTTATCTTATAAACAAGTATTATTATTTTTACAATATGGTTAATTTAATTTTTTATTGAATATATTTTCTTCAATTAATATGTTTATAAAAACACTTATATTAAAATACATTAAAAAGATCGAAAAAAATAATGTGTTTTAATTATTTTAATATATAATTTTGGAGATCAGTTTGTTAAATTAAAAAGTTATTAAATTAGATTTAGTAGGTTTACATTTTAGAAATATATAATTTTGTTATAACCATGTTTATTAGTTTTTTTAAGCTAATTAAATTTATTTCATAATGACCCACAATGGTCTAAAGTTGGATACAATAGAAAGGCCCACCAAGCCAATTAAAATAAGGCGCTAATTTGAAAATAAATTTCAAAAAGCCTTCGAGAATACAATTGAAACCTGGTCTATGTAGCTTTAATTCCAGATTCTCGACTAAATCTTCTCAAAGTCTAGAAAATCTCCTCTTCTCCACTTATATTCTTTTCTTCTTCATCTAGGTGAGGCGCACATCAAGGAATTGAATATTATTTGAATCGAGTCCAAAAAATGAAAGCACGTAATGAGTGTTGACGACTCTATTTTGCTTCTGAGCTACCATTAAAGAAATCTCTACTTGGGGTTTCTCTGAAAACAAGCATAAACTAGGTTAAAATGTTGTAATTAGTTATTGAGAGAGATAAACAATTTAAGTGAATTAAGATTTTTTCCTGATGTAAGACAAATTCTGCTTTTCAAGCTGGATAATAGCTTTCAAGTATGTTAGAGCGTTTCTTGAGTTGAAGAGCAGTTTCATCTTGCACTTATACGTCCACTTCGCTAGCCAGTTTATAGTGTTTTTTTGGGCTTGATTAATGTGCTTTAATACCATTAAAGGTTTGAGGAAACTAAGACAACAAGAAAAAACTCAGCCAATCGGGTTTGTGAAGATTCCAGATGTTAATAAGGTAACCATAATTTTTGAATCCGTTTCAATGTCGACTTTGGAAAATCCATTTTGATGTCAAATAATAAGACCATCAAGAAGCATATGGGCTTCTGCGTAAAGTTGAGAGAGTTTTCCATATAGGAAACCATGAGTAGAGATGAGTAAGCCTTCATTATTTCTGATAATAACGTTGTTATTTGCATCCTCATTAGATAATGAATATCCATTAGTGTTGATTTTAATCCTGTTATTGAAAGGTGGAGTCCAGTAAAGAAGAGTGGGAGGCTTGTTAATTGTGATACTATTAATGCATCCAAGCTCGGTAGCAACATAGTTGAAAAGAGTTCAGTGTTTGGTTGAGACCAGAATAGTAAAGTCGAGGCCAACGATTATGTGGTTTATGTGACTAATTGCGGAGATGGTATTACTAGATTGCTCTTTCATCTTAGATTTATTTATCATATTCCAGATAACCCAACAGATGATTGGGGGAGGATGGAGCATATGTGAACGTATTTATTGGAAGTCCATAACCAGGTCCTGAGTAAGTGAGAAAATGTCACAAACCTCCCAATGTTAATCTTAAATATTGGGGGATTGGTGATTCCATATACTCCAAGCCATGGAGCATTCAACAAAAATATGATTAATAGTTTCATGATATATGCAGAATTAACACTTCAGTGCTAACTTGAAATGTTTTTTTTTTAGAGAATCATCTGTGGGGATCCATCTTTGAAGCACTCTCTAGGTGAGTTAAGGGGATTTCCTTGGCATAATATTGTTCTAAAGTTTTCTAAATAGCTTGGATTGATTGTGCTTGGTTCTGAAGAAGTTCCAAGTATCTTTAGTTTTAAAATTTTCCATCCTTAGAAATCATCCATGAGAGGGAGTCTTCCTGATTATTGTTGATTGTATGCTTGTTGATATTAGACAAATGATTAGAGGAAATAATCGATCGTAATTTTGGTTCATTCCAACTACTTTGATTCCAGTAGTTAGTTATTTTATCCAAGATGATGTTATTATTAATGCTTTGGTTGTTGTCAATCTTGATTAGGGGAGAGTCCATAATCAAAGTATCTAACCAGAAGTTGATGTCACCTGAGCTTATACTTCATTTTACATGAGGTTCAGCTTTATCTTTAATATAAGACAATATTTTCCAAACTTTAGAACACTTCATGATGTTGAAATCAGCTAACAGATTATGGTTGTTTTTGCAGTAAATTCTTTGGATGTATTTTTCCCATAACGAAGTATTTTATCTGAATTTAGTCCATATATTGCAGGAAGCAACATCTTGGAGCTCCTTCAAGTTTCTCATATTTAGGCCCTCTTCCAGGTAAGTTTTACAGACTTTACTCCATCTACACCAATGAATCTTTGAAGAGTCTTGAGTTGAACCTCATAGAAAGATATTAAAAAACTTCTTAATTCTGTGAATGATGCAATTGGGATGAACATTGCTTTGAACCCAGTAACTTGGTAGAGCCATTATTACAGTATTGATTAGACTAAGTCTGCCAACGAATGATAGATTATTTCCTTTCCAATCGTTGACTCTGTTTCTGATATTGATAATCAATGATTCATAGTTCCTCTCCAAATTATTGTTATTGAGACTAACACCCAGGTAGGTAATAGGCAAGTAATCACTTCTGTAACCAGTGCTTTCAGATATTGTATTTACTTTGTTGATGGAAAGATTGGCAGACGTAATAATGATTGTCTTCTCCTTATTAATCATCTGCCCCGAAGCTTCCTAGTAATCCTGAAAGAACTTGCTTAGAGTAACAATGACATAGTTAGATCCATTTGTAAATATTAAGAGATCATCGACGAATGCTAGCGAAGGTGTGCACATTTGGCTTCTAGTATTGTATCGGATGAGTTTGTTATTATAGAAAAACATGTTAAGGCCTCTAATGAGAATTTATTCAACAATAATAAAGAGATATGGAGATAAGGGGTCTCCTTGTCTCAAGCCTCTCTTAGTTCTAAAGTACCCCACTATACTGACATTAATAAGAATATATGCCTTAACATGTCTGATAATGTTGATTAGGTTTACAAAACTATTACTGAAGCCAAAAGTAGGTAGAACTTTCTCAATAAAACTATGAGACATTATGTCGAAGGTTTTAGCCCTATCGACTTTGATAAGAATGTTGTCATCCTTAGTTTTTTTTGTTAAAATCATAGTTCAATTCATTAGCAAGCATACTATTTTCATGAATTGATCTTTTAGCAACATATGCCCCATGTGGCTAAAACCCCTTGAGGAAGGGATAACCATTAAAGAATGAGGTGATTTCATCCTTCAGGTCAGCTTTGATGATGTTCCAACAGTTGAGAAAAAAAAGGTATGTTGAGTCCTTTGATAGTTATCAGAATTTCTTCTTCAATAGGCAATTCTACGAGGCCGATATTATCCTGCTCAGTAACAATATTTGGAATAACATTAAATAAGTAGGTATTGAGATTAGTTCTCTCAGAATCATAGGTTGAATAGGGATTTTTAGTTAATATTTTTTGAAATAAGTTTCAGTAGACTTGTTGAGCCGATTTTCATCAGAGATTCAATTTGAGCCCTCTTTGGTTCTATTGATTTTATTTCTTCTGATCTTATTTTTTACATAGTCTTGATAGGTTTTGGTATTTTGATCATTATCCTTTATCCAGGTGGAATAAGTCTTTTGATTCCGGTAATTTTCTTTTTGAGCCATGGCTTGAATGAGGTGAGTGTTTGCCTTAGACCAGTTGATTATGTTAATATCATTATTGTTCCCCGTTAGTATCTCTTCTATTTTATTAACTTCCTTTTCATCCTATGCAACTTTATTGAAGATATTTCCAAACACAGAGGCATTCCAGCCTTTGAGAGTAGCTTTCAGTCTTTTTAATTTATTCTAAAATTTGTTTAGATGAGAGCCCTGCATATCAATCAGCCCATTATATGTAACAAATTGGAGGAAATATTTATTTAAGCACCGAATGTTTAGAAATTTAAAACAATATTTCTTATTAGTTTTTTGTTGGAGAAAAAAAATAAGGATATGCATGTGGTGAGAGCAAGTTCTAGGAAAATGCTTGACACTGGTTTTATTGAAGAAGTCGGTCCATTTTATGTTATGAAGAACACGATCCAAGTGTTCCCACTTGATTTTGTTTGACCAAGTAAATTTGTTACCTAATGAATCCAACATCTTCTAGCTTGCAGAGACTGATTACTTCGTTGAAATCATCAGAACTACTAGTACAGAAGTTAATGCAGCCCTTTTGCTCAGAGGGATTAGAAATTGTGTTAAAATCGCCAAGAACAATCCATACTTTGACCGTGATAGCAATGTTGTTAATAGTTCGCCAATGAGCAATCATATTGAGTCTTTGGCATTTGACGTATGCAACAGTAAGAGATAATATTGTTTATGTTGGGGCAGGTAATTTTAGCATGGATCAATTGGGGATGATCAATATTCATGTTAATATTGAACCATTCACTCGAGAGAAGCCAACTTGTTGTTTCAGTTGGAGGTGTGGTGTCTAAATCCAAGATTTGCAACGAAAGAAGAGATTTGATATTAGAATCAACCATGGGTTCTTGAATAGAGACAATGCTGATTTTGTTTTTAACGATAATGTGCTTGAGTCTTCTTAGCGTAGCTCTGTTAGAAATGCTTTTTATGTTCCAGTTAAGGATGTTTATCATGATCAGGTAGAGGTTTACTTTGTTTTTTGTTCCCAAAGGCTTATATATTCCCTTTTCAGTTCTGCTTTTGAACTTGGCAACTTTTAGTCTTTTGTTTAGCAAAAACTTGAAACTTGGATTTATTTATTTCTTTTCCAAAATTGGAGACTGCAACAAACTTCCAAAATTCTGATGAATGGGTGTGTAGATCCCCATTTCATTTGGTTTTTGTTCTTGATTCTGAATTCGTCTATCGTCTTCATTGAGCTCTCTGATAGCTTTCATGATTTCATTACTTGTAGGTGTGTTATCATTTTCATAATTAGTATCCTGGTTTTGGTTTGGTAGTTGATTACTATTGTCAACATTTTCTTGTTGGTGTTGATTGTTGAAATTGGGTGTTATAAAATCAGTGTTGGTTGTTGTAGTTGATTTCTCCGCTTTATGATTATCTGTCTCAATTTAGACTGGCTTGATTGTCAGATATTGTAGTTTAGGCTAGTTCTGCTTACTAGTAACTTGGTGGCTTTCATTATTCTGTTCAAGGTTGGTATCAATTACTTATTGTTGATTTCTTGATGAATTCTTTCTGCAGTTTGTTTTATCGTGCCCTATATGATAGCACTGGTTACAATATGCAGGGACATATTTGTAACTAACATGAAGCCAACAGCCTTCATTTGCCTCAAATCCAACCCAAATCTCATGTTGAAGATTCTAGGTAATATCAAGTTCAATTTGAAAATAACAGGCATTGAACAATGCTCTGTTCTTGGAAGAAATCCATCTTTTTAGAGGTTCACATATGGATCCCACAATCGAGAGAATTATTTCTTCCTTAAACATATATTCAGGTACATGTTCTATCTGAATCCATCTAGGAACAACTGAGTTTTCATATTTCAGGTTGAAATCGAGAGACCATTTGATAACTCTCATGATTTTGTCACCTTCAGTCCACATAGTTCTTGCCCACAATCTGCATATGTCTTCTTTGGTAGAAAACTCAATAAGTAAATATCTTAAATCCCAATTGCTCACGCTAACTTCTCCAGTAAATTTCTTTAAATCTAGGAAATGGTTAAGCCTCTGTCTTTTGGGAATCCCCTGGGAGAACTTTGATATTAGCGTGAGTTTACGACAGTTTTCCAACATTTACCTCGTTTCCTTGTTATATTGGATGGAAATGTGAGATTAAAAATGTTTAATCATTGTGGGTTTTAGTTTTTTCGCATTTGGGCGTGGATTAGGAGACATTACGGCGTCAACAAATCGCTTGGCAAGAGGTGGTGGAATCAAAATTTGTTGCTATAATTCATTAGACTGAATGTCACAACTTTGGAGTACTGTAAATTCTCTGGCGTACTGCTCTGTTTTCTTGTTGTATTGTTCTGTTTTCTTACATTTTACATATTTATTAAAGCAGAGTCAAACAAAGGGGGAGAGGGAACAAACGACGGAGAAGAAGCAATTAACATGATTGATTCAAGAAGATGAAAAGAGATGGCTGAAAGCAAAGCATCAGGAATTGGGATACTCGATCTTGGAGAAACCATCAAGTTTTACGATTATTTGCCCTAGTTTTAGACAAAAATCGAAAAAATAATTATTTATTTATTTAATAGCAGTTATATAAATATTGAAAAAACAAAGTTATTTTTATTTCTAATTATTTTAATATTTTATATGATTGTTTCTGATAATTACTTTATATACAAATAATGTTTGAGTCCACATTGAAAATTTTGTTCTCTAACTATTTAAAAATAATATTGTTAAAATTATTAGCTATGTCTATAATTTATTGTTTCTCAAACTGTATTATTTTTTAATAACTATTTAATAGCCATTGATTTTTTTTATCCCATGAGTCCACAAAATTTATGAAGAATAAATGATTGTTTACTTACATAAGAAATACCAATGAAAGTATAATAATAATAAATTAAGTCGACAAAACCCTAATTGAATAACAAAACAGTAACGGCTTCTTCATTTAGAAAGCTTCCCGGATATTAATGCATGACTGTTTTATGGTCAAACCGAATAAGCAGTACTCATGATTAACATGAACTATCAATTTTCCATTTACAACTAGTTTTTAAAAGTATATTTAATCATTTTTACTAATAAGTATAGTTTTAAATTCAAATGAGATTTTAACGTAGTATTAAAATGGTATCATATTTATTTAATCATTATTTCAAATAATGATAGATAAAATAAATTTTTTTTAAGCAAATAAGAATATATTACTAAATTGAGAGTTTTACATGAAAAAAATCTCCAGTTGAGAACTAATAAGAAATACAAGGACTAGAGCCTAAACACATATAACATAGGCAATTCGCAATTCAGATAACTAAACCCTAAAAGAGATTCCTAAGCTTGATATTCGAAGCTTTCTTTACCAAAACAGTCAAGGAAAAGAAATGAATTCATTCCCAAATTAGAGAAGAGAAATGTCAGGCTTAGACATAGAGAGGTGGCGAATCAACTTTCATCTAACCGTGATCAATGTACCTGATTCCCAGGATTTCAAGTGTTGTGATT
This sequence comes from Limnanthes douglasii subsp. nivea, assembly GCA_036936605.1. Classification (NCBI taxonomy): domain Eukaryota; kingdom Viridiplantae; phylum Streptophyta; class Magnoliopsida; order Brassicales; family Limnanthaceae; genus Limnanthes; species Limnanthes douglasii. The sequence continues at coordinate 89,952,983 of JAUPFV010000003.1, forward strand.
GCCACTAGTGGAATCAGTGCATTGAAGCTTTTGAAAGAGTGGTCAGTGCATTATGATAAGATCCTCTTTGCAATCCAATCGGCCGCCGAGTTTTGCGTTCTGGGAATATGGCGAAGGCTCATGCTGGGGGAAATCAGGCTTCGACGAATTGCTATCATGGGCTCATGAAGAGGGGCAACAATTCCAGAGGCGAGAATGTTGATTAGTGTCAGGCAATCTGACTCTACATCAACATTTTGCCAATGGTATCTTCTGCAAAGAATGAGCCCCTCAATAAGAGCTCTGCATTCTGCTTGGAAGGGGTCCATTTTACCGAAGAGGCAACCAGAACCAACGACAATGTCTCCTTGCTCGTTTCTGACCAAGATACCTCCACTAAATTTTCCAGAAGAACTGCTCGCCCCGTCAATATTGATTTTGAGTATTTCCGGATTCGGAGCCAGGCACTTCAGGTAAGCCGGTTTTCTTTTTCTGTTGTTTATGGTGGTACATCCCAAAACTGAACCTGCGTCAATCACTTGTGACCAGTGTTTAGTTTTTAATGTATTACCAGAGTCAATACCCATAATGATTCTGTTAATTCTGTCAATAGCACTCTTGAAATCATCATGAGTACTATTAAACTTACAACAGCTTCTGTTATACCAAATTGTCCAACAAATTACTTGTGCGGCAAGTTGGGTAACTTGGAATTTGATGTAAGAGAACCAGAACCAACAGTGAAGGATGTGAGTTAAAGTCATGAAATGTCTCAAAGGTATCTTGAACAGACACCCAAAATAATTCCAAATAGGTTAGGCAAAGTTGCAGTTGACAAAAAGATGATTTTTCTCTTCACAACTGCAACAAAACTGGCACTTGGAGACAGTAAGAAAGTGCATTTTGGAAAGAATGTTGTCTATTGGGGCTGACATTTTAATCAGTTTCCAACATAAGAAAGAGAACTTTTTTGGAATAAAATGGTTCCAATTTGTTTTTTAAAGAATGAAGATTTGTTGTTTTTCTTTCTTATATTCTCCCAAGTTAGTTTAGTATTAAAATTCTTGTCATTAGAAAGCTTCCACTCAATTTTATCTTCCTGATCATGAATGAGCTTGAAACAGTTGATGTGTTTAACCCTTTCATGAGACAGGAAGTTAAGTAAAGTAGAATTGTCCCAACCATTTTCTTTCCAAAAGGTATTAACATTAGCAGAAATGTACCAACTGTGAATCATCTCTTTAGTTATAAGAATATTATTGTGGATGAGTCTATTCTTGACAAAATCACCTTGACTATTAGAAATAATGTTAGGCAAAATGACAAATATTCTATTGTTGATTAAACTAGAAATCAGCATGTTGAATATTGTGCACATGATCATGGGTCTGAAATTATTCCAACTAATATGATTAGGCCCTTTGGGGATGAGGCATATCCCATTGGCAAATACACCATTTGGGATACTACAACCTTTAAGATAAGAATTCATAGCATTGCAAAGGTTAGAATAAATAATCTTCCAGGAAGTTTTAAGAAAGAATGAATTAAAACCATCAGTGCTTGCTGCACTGTCATTCTTCATGGCTTTGATAATGTTCCACATCTCCTCCTTAGTTGTAGGCTTTAGAATAGCATTATTGTCCATGTCGGTAATGAGCTTAGGAATATTGTCAAGAATAGAATCATACATTGTTGCATCATTACAAGTATAGGGGTCAGTAGATAAAATCCTTTTAAAGTAAGATTCAGCGGATCTAGCAATATCATCATGACTTTGAAGCCAAATACTATTCTCCTTGATACCATTTATAAAATTCTTCTTTCTCTTTTTAGAAACATAATTATGGACCGTCACTTTCATTAAGCCAAGTGTTATAACACATATGTCTTCAATAGCTCTCTTCATTCCTGAGGGCCTGAATAAGAATATTGTTAGCTTTAGAAAGGTTAGCCTTAGACTCATTATTATTGTCTATTTGATGAATGATCTCTTTGTTGTTAACATCCTCAGTGGCCTCTTTAACTTTGCTAAAAATATTGCCAAAGTGTTTTAAGTTCCAATCCTTAAGAAACGTTTTTAGTCTCTTAAGCTTGAACTAGAAAACAACATTAGCTTTACCTTTACAATGCATATTCCAATTCTTCTTGACATAACGTAAGACATCAGAATCATTAGCCCAAGAATTGATAAATTTGAAATTACATTTGTTATATAAAGAAGCATTACTATGACTATTAGATAGACTTATGAGCAAAGGAGCATGGTTAGAACAAGTTCTGACCATGTGAAAAACCTGGATATAATTCATAGAAGAGACCATTTTGGAATTGATTAGGACTCTTTCTAATCTTTTCCAGCATTTGTTGTTGCTCCAGGTATATCTGGATCTCACGTAACCAAGGTTTTCAATGCTACAAAGTCTAATGGCTTCATTGAATTCATCAGAACTGGAGTCATCAAAGGTGGAGCAACAAAGCTGGTCTTTAGAGCTAGTGATAGCATTGAAGTCACCAACAACCAACCAAGGCATATCTTCACAAGTTAACTACATCATCTGGCTCCAGAGGACTTTACGCAGGGCTCTTTGGTTCTTAGCGTAAATAGAGGTAAAATTGTAAGTAAAGATAGAGACTTTGACCTCTATATGGAGGAATTGATCATGGTCAATATTAACAGTACTGTTAACATCATCAGACTAGAAAACCCACAATTTGTTATAACAGTTATCCACATAATTAATAAAACCAATTCTCTTAGCAATATGGTCAATCTTGTCAAGCCTAGCCATAGGATCCTGAATAGCAATCACCCTAATCTTTTCATTCTGAATCATATACTTAAGCCTAGACAATGTTGGATTTTTGTTGACACCACGAGCATTCCAACTAACAATCTTTATCATTATCAGATAGAGATTTGCTATATTTTTCTTTCTTTTAAGGAGAGAGTTGATGGACAACCTTTTAACACTTTTGTTTCTGTACGCAGACTTTATCTTACTGCTGATTATGGTGTTGAAATCTTGGTCAAGGGAGGTGGCGTGCGGGGATACATTACAACTTCCAATATTGGCGCGTTGAGGAGAAGAAGAAAATTCAATAATCTGATTATCAGAGTTATGATAATCATGATCCAAGTGTTGGAGAGCACCTATTAATTCAGTATCATTCTTTGAAGCATTATCCTCCTTTTCAAGACTAAGCACAAGATTTCGAGTATTAGTAGATTCAATAGGCTTATCTTTGGCTGTAATAACAGACTTAATCTTTCTTCTGCATACTTTGCTAAAAGTTTGAAGTTAAGTCATTTTGGGTATTTGGAGATTTGTCAAACTCTCTTGTAATGAATCAGATTGAACAAATCTTCAGTTTTTTTTCCACAATTTCGTTGTTATTTTTTTTTCTTTTACTTTGTCTTTTGAATCATATTTCCTACAATCATCAGCATTGTGCCCCAAATGATAACAACTGTGGCAATTGTTAGGAACATTTATGTAACTAACCCCAACCCAGCACCCATCATTTTCTCTGAAGCCAATCCACACATTTCTTTTAAGCTTCTTTGAGACGTCAATCTCAACTTGAGCATAACACGCATTGCTATTGGCTCTATAATTGTCAAGCACAACCGTTCGATAAACTAAACCCAACGAGGAAGCAATATATTTGATCACCGAACTGTTGTATAAGTACTCTCGCAGTCTTTCAAATCTAACCCAAAGCAAGACTATAGGCTTTTCGTAGCTTTTATTGAACTCAGGGCACCACTTTAATAGTCTCATGATTTTCCCGTCGATGTTTCACACGCTTTTAGACCAAATCCTACTAACATCTTCTTTTAAGCAAATTTCTATCAGAACATGTCTCGAGTCAATCGTAATGAAGCTATATGACCCCTTGAATTTAAATGATTCAAGAAAGGCATAGAGCGACGCTCTTTTTGGTATCCCTTGGCTAAAATTTCCTATCAATGTAGTTCTTGATTGTTGCAGTAGGAAATCCTTAGTATTTTTCGAGTATTGTATCGAATTTTGGTCATCAAACTGTTTGATAAACTCAGGGGAAGTTTCACAGTGATTTGAGGTTGATTTCAAGATATTAGAGAAAGATTTCTTGAAGTTATTTTTATTGTTAGTATCATTGCTAGGGAGAAGAGCACATAACTTTTCTTTATTGAAAGCTTCGACAGGCATTGATCGGAATCAATGGAATCATCGGAAACAGAGAAGGGAACGTAGACAAAACAGAGTAGAAAAGATTGCGAGAGGGCAAAAGATTAAAAGGAAAAACAGTTCAGGAAAGCGACTCTGAAATTAATCAGAAGAATGTTTCCATGAAGGCTCCGACGAAAGCCCCCAGAAGATAGGAGATCTTGGAGAAGACGAAAGCCCAATTTGAATTTCAGATAAAATAAATTTTTATAACTCATTTATTTATGTCTCTTGCGTTTTTTTGGTTGAATTTAGACACAAAAAATTATAAATAATTTTAAAAATAAAATATTTTTGATTTTTTACTATTTTGTTTTAAATTTTATTTAGTCACATTGGAACGGACATTTTCACCCGATGGAAAAAATCATGTCGGACGAACCTTCTCGTCCGCCCGCAGACTGCTGTTGAAATTCGTCCCACGAAAACTTTCTTTTCACCGGATGAGAAGTTCTTCTATTCCACAAAAATAAAATAATAATTTTTATAAACTTTTAAATTTGACTAAATTTTGGACTTATTCATGCATGTATGTGATTTTCTTATCTCAATATACAGGAAAAACTGTACATTATTATATTTTGGCATTGTTTGACATCGATTAAAGCTCTTTTTATATTAAAAAAGGTTATTACTTTTATTAAAAAAAAATCTAATAAAAAATTAAGAAATATATATAATGGAGTGTTATAAATGAGAGTAATTGGCAGCACCGTATTAAATTTTAATGGAAGCATTGGTGTTACGTGTCTTATGTATCAAGAGTATTAAATATCCTAACAGAAATGTACGTCGAAGCAGATTTTGGGGAGTACTGTGGGCGCCATTGCGAGATTTTTCAATAAGTGCCATCAAAATTCATTTAGGTTTTTATTTTTTTATGAGGCGTGGTATCTTTTTTCACGTTTTTATAATAAAAATTATTATAATTTCTTTTTATCAAATCCATTATTAATATTTTATGGCATATTTAATGTATTAATGTTGTAATATATTTATGTATATTTTTATAAAACTTACTTTTTTTGTTTATAATTAAGACTAATTTTATATTTTTAAATATTAATTGTTTAGTTTTTTTTCTAAATATTGGTGAAACGTTTAAATTTAAATTTAAATATTAATTGTTTAGTTGTTTTTAAAATATTGGTTAAACGTTTAAATTTAAAATAAGAGTTATGGTGTGAATTTTGATTAAATATATATAAAAATGGATAAATAAAAATTCAAATTAGATGAATGCGGCAATAAACAAAATAAAATTGATGCAATGTAAATAAAATTTTAGTACTATTTTAAAACGCAAATAATTTGACGTAACCAAAAAGTGTGTTGTGTCAGGCATAAGAGAGAAAGTATATTTACTAGATCAAAGGTTTGTCATTTTTATATCATAATATTTTAATGTATTGTTAATGTATGTTTTATTTGACAAACTTCATAATTATTAAAAGTGATTGTGATGATTTTTGGTACCTTAATATACAAGATACATCATCTAAAAAATTCAAACTAAAATTTTTAAATATAATTTTTTTTGTTGGAATGTAATAAGCCACTATAACTTATGGTGATTAAAACGGCAAGTAATTCTTAATTTTAATCCACTCTCATTAAATTTAATACGTCCATAATATACTACTAAATTAATCTCAAAATCAAAAGAGATTACAACTTTGATAGAGTTGATATAAAGAAATAGACACTTAAACATAATACCATAAATGAATTATAAACTTTTGATTGTTATAAATTTTTTAATCTTTAGGTGGACCATTTAATTTTGGCAACTTGTTGTTTTTAATTATTAGAGTTATTTAGTGGTATATATATATATATATATATATAATGCCGCAATTTGAAAATATTTGATCTTAAAATGTAGGGAATTGCTAAAAAAAGAGCCAATTTTACTTCGTGAAGTCTCGCTTTTTTGTTTTTATGAAATTACTCTGTGAAGTTATTTTTTTGACAATTTTACCCTCTACACAAACTTAAAAATATTAAAAATTACTCCGCGAAGTTACCATAATTTTTTTTTTTTTTTTTTTTCTCTAACTTCTCTCTAGAAATAACTCAAATTTTAAAAACCCTAAATTGATCCTAATATTTACTTAAACTAAACTAATAAATAATATTTAGTTAACTAAAACTAAATTAAATACTATAATCTAAGTCTATTAACATCCACTAAAACTAATATCCAATAATCTTACGAATCTACCCACCCATCTGCAACAGTAGTAGAAACGGCAACCTTAACGACAACCTTATCATTGTACTCGGACGAACTTGAGCACCAACAAATGGTTTCGTTTGCTGAACTCCGACAAACTGGAACAGCAGCAACATACGAAATCCGGCTAGCAGGTTTAGTCGAACTCGAGCAGTGATTTGTATTTCTAAAATTGAGAGAAGATTGTGTTATGATGGATCTCCATTTAAAAACCTAAATTGAAAATATGAACTAATAAATTTAACTAAAATAAAAACTATATAAAAAACCTAAAGGTAATTAACAAAAACCTTTCACTCACCCACACCCGATACCACCCATCCACTTATCCTTCCTGAAGGAGTCACGCATACATCTTTTTTCTAAAACACTCAAAAACTCAAATCTTCCACACGGTTATCCCTTCAACACAGATCAAACCCAACTCTTCGAGACCGAGACCCCTAACAGTCGTCTTAAACCCAAATTTTGTGTTTTTCGTGAATGGATGGCGTCGATTCAATGTTCTTCGTCAATCGAAATGGCAAAATGATCCATGCATACGCAATCTCATGACGTGAGATATGACTATTATGCCACAAAATGGCGTACGCATAAACTATTTCGTCATTTTGATTGGCGAAAAACACTATATGGACGCCGTCGAATGACAAAGAACAAAAAAATTATGATTTGAGACTGCTCGATACGGAACGCCGCTGTAGTCTGTATCGAAAGTTTGAATTTTTTACTCCTTCGGGAAGGAGAGGTGTGGGTGGTGTTTGTTCGTGGGTAAGTGAAAGGTAAGATAGGTTTTTTTGGTTTTGGTTTTTAATCTGAGTTATAAGTGCCTTAAATGTCTTCTCCTCTCACCCCTTTTACTCATTTGTAAAACTAAAATTATTTAAACTAAAATTATAATTGTGAGTTGATCCTTCAACCATTATATCAAGTAAACAAAAACCAGATTAAGACAAAGAAAAATGACTAATAATATGGTTTTTTGTTTTACATGAAACTTTTTAGGTTTTTTATAGTATTTAATTGGTTTTAATTTATTACTCTTTGAGTCTCCAATTTAGGTTTCTATTGTTTGATTAGTTTATTTAATTTAAGTTATTTATTAGTTTAGTTTAAATTAAGGTCTTTGGAAATGAAATATTTTTTTAAGTTTATGGGTTTGGTGATTTTGAATTTTTTGTTACTTTTGTGAAGTTAGATGTTGGATGGGTAGTTGTTTTTTGTTTGTAACTTTATGGAGTATTTAATGGCATAAATTGTAATTAAATAGAGTTTCAAGGATAATTTGGAGTTTTTGTCTGGTGGCAATTTTGTAAATATTGAAAATCGAAAACAGGCGACTTCACGGAGTAAAATCGGCTTTTCTTTTAGCAATTCCCTAAAATATATTTACTAAAACTTAAATTTTGAAGTGGGTAAAATGTGCAACGATTATCTTAGAAGAGTCTATAAAAATATGAAATAAAAATTATCTTAGGAGATCAATCTTTTCACATATGATAAAATTGATTTTGTGTAAGACCTTCTCAATATGTTAACTAAATTATCTTACGCCAATTTTATTTTATTTTCTAATAATCCACAATTAAACATTGGAAATCTAAATGTCATCCTATGAGTCTTAAACTAAATTATTCGTTTACATCATAATATTTATAATGTTCTTATGAATTTACAACGTTACAAAAGCTGAAATTTGGTTCTTTTATTTCAACATAAAATATCTTAATGTTCTCGTATTACTCTTTCTGGTGTTATAATTGATGAGGGCAAAATTGTCTGAGAGGAAAATCTAGAAAAGAATTATTTTACTTATATTTAACATGTACTTATTGATTCATCAACTTAAAACTAGTTTAATTTATTTATTTGTTTGATTTTATCTTATTTTATTTATGGGCTTAGGACTAATGTAATTTGGAGTTGGATCATATTCAGATTTGGGCTTGAATTGCATCCGTCCATCAAGCCTATGTTTCATACAAATAGTCTCTTAAGGGAATTTAATGAAGGATAGACTTTTACTTCACATATCACTCATTTTATCTCTAAATGTTAACTTAGACAGCTCAATTATCTATCTGCTTTCTATCTAAAACTTAATTACATTTTACATTAATACTAAATATCCTCCAAAATCCATTGATCTCATCAGATTGATGAGCACAATATGAGTTCTAAGATGGACCTATATAACAATATTTGAAACCTTGGAGTGTCAAAATTGATAACAGGAGAAAATATTGGGAAGGATAAGCAAAATTAGTTAAATAAATGAGTTAATTAATTGTAATAAAATATTGAGTATCATGTAATATCGAGGGGGCAATGTGTAGCAACCAATACTCATGGTTAGGATTAGTACAGTGGTATAGTGTAAAGTATAACATAAGAAGGGGTAATTATGTAAATTGTGGATTTACTATTTGTACTATATAAAGCAGTATCCCTTTTTGGAAAAGGGCTAATCATTAATTAATCATTACCTCATAATTTTATTTGTCTCTTTCTCTCTATACTTATATCCTTTTCTCTAGAAAATACCCTCATACGAAAATTATTGTGACACATAACTCCCATGTGAACATTGATCTAACTGATTACTTCACTAAAAAATCTTTAAAACTATCAAAAATCACATTCGGAACATATCAAACTCTGGAATTTGAGATGCAAATGGATCACTCTTAGGAAAACAAGGGAATTATGATCGAAGAGTCTACTCAAGCACAACATTTGATTGATGAAAAAATTGCGAGTGATTGCTTATGCAATAGGAGTGTAACCAGCTCTGGGAGTAATTGAAGTGTTAAGGTCTCAAAAAGAATATGTAACCACTCATCGTGATATAGTCCATATGGGAGCTCAAAAATCCGAAGGACTCAATTAAGTTAATGAACAAACAATAAACCCGTATATTCATTACAGTCGGAAAAATAACTCACGAAAACCCCATATTTGCTAAAAAAATAGAGTGTAAGTCGAAGAACCATTAGAGTTTGTTGGATTCTATATATTCGAAATGGCACAATTATAGGCATTCTCCTCCATCTGCGAATATCCTCTTTGGTTATCGTCCATACAATTTGATATTTTGAAGATTAAGAAGTTTGATGGGAGTAAGATCTGGACAATCACCTTAAACAATTCAAGAATTGTATTATTAATTTTGATGACAATGATAAGTTGTTGCGTCGATTTTTTTCCCAAACCTTCAAAGATAGTGATTTGAAATGGTATAATCGTTCATTGGGGATTAATCAAGAGTTTTGATATGTTTTGGATAGTTTTACGAAGACCTTTTGTGGAAAATAAAGAAATTCAAGAGAATATGGACACAATAATCTAATACGGTCAGTTGATTAGAAAAAGCTTGAAGGAGTACACCAAGCCATTTGTAGAAACTAAGAATGGTTTATACGATTACTTTGAACAAGTGACTATAACTACTTTTAGAAAATATATTCTCCCAGAGAGTTGGTTGATATTATGACTATAAAGAAAGCAATGTCTTTCAGAATGTTATTATCATAAGTTGAAAAACATATTACATTGGAAGAAATGAAGAGGCTAAAGTTATCGTCCAAAGGATATTATGACTATAAAAAAGCAATATCAACAGAAGAATAATACTTCAGGGTCACAACAACAAGCCCAAACAACTGCTAGTTATCGTCCAAAGGATTCTAATAAGAATGTTTTCACACCTAGAAGAAACCAACATCAACAAGGCCAACACCAACAGTACAGGTCAAGGAGAATCAATCGGTCTGACACGATCACTTTGCATAATTAACATAGGATGTTGTTGCCATTTTTTGACAAGATAATAAATTATGTACAGTTTCGAAGACCACCTCTCATTCAAACTCTTAGGAAAATTGAAATACTCGATAATGTAAATACCACAATGATGTGCACCACGATACGAAGGACTATATTGCTTTAAAGAAAGAAATCAACTTTGATCGAGAATTTAAAATTGACCATGTACATCATAGTGAAAGTAGAGAATATACCGCAAGCCACAATTGCTACTCAAATTACAATTCAAAAAAAAGTTATAGAGGCAGCCCCAAATGATAAAATACAATGCTTATTTCCATACCGTTTAATAAAATTGATGAAAATTCAGATTATTTAGACCATGACCCCAACCACGATCAAATTATGATGATAAGTCATCTTGAAAAGAAAAGAGGGATCAAAGGTTTATGTAATCCCATTTATAAAAATATATGATGCCATTTAACTTGTTTGCTGGCGATGATTTACGAGATGTTTCTAGACCATAAGAGGATGTTATGGTAATTGGGGCTGTAACTGAGAGAATAGAAATTCGAGAGATTTTGATTGACACAGACAGCTCTGTTAATATTTTATTTTTTTTCACTTATAAGTAAATGAAAAACCCTATAGTAATCCAATCCCACAGAAACACAGTGGGGTTTACATGGAACATTGTAGATGTCGTAGGAGAGCTTGAGGGTGAAACTCTTCTCGGGAAAGGTCCTTTTAAGAAGACAATCATAGTACTTTTATGGTCGTTGATAACCCACTTTATATAATTTTATATTTGGTAGATCTTGGTTATCAATGATGAATGTCGTTGTTTCAATAGTGCATCATTATTTGAAATTTGTTGTGGGAGGCTAGGTCGGAGTTATTCAAAGCAGACAAAGAGTGGTCAGAGAATGTTATGTCAATGCTTTGGCTCTTAAAATATTACACCACGTAGAAATCAATAAATAATTACTAGAGTCTTCTTTGGATTCGACAAGGTTAATGATAAAGAAGACTTTATAACTCAGTTATTCCTGATGAAGATTTTAAGTTTTATACTTTCTCGGATAGAAAATGTGTCAGGATATGAGTCAGATTGCCACCAATAGTGAGGAAAAATTTGTTATCCTTTTTATCAAAGAATCTGCATATATTTGCTTGGTGTACTAAGAATATAATAGAGGTACATGCAAGCATCATTTTCCATAAGTTAGCAATATGACCCGATTATATGTCTAATTATACAAAAACAAAGAGTTTTTTCTAGTTGAAAAATATGAAACCATAATTGAAGAAGTAAATCGATTGATAAAAGTAGAGAACATTCAAGAATCTCAATATTTGGTATGGACATTGAACTTGGTACTTGTTAAAAATGAAAATGAAAAGTGGCGTATGTGTGTTAATTTTACAGACCTCAACAGAGCATGCCCGAATGACCCATTTTCTCTCCCAAATTGACCAACTGATAAACTATACTTATGGTGATAAAATGTTATCATTTATGGAGTTTATGGGGTATAATCAGACACATATGGATCCAAAAGACCAATATAGAACTACATTCTTCACGGACATGGGCCTCTACTGCTATAAAGTTATGCTCTTCGGTTTATAGAATGTTGGGACAACTTACTAAATTTTGGTAAATAAAGCCTTCGCTAGCCAAATTGGAAGAAATGTTTAGGTTTATATCGTTGTATGTTAGTAAATAATATTATGGATGAGGATCATTTATTTGATATAAAATAAACTTTTGTCAACCTGGAAGCCATCCACTTGAAGATGAACCCATTAAAATGCATATTTGGAGTATGACAGTCAGAATTTCTTGGGATATATTATTAGTGAAAAGGGAATTCGATATGATCCGATGCAATTAAATGCTTTAGTTGCTATGAACCCTCCTAGATCTTCCAAATAAGTTCAAATACTAACTGGAAGGCTGGCTGCTTTGAATAGGCTTATATTAAGATCATCTGATAAGTGTGTGCCATTTTTCCAAGTTTTAAAAAATGCTAAGGAGTTCAATTGGACTCCGAAGTGCGTCGAGGCCTTCATTAAAATTAAAGAGCATTTTTCGTCTCCGAATAAATTGACCAAACCAATGATGGGTGAGAATTTATAAATTTAATTAGTAGTATACGATTATGCGGTGAACGCGATTTTGGTTTGGGAAGTTGATGGTTATCCTCACCCTATTTATTATATAAGAAGTAGTTTGTTGGATAATGAGAAAATGTACTTCAAATTGGAAATTTGGCTTTAGCTCTAGTAGTAGCGGTCTTAAATAAGACCCTATTTTCAAGCTCATTCAATTATTCTTCGAACTTCATTCCAACTCCAATATATTTTACAAAGACCAGATGTGTCGGGTCAAATGACTAAGTGGTCAGTTGAGTTGAGAGATTATGATATTGACTTTGCCCCTCGAACTTTGATTAAATCACAAATTGTGGCAATTTTTTATGGTTAAATTTCATTTGGAGCGACCAGACATTGAAGTTATTGAAAATTCACAATGGAATGGATAGTTCGAACAAATGGGGGGTCTAGTCTATTAGGTTGTGGAATATTGATTTGCTTACTATCTTATTTGGTAGATTTAATTTACCAATCAATATGCTTTGGTTTCAGGCCATCAAAAAATGAAGTAGAAATGAGGCAACATTAGCTGTGTTAAAAATTTCCCAGATTTGTGGTGCCAAAAGATTTTGTTTTTAAGTGATCGACAGTTACTTATACACCAGGCCAAAGGAAAATCCAAAGCTAGAAATGATCATTTAGTAAACTATTTGGCAGTCTTAAGGGAGACGACAGTCTTCTTCAAATGCATCAAGTACGAGAACGTGCCTCGAGATAAAAAATAAATGGTTGATTCCAGTTAAGATTGCTTACAATAAAGCATACCTATGGATCTTTGTACAAATGTGCCATTCGATATCAACAAGTGTTAAAGTTGGGATGATTACCGAAGAAATTCTCCAAATTTTAATTACTACGAACAAATATTGGAGATACGAGATTAAAGAATTTATTACCAACGAGATTTTTCCTATGGATAAAGTATTGGCTAAGAAGCTAAGGTTTTAATCTCATGGGTTTATAATCATGTGGTGTACCCTCTATACAAATCTCCTAGTATGAATTATTTACGATGCCTCAGTGATAATGAATCACAATTTATATTATTCGAATTACATGATATGAAATGTTCTACGTATTGTGGCCATATAACTCTAACTATAAGGGTTCCATTGGCAGTGTATAATTGGTCTTCGATCATGGCATATGTCAAAGAGTTGGTCAGATTGTGCGGCCCTTGCCAAAGATTTGAAAAAATAATACATATGTCAGCAGTATCACTAGAATCAATATCTGAAGCGCTACCCTTTGAAAGATGGGGGCTTGACTTAGTAGGACCTCTACCGATGGAATCCAGGGGCGCCAAACTATTATCACAACAGTTGATTATTTTTCTAAGTCGGTGAAAGTAGTGCTCCTTTCTGATACCACGTATAAATCAGTTATAAAATTTATTATCTTTATATATGTTATAGATTTGGGGACCCAAAAAGTATAATAACTAATAATATCCCTTAATTTAAGAATATAGATATGGAGGATTTTTGTACGTCCCGGAGAATTCAATATTACTTTTCTTCACCTTTTCACCCTCAAGCTAATAGGCAGGTGAAAGTCGTAAACAAGACTATCCTGATGGTCTAAAGAAAAATTTAGAATGGATAACATGTTACTAGCCAAATTATTTACCGAAGGTATTATGGGCTTATCGTACTACTCCTCGATTGCAACATATGAATCTAATTTTGCTTTGGTATATGCAATGGATGCAGTAACATCGGTCGGGTATACTCTCCCATCATTCCAAATTGAAAATTATTCTGAAGTATAAAAAGATATATCTAAGATAATTGAATTAGATATAATCAATGAAAAAAGAATTAGAGCTCATTTAACATCTATCCATTATCAAACCGTAACGAGAAACATATATGAGTATAGGTTTGAATGAGAGAATTTGAAACAAGGGATATAATATTAAGGAGGGTTTTCTTACACACAAAAAATAAAAGGTTAGGAAAGTTTTCCCCTACTTGGGAAGTGCCATATTTAGTAATTAAATAATTAAACGTGGTACCTATTGGTTGGTGGATTAAGGTGGAAACTGTTTGCAACATTCATGAAACATCAAACTCTTGAGGATTTTTTTTGAATAGTTATAAAAAGAGCGTTTGTATTCAAGCTACCCATGTAAATTTTGAGGGGAATATTTTCCCTACCTTTGTGGCTAGAGTATATGTTAACGAGATACCCTAACCATTTGAAATTTATCACATTTTACCTCTCATAATTCTTGTTATTTTTTTGTACCTCGTATATCGTTGTGATTACATAAGTTAGTTACAGTTAAAAGGTTTAAAAGATAATAATCTGGATATAAACCCTGAAAATACCTTCACATTGATGGATTACCTTCGAATGTCCATCAACTTCATCTTCTTCTGAACTACTACCTTTGGAGTCTCTTCCATCATTTTTTTCAGAATTATTGGTAGTTGATTTTATGGATATACCTAGATGATCAATTAAAGGCACATCATTAGGCCATAATTCCTCTAACACTAACTTACACAAAGCTCCAAGGTTCATAGTTGTTACTTCCTTGTGGAAATATAGTACCATGTTGGACTTTATCAAAGCATCCCGTTTAGGAAATGATTTTAAGATTCGGTCAGGATACTCATCCACTGTATCTTTTTTGTCTTTCGCGGCTTGAGCTTTGAGGACAGTTAGATCTCCTTTGTATTTTTTAGCAAGAACATATTGATATTTCAATTTATGAATCCCATCGGATCTAGATGACTGCAACTCTTTGTAAGTTCCTCACTAACCACCTTAGCCTCGTTTGCTAAACCATCCGTATAAGTTTTTCTTCTTCGAATGTCTTTTATAAAATCCATGTTCCTTTTCAAATGAAGCGATGGTTTTCTTATGTGACTTAACTTCCCTTTCTAACTTAGCTATTAGTTTCAAGAATATCAATATTGTATACACCAGAGTATCGTGTTCCTTTATTAGTTGAAAGGGCACATCTTGATAGAGCACGTCTTCGAAAGTGACAGTTATCTCAGGGAAGTATTTCTCAAAAGATTCAAAATTTATCACATCTATATGTCCCATCATTATAGTCTTGTTTATTTGTTGGTGGAATGAAATGATAAGTTGGTTCGGTCACTAAAGGAAC
Organism: Limnanthes douglasii subsp. nivea; assembly: GCA_036936605.1. Lineage (NCBI taxonomy): Eukaryota > Viridiplantae > Streptophyta > Magnoliopsida > Brassicales > Limnanthaceae > Limnanthes > Limnanthes douglasii. The sequence continues at coordinate 89,968,464 of JAUPFV010000003.1, forward strand.
GATTAATGGGACCAAAACAGGGATAATTTCCAAACTAGTAACTATTTTCTTATTTTTTTTCTTTTTTCTCACTGTTATGTTTGCTTCTCTTGTGTATTTTTTTCTTCTTCAGAACAAGAAGCTCTATGGGTGTATCACCTTCTTTAACATTAGCTTCAGGATTTTTAGGCAAATATTCATTGGGCTACGCCGTAACTTTAACACCGATAATATTTTTTGTGGAAGTTTTTTTGGCCGCATCACCCTTCTTGACTCGATGGCTGGGGGATCTAGTCCTCATCAGGAGAAACGCATTACCATATGTAGCTTCAATCCTATTAAGGATAGCTGTCTGATGAGAAGGTTAGTAAGTTGTTCCCAAAGATGAATCTGCACTAACTTGTTAGGAGTAAAATAGATGTGGAAGACATTAGACCAGTTCTCCTCCGCCCATTGGTGCACAATCTTAAACATGATATTAACGTCCCTCAAATAATGCAGATGAGACTTCAGTATTGTTGTAAAGGAAAACTGAGAGTAAGTTACAAATATAAAGGATATCAAATAAAGAAGTGATAAGATGCATTTAAAGATATAACGGTGTTCTTCCAAAATCTGGTGACCCGGGTTGGGTTATCCTTCGAATTTATCTTCCTCATATTCTCCCACCAACCACTGATGAAGAGAAACTATATTTTCTATGGTTTTTCAGATTCTAACAAGTCGTTCACGACTTTATACTCATCACCCATATTATAAATATAGCAACGACAGCAAATGTTTTCATTGACATTCAAATTTTTGATAACCTAGATGCCATGATACATGACATTAGGGTAAACCAAGCATTCAGACTAGCCTGGCTTGGGCATATTCTTACCAATTCAAAGTAGTTGACAATTTCTAGATCCAAGGGAAAACGGAGACCATAGTTCATCATGTTCGGATAACCAACTAATTCATTTGGACCACAATTCATAAGAGTCTTTCCTTTTTTAGGTAACCAAACCTTCACCTTCTTCAGAAATCCTCACTTATCACATAGAACATTCAATTCATTGTCTTCTAAATAGTTGTAAATGATTTTTTCAATGACCAAAACATACTTGTGGCTAACCTTTTGAAAGTTGGGACCTACGCGTCCAACCAACGATGCGAGAAACTTTTTTACCTATACTTCGGTAGCTTTAGCCTTGCTACAATTGCTATTTTTTGCCTTCGGAGTTTTTTTCCAACTTTCTGTAAAGTCTCAGTATTGTTTTTATATTGACCAGAATTCTCTAGAGGAAATCCTTCACTCACATTTTCATCTTCATTCACAAGCTCCCTTGGATTGGATCCGGAAGGTTCTATCTGATGAGAAATATTATTATTTTCCATACTTGGCTATTGTGATTGATAATCAAGTGAAGGTTAAGTCTGTTGGGTAAGTCATTTATCCATGCAAGGTGAGTTTGTGCGAACTTTGGTAGGTCCAGTCAAGGTTGGAGGTGAGTCATCTTATGTATCAGAAATAGTAGCTTTGAATGTACATGGGCGTTTACGACTAATAACTCCTTATGATTACGTTGGTATTCTGGAATAAGTTTTTGAAGTGAACGATTGAGCGGTTGAAGAAGATTTTGGTGTGATACCATGTCTATTGTATAGATAAACACTCATGTAGTAAATTGTTTGACAAGTAGTAACTATACCTTCGGATGCGAGTAATCCTGCAACCAACCTTGCTGTCTTCTTCTCTTCGTATTTTTTGGTAAACACAGCTAATAAGTTCTTGCAATGAACATGCAAACGGAAAGAAGATGTCACTGGAGACTAAATTTACGGTGGTGATTATGGTGGAAGGTGAAAAAATATTATTAGCGGTTGGTTTTGTGGTGGCAAGAAAGCTTAGCTTCTCTAATTACAAGTTAATTTATCTCTTTAGAATTTTCTATAATGGTAAAATGAGGGGAAAGATTTATAAGGGACTATAGGTACCCACTACGTATGAAACTAAATAAGTATAAAAGTTACCATCCACTATAATTCCTTAGGGAGTGGAACCGTTTCCAACTGTTGACATGACTCACCTATTTTTAAGGGAAACTGTGATTCTAATGGGGTATGACACATGTTCATAAATACATCTTATTGAACATCACAAGAAGAATGTCACCAATATATCTGAATGACTCCTTCGAAAAAATTAAGGTAATTTCTCTGATAAATTCGATGTAAATTTTCAAAAAGGGGATCTAAATGAGTATTAAAACCAAATACAAAGAGCTTATACATTATCCTGTTCCAAAAGGACTTTTGTGAAGGCTAAGGGGGCTCTCTGATGAGGATAGAATTGTTCGAAAGGCAAATCAGACAAAATAATGACTTCACTTATATTTAACATGTACTTATTTATTCACATACTTAAAATTAATTTAATTGATTTCTTTAAATTTTATTTTCTTTTATCTATGGGCTTAGGACTAATGCATTTTTGGTTTGGATCATATTCGGATTTGGGCTTGAATTGCATTCGGCCCACCAAACCCATTAAATATATTTATCTATGAATAGCCTTTTAAGGACATTTAATGAAAAATGTACTTTTACTTAGATATCATACTTTCTCTCTCTCTAAGTATTAACTTAAGAAGCTTAATTATTTTTTTACCTTCCATCTAAAACTTAATTATGTTTTACCATACTATATGATATGGAAGTAGGATTTTGAGGACTAAGTTGTAAATAATGTAAATTTAAAGATTTAATTATAAGTAACGTAAGTTTTGTGCTTAAATTAATTGATGTAAGTTTTAGAGAGTATTTGTGACTATGTATAATTGTTAAGGACTAAACAGCAATTAGTCCTCTTTTGTAACAGATTTGAGTTTAAGACTAAGTCTTAGCTCCTCTATATAAAGGGCAAGGCTACTCTAATAAAAAAGTTGAACACTTTTTCTCCAGAACTCATTTGTACTTGAACTTTCTCTCAAAAAACTCTCTAACTCTTTCTCTCTCTAGATTTCTCTCTTAACAATTTACTAAGGTGAAATATTAACTCATCACTATATAAACACCCTCCAAAATTTATTAATCTCATCGATAATAGCTGAAATTAAATCCTTTTGTTGCATAATAACATATCTTAATGTTTTTGTAGAAATCATTATGGCAATATAAAATCTAGAACTTGATTATATCTTGTTCACAAAAAATATTGTTCTTATAAAACTTTTTATGACATTACAAAAGCGACCGGAAGCTATTGTATTAACTTGATTTTGCACGGTTTCTTGATGATGTTGAGTTTCTATTTCAAGAACAACTACAACTCATTAATCTTAAGTGATTATTTATATGTTGATTATTAAAGGGGAATAATGAGACGATTAGTGATAAATAATCCAGTTCTTATCAACTGAATTTAAACAATTCATTTATGATTCTTTTCCAAAGTCAAGGTTGTTTACTAAATATTCTCATATCCCAAACAATATATCCTCCAAAATATTGTATTAAATCCAAATCTGGATAGTGGATTTCTAATATAATTGTTATATAATGAAATATTCTGTGCGTACAACATATTTTTCTCCTGGATTAGGACAATTTTTTAACCTAACCGTTCCGGTAAATCTATCTATAACCGATTCTTAAAAAAAAAATTGAAATAAAAGATAATAGTAGTAGTATAGATGGAAATAGATTAAGGTTGTTTTGGTAAATTGAAAAAGTGATATCAATTCAAGAGTGCAGTTTTGGCAGGATGTGATGTTTCTTCAGAGGAAGCAAAGACCCAAAATAGGTATTCTGCTGTACTTGCCTGCCCTGCCCTGCCCTCTTTATATCTGCCCATACTCCTCTCGTGACTCGTGATCTTTCCCTTTCCCCACTACACTACTACTACTACTACTAATATTTCACTCCATCATTGGCTCTTCAGTTAAAACTCGTCTAAAAATAATAATCTGACTCATTTTAGCATAACAATGGGTTCATGAAAAGTTAAACAAAGTCCAACTAAAAACTGGTACTAATTCTGATTAGAACACAAAGAAAACAAAGAGAGTAATGATTGTATTGTATATCTGTAGTCTGTAGCTGTAGGTTGGTAAATGATGAAATGGGTTTAAGAACCAAAGCATTAAAAGTGAAAGAGATGTGTAGTTGGTTGTACTGTTTTTCACGAAACGTGCACGTCTTTCTTTAGCGTTAAGAAATAGCAGGTACTCTGAGTTCTTTATGGACTACTGTAAACAACTTTCCATTAATAGAAGATTTGATATGAGAGTGAGAGTGATAGAGACTAGACTAGACCTCTCGTCTTGTCGAATGAAAATTCAATAGAAACCAAAAGGGCCATCATCCATTTTTGAAACACTACACTCTATATTGACATACACTTTAAGATTCAGAACAAATGAAAAACCACCACAAATTATCTCATCTGTTAATTAAGAGTAGAAAAATGGATTACAGACTCTTGTTTTTCCTCTCTTCAAATTAACATGTCACATTACAATCTTACAACTCATCTACCCACCACCATACATATATTTTACACCCTCATTAAATATACTTTCAAAAGCCAATCTATGCGACAGACAAACTCGCCTAAATCACCCAGATAGATTTCGGAAAGAGATTTGGATACGGACTTTGGAAGCTTCAATACAGTTTCCGCTGCTGCCAAACCAAAAAATTATAGCTGAACAAAATTAAGCATTTATTTCTGAGTTGCACTGATTCTCTCTGCTGCAGCTCCTTCGTCCCCAAAACATGCTTGAACATCTTGTTTTCTCAAGTCGCGGCCCTCCGTTTTTATCCTCAACCGAATCTTGTTGAGAACGTCGAGACGATTCCTCATTTGTCTGGGTTTCTCCGTCTCGAAGTTCAAATATCGGACACGAGCTATCACTGCATGTGCACAAGGGCATGGTAACTGAGGGAAACGGGCTACAAGTTACCGGACAGAAAAGGTCTGAAGATACAGACGCGACGCGGTTTTTCCGTATCTCAGAGGCGCAAGTGGGTGATTGGTGATCTTCGTCCCGAGTATGAACCATGCACGGAGTGCAGAGGCCGAGGGACATAGATAGTTTGGTTTCTTTTGTAGAGGAACCCGGTAATTTAGCGAAGGACACAATGCCGTGTCTACAAAGAGGGCATGGAATGGATCCAGGTGGCCCCACCGCTTCGGATGAGCCCTTGCTACTCGAACAAAGGTAGAGTGCACATCTAACGCAAAGCTGATGCTGACATCCTGAAAGTATTTATCAATACATTAATAAACTTCTTAGTATTGCAAAAGCAGAAATATCATACACAAAGATACTTGTATCTCTGTATATGGATGCGTGGAGATGACTTTTGAGTATGAAGCTACAAATTTCCTTGCAATTCTTTTAAAAAGTATAAGCATACACAGATAACAAGTAGGAGAGCATAATCAACTTGACAATATATGAGAGCTTCTAAGTTGGACGGAATGAGGTCCATAAAAAAACTAACAGGAGATATTTACCTTCAGCAGCAACATTGCATGCTCTCTCCAGGCATACAGCGCATGTATCAGTATCATCCGAAGTCATCGAGGTCTGTAACCCACCCTCCCTGCAAAATTAAGATAAAGTTTCTCAAGGACAAAGCAAAACAAGTAAATATCATCTTATAACCAATTTACTTGTAAGGGTGATACATAAGTATACAGTCTTCTTTGGGTGAAGAATTATACAATGTTGAAAAGTATAAGAATTATTTTTGCGGAAAACTGCAGCAGGCCAATTGTCAACACTGGTGTAAGACCTTCCTTACAAGAAATTACTCGGTAGTTGTTTGGTAACAAAGCAACTACCAATACAACCTAAACTTGTTTAATCTTGCAAGGTAATCATCGGTGCCCAACAATTCTCAGTTCATGCACCATAGATAAAGTTTGGAACTCTTAGGGGTTCGAAGGCTTATCAAAACTTGAGATTTTGTTAAGCCTTCGAACCCCTAAGGCATGCACATATTGATATTAACGAATAATTTTAGAACCATACGAAAATACAAATATGCGAGTGAGTCATGTAAATCTGTTCTACTTCTATATTTCGTAAAGGCATGCTTCAAATTAATAATATCCCAAATATATATATATATATATATATATATATATCACGTAAGGGCACAATTACAGCAAAATGACAAATTTGAACTCCATAGACATATTTCATGGTTTACATAGACCAAACCTAGAAACTTACCTCGCTATGTTCATTATGCTTAAAAGAGGCAGGGACATGTAACTGGAAGGAGGAAATCTAGGAATGACTGCATCAGAATCCGGTGTCAACAGCGGTTCGAGCCAATGCCTCCCCCACATCCGAGCAACATCAAGAGGCAGCCATCTGAAAAGAAATGTGAATTTCACTTAGTTCAAAGTAGAAGGTGACATAAGTAACTACTTTGATTAGTCAGAGGCAAAGTACCCATTGCAATTTAAAGTCATCCTGCTCGCACCTCTTCCAAGGAGAATCTGCAAAATAAAGAATATCATCTTATTAAGACCTTCCAGGAAAGCCAAAGATAGGTTCGGAATCTTTAAGATTATATATGGATCTCAGAAAAGAGTTCAAAAATGTCAAGCATCCTTTCTCATCCATGCAAGCAAAGGATTAAATATTACTAGATCCAAGCAGAGCATTAAGGTTTGCGTTATTCTTGCCTGGCAGCATTTTAAATTCCCGCCGCAAGCAGCATAGTGCAGGGGAGTGCTTCCAGACCCTATAAGTGAATATTTCTATCAATATACAGATCCATGTAGGCAAGTGGTAATCTATGAACCATGAGAAGTATATAAGAAAATTAACCAACCAATTAGATCCATTGATGATCCATAATGACAGCTTGCTGCAGCAACATTTGAATGGAGATCTAGTAAAAGTTGCACACAGTCAAAATTTCCATTCAATGCAGCCATATGAAGGGCAGTTATCCCACCATCTGCCCCTTTGTTTACAAACTTTGCCAGCGCACTGTACCAGAGCAAAGCATATACTTTAGCTCCTCAAGTGAAGATCAAATGGGCCGTACAACAACCATAAGATTGATAAGACAATGAAGTTTTGAATGGATGTAAAAATAATAATTATATTCCTGGTAGAAAGTATGGAAAGGGCAGCTTATTCTTGAGAAAACAACCATATACCTAGTCCAAGAAATTCTGTCAATAAAATTATATCCTTCTCAGCCGGTTCTTTAATTTACAAATGTCTGACGGAAAGGGAAGTTAAACTTGATAGAAGGAGCTACTTTTATGCTTGTGGATGAAAATTAAAGAAAACAGTTATATGTTAAAAACACGGCGAAAAGAACTGTAGCCTTTTCTTCTTCTTTCAAGAGCCAGGAAAAAAAGCACGACAAAAGACTTTGAACCCTTGGTCCCTAAATCTAAAAAATTCCCAATAGTCTTTTCTTGACTGTAAACCGACACAGTAAATAGGAACTTATAAAACATGTCTGTTTTGTCCTTCAACTATCCTCTCAACCTAAACAAGCAAATGGTTTCATTTGCTTGCAATGTTTATTCATTCCTTTGCTTTTTCTCATATTGTTGTGCCTTAAATTCTTCTTAGATCCATACATAACCCGACTTTATTAAAAACATAACCTTACCTCACATGTATTTGTAAAATGCATAGAGAAAGTAGTAATTGGACAATAGACAATATTACAGTAATAAATAAACAACAGACCTCTGCTCACTTCTGTTTCCTACATAGGATTCGTCCCCTGATTCAGTCTCCGCCTGAGTATTTATAGCGTCAATAGGAGTGCTCGGAACAAAGTCAGCTACAACAAGTCTTATGCACCTTGCATGCCCATTCACAGATGCAAAATGTAAAGCTGTTCTCCCGCTCAGGTAATCTGCTCTAGTAACCTGCAAGGAAACACATCAACTACAACAAATAAACACATACCCCGAAGCACACTACACATAAACAGAGAAACAAAAGCACAAAGATCCATGTATATCTGTCTAGTAGAACATAAAGCTATATTTGGATCTTAAAATATAAAAAAGAAACTATTATTTAAACATAAACTCACATTGCATTTGAATAGCAAAAGAGTCTGCACAACTTCCCAGTGCCCATATCTACACGCTTGCATCAGTGCCGTCTTGAACAACAAAACAAGAGAATGATTCAACAGTTAATTTTTCAGGATTGTATTCCAGATTTTTTTGGATAAAAAACTATATACTGAATTCTGATTCCTAAAACAAAAACCATTCTCATAGTTATCTGATCCAATTCAAATTAAACCCAGAAACATTCAAAGTAAAAAAATCCAAAACCCAGATCCAGTCTCCATATCGAAACCCAATTCCACAACTTCCCAATTATATAAAGAGCAAACAGATGTATAAAAGATACCTGGCCACAATAATTTCTCGAGTTCACATCAGCTCCGTTTTCGAGCAATAACATCACAATCTAAACCCATCATAAAAAAACGAATTTTGATCAAGAATAGTAACCAATTAACCAAGATCAACAAGAAAAAAATCAAAAAGAGAAAGGGAAAGAAGGAAAACCTCGTTATGGCCTTTAGCTGCGGCGAAATGGAGAGGGGAATTAAGACCACCGAAAGTAGAGTACTTAGCGAGATATGCATTGCAATCCAAAAGCATTTTGGCTTCGACGAAATCTCCGTCTCTAGCAGCAGACACCAATCTCTCTCCTGAAGCTGAGCATCCAAAAGAATTTCCCATTTCTTCTTCTTTTGCTTCTTTTCTTTTGATTATTCTCTACTGAGAGACTTCACAGTTTTTTAATTTTGTTTATTGGGGGTGAAAGTTGAGTGTCTGTGGTGGTTCTTTGAACGATTTGGGGGCAATTGATTTTTTAGGTCAAATGTCGTTGGAACCAAATCGTGGAACAATACAAGACAAAATTAACACGCTATTTCCCGTTTTCTTTTCTTTTTGGTTATTATAAACATATTGAAAAAGTAGATCATGATATTATATAAATAAATACTATTATGTGGCAAATGTAGATGTGTCTGGCTAGAAAAGCATCTATTATTAATAATTTCAGTAGTTACTTAATGTTTTAGATGTATTCTTACACAAAGACATTTTCTAGGCATTTTTCACATGGAAGAGAAAAATGTTTCTTTGCTTCTTTAGGTCAAGAACAAGAACAGAGTATCGAATTTTGTAATCAGCTAATCTTGTTTAGATTAGAGGTACGAAAAACAGAAAATTTTTAGTTTCATTTTTTTCATCTTCACCAAGATCAACATGTTTTATGTCTACTAATAAATCAATCTATGAAAATGATTTTTCTCTGCTTAACCAGAAACAAAAACAGAGCAACAATGGTGTTAACGTAATATTTAATTTGACCTTCGAAATTTTTTGTCAAAGAGATGAAATTTGGAATAATAAAGAACCCAGAAAAATAGCAAAATCCTTTGCTGAGATATTGAAACTAATCGATAACGAAGTTTTGCAAAAAAATGTTACTATCTCTCACAATCTTGGCCACAATGTAATCTGCTTTGAGAAAAAAGACAAAAAAAATACTACATGAGATTTCTAAGCATACAATTATAGGCAAGTCTACCTATGGCAAACCCAAATACGAGATAATCAAAAAGTTTATGGGCAATTTTCAATTCACCAATCCCTTCAGTGTTGCAGTTTGTGACTACCGTCATATCTTCATCGAGTTTGGCCGTTTTGATGATCTGAAGAAACTCTACTCAGAAACGTATAGAAAGTCGGGAAAGACGATGCGCTTACTTAAGTGGTGTCCCAAATTTGATCCTAATAAGGAAAGCCATTTGACACCAGTGTGGAAAACTTTAAAAAACCTGCCGGAGTTCTTGTACAGTGAGGCAACATTAATAGAGATAACTAAGTATTTTGGGACTCCTTTGAAGACATGGATTCCGCAAAATAATAGAGCCAGTTTTAATTGTGTGAAACTGTGGATGGAGATTGATGTATCAAAGACTATGGTGAATGAGATCAAGATCAGGTTTGGTGAGGATGAGGAATTTAACCTGGAAATTGTGTATGGTTCTCATCCAAATTACTGTAACTTATGCAAGCATATTGGTCACAAAGTTTCCGATTGCAACAAAGCCATAACCACTAAAGCTGATGAACAACTCAACAAACAAACATAATAAACTGCTCAACAACCAATGCCAATCTTTACTGATAACAAGATTAAAATAACTCATAATCTAAAATCTGTGGTTGTGGACATAGAGAACAGTATGGAAGTTGTTGATCAAAATTACAAGAAACTCTTCACAAAGAATCTTAGTGCAACTAATTCTGGTGAGCAAGAATCTACTGGAATTTTGGAAACAGATAATGTCTCAACTTCAGGATCTGGGGAAATGATATAAGCTTGAAGGATAATTCTGAAATGATAGAAGCACTACAAGCCTTGGAAACGAGAGAGTTGTTTGTTATTAATGGACAGCCCGCTGATTCAAACCCTGATTCACCACCCAAAATTATAACAATTAGTCTTCCTTGTTCACCTATTCATAAAGACAGTATTGTCAATAAAGATGATACAAGAATACAAAGTAAGAAAGCTAAGAAGATTAAAAGCTGGAATAATAAAGTTCCCATCACATCAAAACTATTGCAGCTGAAAATGACTGTTAGAAATAAATCGATTAAATGACCATCAAGATTATAAACCGGAATGTCAGATGGTTGGAGAACAAGCTCACTATAAGGAGACTTAGGTCTTTAAAAAGGGTTAGAAACTCTGCGCTTATGGCTATTCAAGAGCCGTCAATTAACTCTGAAAAAATTAAAAAAATGGCTAAGACTTTGGGCTACAGTCAGTTATTTGGTAATGTTAATAATAAGATTTGGCTTTTATGGAGGAATGACTTCAAAGTGGAAGTGTTGTCCAATGAAGACCAGGTGATACATGCTGATCTCAATCATATTTCTCTTAACAAATCTTCCAGGTTGTCTGTCGTGTATGCTAAGTGCAGTAGAACACTAAGGATGGATTTGTGGAATTCTTTAAACTCTGAATAGATAGTGTTTGGGGATTTTAATACTACTTTAAACTCTGAAGAACAACTCTCATGTACAAGAACTTTCCTGAGAAGCATGGATGACTTCAATAATGTCATCCTCAATTGCAATCTAACTGATGAGGGAAATTTGCCTGGTCTAATGGAAGGAAATTGAAGAGACTGGACCGGGTTCTCTACAATAATTCCTGGCTTAGATACTTTGACAACACAAAAGTGGTTCATCTGTCAAAAAACTGTTCTGATCACTCGGCTATTTGCATCACCATATCAACTAACTTCAACACTTTTACGCCAACATTTAAGTTTTTGAATATGTGGGTGCATCATCATGGATTCTTAGGGGTTGTTGAAGATAGCTAGACAGAATTCATGCCTGGAAATCCTATTTAGAAATTCTGGCACAAACTAAAAATATTAAAATGGGTTTTGAAGGCTTGGAACTATAGTGACTTTGGGAATGTATTCGATTCAATAAAGCAGGTGGAGGAGGAAATCTGCTTCTGGGAAATAAACTATCAAACTACCATGGTTACAGATGACAATGTACTATTAGAGAAGGCTAAGCAAAAGCATCCAAGTCTCCTTGCTAAAGAGGAGAGTTTCTGGGAACAGAAAACCCACACATTATCGTTGAAAAATAGTGATTGAAACACTAATTTCTTCCATAATCTGGTGAATAAAATAGCTAAAAGAAGTATGATACACATGATTTGGGAAGGTGATCATTGGTTGGAGAATCAGGAAGAGATTAGAATATACTATTTCATACTTCAGAAGTTTGTTAACTAAACCTTATAGTTTTAATGATTACCATGAGTCATTTGACATTATTCCTAACATGGTTTCTGATTATGAAAACAGAATGCTAACTGTTGTTCCTTCTGATGAAGAAATACATAAGGCCATCAACAATCTACACTATAATAAATTAGCCTGCCCCAATGGATTCAATGGCAAATTCTATAAAGAATGCTGGACAATTATAGTTGCTGATCTATGTGAGTCTGTTAAGGAAATCTTCAAAGGTACTAAAATTCCCCCATGTATTCCTGCTTCTGTGATCTGCTTAATCCCTAAAGTGGATTCACCTAAAACTTGGAGAGAGTTTTGTCCTATAAGTTTAACAACAGTGCTCAACATGATCTATTATAAGATTGTTAATAACATATTAAGTTTTGTTCTACCTAACTTGATCTCAGAGGAGCAGGGTGCTTTTGTGAGGGACAGAAGCATCCACAAGAATATCCTAATGTCAAATGAATTGTGTTATGATATCAATTACAAAACAAAAGGTGGTAACCTGATCTTGAAGATTAATATAGAAAAGGCCTCTGATAGGTTGTCTCACAAATTTATTCAAAATGTACTAAAGGCTTTTGGTTTCAATCTTCAATTCATTGAACTGATAAGTAACAACATTATAAACAATCACTTCTCTATAGTTATCAATGGGGTTACTAACGGATTTTTTAAGTCTAACCAGGGCCTGAGATAAGGAGATCCCTTATCCCCTAGTCTATTCATACTGGCTGAGGAATTCTTGATTCGAGGTTTAAAAAAGCTAAATGAGAATTCTAGTTCAATCAGATATAAAACTCGATGAAGTCAAGTCATACCGTTCCTAGCCTTCGCTGATAATCTTACTATATTTTGCAATGAAACTGATGATTCTGTCTTCAACATCACAGACTTTCTGGTTCATTATCAAGGCATCTCCGGGCTGCTGATCAACAAGGGGAAATCAAAGTTAATCACAACTTCTAAGATGTCAAATCCCAGAGTCAACACAGTTGAGAGAATTACTGGTATCAAGCATATTCTATGCCTTTTATGTATTTGGGTATCATGATGAGCAACAAAACAATATCAGTCACTTTGATAGTCTTGTTTCAAAGATTAGAGATAATATCATTGAATGTGATGGTAGTACGTTATCATTTGGTGGCAGACTGATACTGATACAGTCAATTCTTTCATCTTACCTCTTTACTACATTCAAAACATAATTTTACCTAAAGCAGTTATAAAGAGGATTGAAGTCATATATAACAAGTTTCTTTGGGGCAATAAGACTGAATCCAAAGCAATAAACTGGTCTTTATGGAGCAAGATAAGTAAGCCATATGAAGAGGGTGGAATCAGTGTAAAAAAGATGGATTATCTTCAGGATATGTATTCATACAAGTTATGGTTTAATCTAAGAGTTAACAAGTCTCTTTGGGCAAGGCTGATGGTATCTATCTACTGCAAGGGGCACCATCATATTGTTGCTCCTATCCCTAAAACGATGTCTAGAGTTTGGGCTAGAATTTCTAGAATTCGGAACAGTGCTGAGAGGTATATATTCTGGATACCTTGAAATAGAGGAATAGACTTCTGGCTTGACAGATGGTGCACTAAAAATCCATTCATCTCCTTCAATGAGCAAGAAAATAGAAGATGGTATTTGAACACTAAGATCAACAGTTTCTGGGTCAATTACATGTGGGATATTGATTGATTGAAGACCACTGTCACCATGCTTATCCTTTCTAAGATGCTTAAAACCAAACTAAACAACAATCTTGATGAAATAAGATGAGCATTATCTATTGACGGTTTATTCAATGCAAAGCTTACTTGGGAAGCAATAAGGAAGAAAGGGAATGAATCTAACCTGTTCAAGAAATATTGGAACCCAGTGACACCAAAAAAATGTTTATTTTTTCTTTGGAGAGCATTGATGAACTGGTTTGCCTCTGATAAGAATCTTCAGCGAAAGAATATCCAGCTTGCCTCAAAATGCAACCTCTGTGATAATGAGGAAAGTTCAAAACATGTATTGGTCACCTGCAATCAAGCCTGGACAGTGTGTAACCACTTCAGCATCGTCTTTGGAATATCTATCTCCAGAACTATGTCCCCTCCTCATCTTATTCGTTCCCGGTTCTGGTCTTCAACAAAATCCTGCAACATAAGAACAATTCTTCCTGCAATTACTGCATGAACAATCTAGAAATCACGAAACTACAAGAAAATACAAGAGACTGAGTTTCAACTTCTTCCCTAATTGAAAAATTAATCAGAATGATAAACGGATTGTCTAATGCTAATCTGCTCAAAAGAAGGCATAAAGAAGAGATGTCAGAATAAAAAATCAACTCGGGTGCTATCATAACAGAAGGAAAGTGCCAATTTTGCTAAAATGGATATCTCTAAAGCTAAATCGCTTCAAGTAAAACACTGATGGAGCTTCACTACTTTTTGGTGAAGCTGGATGAGGAGAAATCGTAAAGAACCATGACGGAGACATCATTAAAGGTTTTGGAAGATTGTATGGGAAGTGCTCTGTTGTTGTAGTTGAAGACAAAGCCTTGATGGATGAGCTAACTATGTGCAGAGACCTGGACCTAAAAAGCCTTGATATAGAGGTCGATTCCACTATTCTGGTTAATCTGATTAGAATGGTTGAACGTTATGGTATCTGGATCCTATTATAAGCTACTGTAAAAAGCTTATAACTTCAAGCATGATGTTAAAACATGTCTTTAGAGACCTGAATAAAGTTGTCGATTGGGCCGTAAAGAGAACGATTCTAGTGAAAGAGTGTATTGATTTCAATCAATCTTCAGCACCAAATCAGTTGCAAGCAATAGTCCTCCTTGAAAGCATGAGGATTGGGTACATCTCTAAGTTGATTGATGCTTCATTGAATATTCTAAACTGGGAAGGGTTTGATTTGAAGAAAATCTTGGGGAATAAGATGAAGATGGTGGCTCTGTTTTGTTTAGGTTTGTAAGTCTACTGAAACAGTGAATCCTTACGAAGCGGGAGTGTTTCCCTCTTTAGATTTTTTCAAATTTACCCTTGTACTTTGAAGTTATTTCTAATAAAGCCAAGTTTAGTAAAAAAATAAAGATGTATTCTTACAGATTTATGATGTGTGAAAAAAAAAAATCAAAGGAATGGATAATAATTTACATTTCCTTTCGTTTTGTGTAATTAACTTTCACCATGCATTACTTTCATATCCCTAATTTTTATTAGGTACTGTATTACTATTAGATATCTTCATGAACTTTAAACTATTCTCTTTTCTACTTTTCTTTTTAAATAATTAATTTTACTTCAATTTTCTTTTTTCATTTTCTCTTTGTTAATTGTGATTATTTTATTTTATTATTTTATTTCGAGCAAGTTATATCTCACTAAAATTTTGATAGGTTTTGATCTTATTTATATTATTTATTTATTTATATAATTTTATGGAAATATAGTTACATAATCCAATTTTCTCCGATCATACCGGGTCTTAGCGTTCCTGCTTGACACCTTTTGACAAAAGTTAATGGGCGAGCCCGCTCTTTTCGCAATGGTGTGGGGCGTTAGAGGTTGTTGTCTCGTGACCCATTTTTCGGAGAGGTTTTAAAATATACTAACAAGAATAGTTTTTATCTTGCTTCACTTTGGTCTAATCTCTCCACCAATTACAAGAGTTCAGGCGAACTTGAATCTAAGTTTGATTCCTCATTTATCTGTATGGGGCAGTTCAAGCAGAAGATATTAAGGATTTATTCATTGGCCTGTCAGTTGAAGGCAGTTGTCCTTAGTGAGTTAGTGCGCAATTAGACAACCTATTTTGTTTGCTTCTAGTCTCTCTCCTTGAATCTAGATCCTCTCTTTCGAAGGAACATGGGACATAAAGATTGATATGTGCCGAGACAGTTGTCCCGCGCAGGGATTAAGGAATCCATAAAGGCTAATGTCATAAGACGAACATGGCTAAAGAGATAGAAGATTGGTCATCATCCATTTGGAAAGCTTGAGTGGTTTACTGGTTCCACCAACTAGATTAAAAGAGTGAGTCATTCAATACAGATGTGCGCTTGAAATGCGAGGTGTGTTGTCCCTATTGGGTTGGGCCATTCCCCATAAGGCCCCACGGTTTGCCAAAACCAAAGGGTCTTTCTGTGAAACCTCCGCGAACAATCGTCGTTTTTGTAATGGTTTTTTCGCTTCTCACAGGTGCTCTTTCCATACCTTCAGATGTCTGGTGCCAAATCGTCGCCCGTTTCCTTATTTCTTTGATAATAGAGTTGGCTATTTTTGTGCCACTTAGCTCGGGTAATACATCATGCCCGACATCCGTAGATCATTCCTCATTTACTTTTGCTAAAGGTAACATTCTATTATAAATGGAATTGTGAAAACCATATTTATACAACCCCTATAAGACTTCTGTGTCAAGCAAAAAAAGATTGCCAACAATTCGCTCCGCACCTTAAGAGAGATTTCCGGTATGGCAGATATTTTTTGTATTCTCTTTTACTTTTTTGTTGTCTGCGTTCTTCTTCGTGTCCATCCGTATCACAGAGCGGGTCAACGCCATCTATAATGTTTGAATATAGGGGGCCCAACCAAGACTAAAACAAAGACATGAAGGCCATATAATAGTTGCTAGTTTGAGAGTGGTACAAAGCAAAATTGGGAGAAAAAAAATGAGTTTTGCCCCCCATGAAAAAAGAAAGAAAGGTTGAGGGTTGGATAGAGAGGGTCTTCCTACCTCACACATCTATGACTTGAAGAAATCATGTTGATTGCCTTCCAATTTTAAGCGAAAATCGAACAGATCGAGTAGATTTTCTAACTACATGTTTTTATTATTATTATTATGGTCGTGCCTCGTGGCACGGCAGCACCCGTACTATTGAGATGGTTTGTTAATAAAGATCTTCCCACAACCCATTCCCATCTTGCCTCGCTCTCAGGTGGGCTCTTCCATTTGACTAAGTAGTCTTTCTTGTAGGAATGTTAGGACTGAGCAAACAAAAAAGGAAGTTCATACTGAATTCTAAACTAACCAAATTGTGCGTAGCTTCATTGAGAAAGAGATGTTGCTTGCCTTCCCGGAGTCTAAGAGGTCAATGCAGACCGACAAGTAGACGAGATAGTCATAAAGTTTTTTAGGGGCGGTAGTTCGGTGCTTCGGATGCACTGAGCGACAAAAAAAAAAGAATCAAGTTAGGGAACACTCCATATTTTCTAAAGCCCCCCCTTGAGGGCTTCTAAGGCTTTGCAAATAGGCAGGTAGGAGTTTAGTCAAGTGAAACCGAGGCGGAGGTCGCGCTGTTTGTTTGATGCATCATTTCTTTCAACCTTATTAGCCTTAGTAGGTAGGACAGACCAATCAAATTTCCTTCAAACACTATAATATAATTAGATTTTGAATTATACTTTTAGATTATTATATATTTTGGTTTTAATTTTTAAATATTTAAAATGTGATTTTTATATAGTTTAAGTTGTTTGGTGGATGTTCGATTAGTTGTATAGTATATGTTTGATGTTTATATACATTTTGGATGTTTTTTTCTTATTGAATTTCGAGTAGATTTGATAGATTCATGTTATTACCATATTTAATATATTTAAAAGTGAGGTTAAAAATCAATTAGAAAGAATCCATCAATGTTTGACAGCTTACATGTCGCAACAAAATGGGATATTTGAAGAAAAAGAATAACTTTAATTAAGATGATGAGTTACATGTTAGTACAATTTTGGTTATATGCAAATTTGTGGGATGATGTCGTTTTAAGAACATGTCATATTATAAATTGTCGTCTTTTAAAGTAAACTGAAATTTTTTCATAAAATTTATGGAAGGAAAGAAAACCAAATATTAAATATTTGAAAATGTGTGAATGTTTAGTGTTACGATACATGAATCATGTTAAGAAAAAAATGTTGTTAGGCTTCGAAAAAGGACTAAGCAGCATAAAACAATATGAGAACTAACTCATTTCACCTTAACCAAAAGGAATCTTAAAAAGAGTTGGTTAGAGAAGCAAATATAAGTCTTGATCAAGGAATCGATCCCAAAGTTTTGAAAAGAAAAAAAACAAACCTAACGAGAACTCGACTAAGAAGATGAGTTGAATTTGTGGAAAAGACTAATCTCAATAATGTTGAAGATTACCATAATTAATGTTCATGAAGATAATAATCACAAAAAAACCAAAATATTATGTAGAGATTAATTGAGAATGGTGTGGTTTATTTCTGATCAAAGGGTGTTTCAGGAAAGAGTTTTAGGAATTTAATATTTTAAGTGAGAAGTAGAGAGATAAAGGAGGTGTGTACTAGCAGTAATTTTTATCACCCTCATAAAGGAAAGTAGTTGGGGTATTTATACTTGTTTAATGACCCGTGGGCCTTCCGGGCCGGATCATGGGCTTAGGTCAAGTTTAAGAGCTCATAAGCCCAAGATAGGAAATGACTAGCAACCAGCTGAGTCATAGTCCACTTGTTTGTATTGTTCGGTGGGGTATGGTATTTGATATTTCCGAACAGCCTTTCAGATATATACAATAGTCAGTGTCAAAGAATTCTGACCTTATCAGTAGCTCATTTAGGTCTTGCAAAGATACTTTGGAAGAACTAATTCGAAAAATAAAACTTAGTATGTATCCAAGGTGAAGTCCGATCTGACATTTGTATCCAAACTGAATCTTGATCAGATTTGAAGAGATTAACTTGCGGTAATGAATTCCAAAAGTCAGTTGTTTGAAGTGGGACACGTGTCGAGTTTTGGTTCGACCTATCACCCGTTTTTTCTCCTAGATTCCTGTACATACTTGGCTAAAAAGTAACTTAGGGTGTAATCCCCATACTTCATAGCCCCCAATTATTACTTTGATTGATTCATCTTCCCCTAGGTGAAACTCCCACATTTCTATCTCTATTTAAATGAGTTTCACTGTTTTATCTCTTTGAAGATACAAAAATTTATTGAGAGAGAAAGCTTGATAATCTTTTAAACTTGTGTCTGGGTAGATTATATGTTCACAACCAGAACCGCATTGGTGAAAGGAGGTTGGTTAAACTTATCCGATTTGGAAAGAGCAAGAAGAGACGCAAGAATCACAACCTGGCTCTCTGCCTCTTCTGGCGGAGAAATCAGTCAATCAAAGCCAAACACAGACAAGAGCTCATCATCATCAAAGACATCAAAAGTTAGAATATCATCTTTTATCCCAACCCTATCTCCCTTAGAGTCAGGGTCTTCAGTTCAACAGTCCTAAAACCCTCAGCCTAAAGAAAAAAAAGTTTCCAGTGTTAGGAAACCTTCACCTTTCCTGTCTATGAGTTCAGATGATGAGAAATCCACCCCTTGAAGGGTAACTCGTCTTTCTAAAGCCAAAAGTACTCCCTTTTCTTTGAAACATGCTAGTTTGGAGACAATAAAGCCCCCAACAGATTCTAAACCATCCGAAAACAATCAAATGTAATGGAAGAGACCATGGAGAACAGTATGGAAGACACTCTCTTCAAGACGTCCGGACAGACAGAATACAATGCAGCAGATCGCGAAAATAAAGTAAAAGTAGGTATGCCCAACACTGAGTCACTTCCAGAGTGCCTGGAAGGGAAAGTGGGGCCAAACTTTCACAAGGTTAGTGTGAAGTATTTGATAGCTCTTCAGAATATTGCTTATGTACACCCCCATACTATTGAACTGGGTCGGATCCGAATAAAATGGGATTTTCCCGATTCTGTTAAAGTGAGAATTCCAATCACTCCGAAAACCCCCATGGGCTGTAAGTCCCATGAGTTGGTGGTTTACACTAAAGTGCTCAGTTGGGGCCTTCGGTTTCTTTTGGATCCAAAAATAGTCAGGTATTTTCATCTGATAAGGTTATGCCCAAGTCAACTGAGCCTAAATGCATGTATACCTTGCTGGCTGGTATAATGATATCTAGACTGTAAAAAAACCTTACCCATGGAGCAATTTGCGGCCGTGTCGAGTCTATGCAGGAACCACCATATACCTTTTTACCATTATAAAATAAGCAATGGCTATAAGGTGTGGTAAATGATCTGTTGGAGTCCGAGAAGCCATGGAGGACCCATTTTTTTTATCAGTGGATCATGGGAGAATGGGAGAAAGATAAACTCTACTACCAACCCATGTCAACTGACCAACCGTTGGAAAAGTTCATGTAATATTTGTTCGTATTTTTATTAGTTTCTAAATGAAATATTGATATTCCGACCTGACTGTTGTGTTCTCTTGTAGTATTTTCAAAAACAATTCTGGAGCACCTAGAGGCAAGCCAAGCTACCTGCACCAGGTTGAACGAATGGGCATCAGAGAAATGGGGATTGGGTTTCCATAACTGCTTTACTTCTGGGAACTTTCTGAGGTCTCACCTATGGAATACTACAGAGATTAAAGAACTTAGTTTGGAGCAGCTGACCACGCCTCACCCAGCATATGTTATTCTAAAAAGAACTGAGGCTAAGGATGGTAAACTTCACTTGCCTTCCCGGAACAAAGCCCCTAGTCACCTGGATAAGATCAAGAACAAGAAGAAGCACAAGACTAAAGTTGAATCATCTTATCAAGTCTCTGAAGGGGTTGGTTTGGAAAATCAAGAAGGAATCAACACCGCTCTGTTAGAGGCAGTTGAAGCCACAGTAAACGAAGTTGGTGGATCGGATCACCTACCCTAGATTACAAACAAATATCATAAGAGGTGCAAGGAGAGTAATGACGTAAAAGCAGTAAAAAAGAAGAAAAGTAGCAAAGGGTCAGAGATCAGGACAAAGATGCCTTCAAACGGACTTATCCCCATGCCAATGTGGCCAATGTTGTAACCCATAATGGTGAGTCATACGATATATTAAGTGAGCAAGATACTCTGAGCCATGCCCTTTTGGGTTAAATCCGTCCGATAGTTGACCTATAGAGGTAAGTCAGGGAACATACAACGACCATAACTTCCCTAACAACAGAAAACCAGGGCTTGAATAACGATATCTCCACTGCTCAGTAAAGTATAGAAGCCTTAAATAAGGAGAAAGAGGACTTGGCTACCGAAGTGTGCTAGTTTAAAAATGCTCAAGAAGATCTCCAGACCAAATATTCCGGACTGGAACTTCTGCCTCTGATGAAATCAAAACTTTGAAGAACCAACAAGCTGTCAGTTCCAACACTATCAAAACTTTATCCAAAGAAAAAGTTACTTTGAAGAGGCTTCTCAATGAGAAGACAGATAAGAATGCTTTTTTAATAAGCAAGCAAACCCAAAAGATAACTGCAGGAATATAGAAGTATGCTGCTGGAGTGGTGGATTCTTTGGAGAAGAGAGATGAGGGGGGTAAATCAGACATGGTTTTGCTATTCCATGAGACTTTTCCGAAGAGGACCCTTGGTCATTTGTGAAAATATGTACCGTACGAGGAGATCTATTTTCATACCATGGCGGATGATGACAAGCATGGTTATTCAAGTGGAGAAGATTTCGATTAAGGTACTAGTGAGAGCTCAAACGCTGAGCTCAAGAGTCCCAAGAAAGGTGAAGGTGATGAAGAAACCGGAGGGAACAAGCCCTAAGATTGTAATGTTATGTTGTGTTTTTTTAAAACTAAAATCCTTGGACGGACAAAACATTTTATTATGTTTTTTGAATTCTTGTCTTATGAACCAAAGTCCTTGAATGGTCAAGGAATTTTGTGGATTGTGGATCAGACTTGTTTCGATCAAGTTTAATATTGCATCTTTCTTTTTGTACGAACTCCATTGTCTTATTATATTTAATGTTCTAAGTAGTTTTCAATATTTCCGATTTGTTAAATAAGTGTTTAATAAGCATTGAATGAATCCAATCACAAGTGTTTAATAAATGTGATTAAGTGTTTAACAAATCTGATCAACTCAAAGATACTTCATTTGAGACCCGATGTGTTTAATGAGTATTTAATTTATCCGATCTCCTCATACTATGGTCAAGTGTTTAATAAATGCTCACTTTATCTTGAATTTTATATGTTCCTGGCTTAACTTTTCCACATACCATATAGGGACCTTCCCAGTTAGGAGCCAACTTTCCAAACTTTTTTTCTTTAGTGTGTAAAAAGACTTTTCTCAAGACTCGGTCTCCCAATTGAACATATCTTATTTTAACCTTGGATGCAAATTTGCTTCTCATCAAACCCTGATAGTGTGATGTTCTTAATTGTGCTTCGAATCTCCTTTCTTCAATAAGATCCAATTGATTCCTAACTACCATATCATTGGCATGTTCAGAATAGTTTTGGACTCTGAAGGATGGTAAAGTAGCTTCTATAGGTGTGATTGCATCCATCCCATAAACGAGACCAAAAGGGGATTCTTGTGTAGCAATCTGAGGAGTAGTTCGGTTCGCCCACAGTACTTCTTGCAAATAACTTGACCACTTCCCTGCAGCTCCTTCCAAAAAATATTTCAACCTAGAGAAGATCGTTTGATTCGCCATTTCAACTTGCTCATTAGCTTGAGGGTGGAATGGAGAAGAAAAACAGTGTTGAATTCCTATGGAAGTGCAAAACATCTCCATGTCTTTATTATCAAATTATGGCCCATTATCTGTAGTGATCTTCCGGGGGACCCCAAGTCTGCAACATATGTTGGATATAATAAATTTTATAACTTCCTTAGAAGTGGTTCCAGCTAAGGGAGCTGCATCTATCCATTTAGAGAAAAAGTTAATTGTCACTATTATTGTTCGATATCCACCGGATGCCATGAGAAAAGGCCCAACAAAATCCATCCCCTATCTATCAAAATGTATAGGTTCAGATATGGACTTCATAGGCTCTGCTGACACATGGATTTCATTTCCATATTTCTGGCAAGGATCACACCTCTTAACCATATATTTGGAATTTGCCATTATTGTTGGCCAGTAGTACCTTGCTAATAAGACTTTTCTGCTTAAGGCCTTATAGCCACAATGTGCAGAGCCTTCTCCATCGTGCATTTCAGATAAAACATTTTAGGATTCTTCAAATCCTAAACAACGCAAGAGGGGTCTGCTAAATGATTTCTTATATAGAACTTCTTTTAATACCAGGAAACCATGAGCTTTATATTTAATTTTCTTAGCCAAGGCTTTATCCGGAGGTAAAATTCCATCGGAAATAAACTGAAAAATGTCATACCTCCAATCTTTGGGTTATATGACGAATACACTCATACTCTCTTCATTATCTTTACCCTTCTCCTGGCTTGAATATATTGATGGAAATTTTAACATCAGAATCCATCGGTAAGATTTAGAATACGCTATGGTTGCTAAAGAGTCAGCCACAGTATTCTCCGATTTGGGGACATGTTCATATTGGATATTTTTGAAATTTTCAGCAACTTCTCTCAATATGAGCAAATATTTTATCAATTGTTCCTTTTTTGCCTCAGTCTACCCATATCATGGTAAATATGTATTTGGGAGTCCCTCACCAATCAAACCTTTTTTTCTCCACGTATAAGGGATAACTTAGCTGTTTCATATTCAGATTCATTATTGGAGTCCCTGAAACCAAAATATATACCTTGATACATAGTATCACTATAAGGAGAAGTTAAACAAATTCCAGCCCAACATCCCATAGTCCTAGCCCCGCCATCAGTTCAAACTACCCATACTTTTTTAGACTGGTTTTCTTGTATTTGCCCCAGGGGCATATCAACATAAAATTCGACTAAGAAATCGGCAACTGATTGATCCTTAACTGCAGTTCGGGGAGCAAAGTCAATATCATAATCGCCCAGCTCAACTGATCACTTGGTCATCCTGCTTGTATATCAACCTTTTGGAGAACATTTTTTAAGAGAAAAGATGTCCGGATGATAATCAAATGAGCTTGGAAGTATGGTTTCATTTTTCTAAGCTGCTATGACCAATACCAAGGCCAATTTTTCTAACTTCAAATATCTCATTTCAGCATCCAAAAGACTCTTGCTAATATAATAAACCAAACGAGGTAATTATCCACATCTCTTACTAGTACATAACTTACTGCATACTCCGATACAACTAAGTATATATAAAGTCTCCCCCCTGAATAGGTTTGAAAAATGTATTGGGCGAAGAAAAATACTTCTTAATTTAAAGAAATGTTTGATCACACTACGAAGACCAATTAAAGTCTTTGGCATTCCTCAGTACTTGGAAAACATTAGCATACTTGTCTGTTGATCTTGAAATAAATATGTTCAATGCAGCCAAGCGTCTAGTTAATCTTTGAACTTCTTTAGTGCTCCGAGGAGGTTCCATAGCTAATAGAGCATTTAACTGATCCGGATCAGGCTGAATCCTTTTCTCGCTTATAACATAACCCAAGAACTTTCCAGAACGGACCCCAAAAACATATTTTTCAGGGTTTAGTTTTATATTGACAACATCTAAATTAGAAAACGTTTCTTGAAGATTGGATATATGTGCATATTATTCAAGGCTCTTCACCATCATGTCATCTATATAAACTTCCACATATCTGCCAATTTGACTAGAAAAAGCTTTATTCACTAACCTTTGATAGGTGGCCCCAACATTTTTCAATCCGAATGTCATCACTTTGTAACAATAAAGTCCTATGTCCGTAATAAAAGTGGCGTGATCTTTGACGTGGCTCATTATGGTCAACCGATCAACTTCTTGAGCAATCACATATGTTTTTTTCTTTAGAGAAGGACCTTCTTCTTTGTATAACTGGTCCAAAATCACTTTGTACCGACAAATTATGACAAATTACTTCTGTAGGCATTCCGGTTACATAATCATTACACCATGCAAATACATGTTGATTATCTGATAAGAAAGACAGTAGCCTTTGTTTCAAACTTGGTGCCAGCTTAGTACTAACTTTAACACTTTTCCCTTGGCCAGGGAATGAATTTTAACTTCTTCTATAGGTATTATAACACTATGAGCCTCCCTTGGGTTATCAATTTCATTCTCATCGGTGGAAGGATCCAATATTTGTTATTCTTTGTTAACTTTAACCGCCTCCGAAGACTCCGAGGAAGAGCTGTTACATAGCATTCTCTAGCTGTCTTTTGACTGCTTCGGACAACACCCACTTGTCCACCTACAACATATTTCAAACACTGATGGACAGTAGAGGCTACATCATGCATTCCGGAGAGCTAAGATCTCCCAAATATAGCATTATAAGATGTTAGGCAATCAACCACAAAAAATAATACCTTCACCATTTTCTTGAAATGCTCTTTGCCCATCAATACTTCTTCCTCAAATTCTCCAATCACATATGCCGAACTCCCTATGAATCCCATAATAGTTATGTTCGAACGTTGAATAACCAAGGGGTTTCTCATCTGTTTATAGGAATTTAAAAATAATATATTTGCCGAACTGCATGTGTCAATCAAGATTCGACGTACATCATTTCCTCCTATTGATGCCCCTATCATCACGACATTTTCATGAGATCCTGCAATATCTCTCAGGTCATCCTCATTGAAAACTATAAAATAAGCTGGAGTTTGGTATAGATGTATGGACATACTTCCATCCATTTGGGTGGTCAAGCTGTTGATATGCCTCTTTCTTGAACAACTGGAAGGTGCAGTTATAGTGTCTCCCCCAAATATTGTTAAAGACTCAAAATATTTAATCAGACAAAAAATAATAACAGTCTTGTCCATTACCACCTATACTCGATTCCGACTTAGATCCGGATTAAGGTACTCAAAATCTACATCAAATATTTCAGTAATCACCATGATGTCCTCCTTCCAAGATGTTCCATGAGTTACCGAAAGGGTAGTTCATTGGCACTGGATGGTGTATTATTTGGCCTGCTTCCCCTTTATTTTCTAGCATAAGCCCCAAATTTCCCCCTTTTAATGAGATTATGCACCTTTTGTTTCAAGGCTATGAAATCATGGGTATCATGTCCAATGTTATTATGATATTTACGGAAACGGGTACTTTGGTTTTCTTTAGGAGATTGTAATGCGGTCGGCTTTCTAAAGTGTACCTCATTTTTAGTTTTGTCATATATCATAGCCACATTTTTTCCTAGCTCAGCAAACCACTCAGGTTGAACCCAAGATCCCCTTTTACTTATGACTTGTTGGTTCTGATTCTGGCTAGATTGATTCTACCTGGGCTGATGAGATCCCTATCTAGTTTCCTTCGATCCATAACTGGATTGGGCAGTTGTTTGAGGTGTTGATGTGTAGTTGTGGATCTGATCTAGCGAGGCACTCTGGATTTCTTAGTCTCTTTAATATTAATTTGTTTTCCCACTTGATTTAACAACTCTCCAAAGGTCATAGCTTTCTTTCGGGTCACAGAATCAGCCAAGTTACCAGATTCAAACCCTACCTAAGAGAGACAATTGCCACTTGTTCTAAGAAATATGACAACCCATTATTTTGTATTAAAAAACCTGCTAATATATTCATTTAATAACTTGTTCGGTTCCTGGGCGCGATGGATGATTGTATCACCATTACCCTTCAGCTCATTGCTTCCAATTAATTGCCTCCGGAAAGCAACCCAAAATATGTC
The DNA here is from genome assembly GCA_036936605.1 of Limnanthes douglasii subsp. nivea. Classification (NCBI taxonomy): domain Eukaryota; kingdom Viridiplantae; phylum Streptophyta; class Magnoliopsida; order Brassicales; family Limnanthaceae; genus Limnanthes; species Limnanthes douglasii. The sequence goes on from JAUPFV010000003.1 coordinate 89,994,842, forward strand.
AAAATGTTTTATAGATCCCTAAGGGAGACTCGTATACCATTTGAGGGCACTTACCTTGAAGGTTTGAGAGAAATCCTTACACAGCAACCCATCATCATCAAAGTTCATCATAAATTTCTTAAATTGCTCAAGGTGATTGTCTATATCTTCAATCCCATCATACTTTTCCATCTTGGAACTATCAAATCTTTTAGAAAGATGTCCGAAGAGTATTTTTGAGGATAAATATGGTTGTCTCCAATTTTGGCTACGACTAAAAACAGTATCCTCATTTGGAGTAATAAAAATACATGGTTTGGACTGGAAAGCAAAATGATCAAGTAGCAAACGGTCAATATGTTGATCATCTAAACCCTTCATTTTCCTTTGATACTTTTTGAGCCCACCATGTATGTCCATTTTTCTTGAATGCTTCTTAGTCAACCTTATTTTCTTCTTTAATCGTGTTTCATCACTACTAGATGAGACTGACTCTTCAAGCTCTACATCATTAGAGGAACTGTTAGAAGAATCCGATGTGGAACTCTCCGTCTGCTTGGATCGATGCGTTTTCTTGGAGCTGAGATGAGTCTTTAGGGACTGCTCATTTTCACCAGGATTATCAGTATGGTGAAGTGCTAATGCACCAGATTTTTCTTTAACTCTTTTTTTTGCTTGTTTCAATACCTTCAACGCCTCAATTTTAGCCCTTAATTGATCACGCTCCTCAATAGTGTACTCATTATTTTCTTTCGCTCCTCCCACCTCTGGAAGTTGAGTATTCTGTACATTTAGATCCATCGAATAAGTTTTTTATTACTAGTATTGAATTTGCAATTCAGGCACCGTCATCTCCAAATGTGGTCGCCAATTTGGTGTAGTTTATATCTGATCAAAAGGTATTTTAGGAAAGAGTTTCAGGAATTTAATATTTTGAGTGAAAAGTAGAGAGATAAAGAAGGTGTTTACTAGCAGTAAATTTTTATCACCATCATAAATGAAAGTTGTTGGTATTTATACTTGTTTAACGGCATGTGGGCCTTCCAGGTCGGATCGTGGGCTTGGGTCAAGTTTAAGAGCCCATAAACCCAAAACAGGAAATGACTAGCAACCACGTGAGTCACGGTTCATTTTTTTGTACTGTTCGGTGGGGCATGGTATTGAATATATCCGAACAACCCTTTAGATATATACAATAGTTAGTGTCAAAGAATTCCGATCTCATCTGAGAACACCAATATATTAAGGCTTTGGCTAATCTGGTTATAATATGATAATTATCCCCAATTATAAGTCGCCCCATTGCAATGTTAACCGTCCCCAAAAAAATTCCAAATACCCCCGACAGATTTACTAAGCCATAACTCTAATCTCTAACAATCCGCAAAACAAAAACAACTCCAAACTTCTTCCATCTCCCTCACCATAGCTCAAAAACCCAAAATCACAAAACAAAAATCTCCGGCTAACTAAAAGGCTTCTTTTACAACTCCAGAGTACTATAATCCAACAAACACAACAAATAGGTAACGGGAAAAAGTAAGAATCAATTTTTCTTATTTTTCCTTATATTTAGTTTTAATGGTTTTTGTAGATTTAGGCTATATATGGTGTTCTAATAGGTAAATATATGTTTATGTAGGTGTTGAAAGTCATATGTTGCTGTTAGATGACTAGATTTGTGTTTAGAATTACAGTTTTTAGGGTTGGATTTGAGTTGAAAATAGGTTTTTTCGCGCAGGTGTTCTTGGTCCCCGCTGGGTGAGAACTTCTCATCCGATGGGGAACCATATTTTTTTCTAGAAATTTCATGTTCCCCATCGGGTGAGCCTGGGTAGCCTCAGTGAGGAACCTGTTGTTTTCCTTAATGATTTGACATGTTCCCTGTCGGTTCTACCCAAGATCACCCGACGGGGACCTAATTGATTACAAGTTTTAACACCTTTTTTGTCGCATGCAGGAAATATTTAGACATGATAAAGAGAAGGGGAAAAAATTTTACGACCATCACTTCCAAGAGTGGCCCGTGGGCTTATAGAATCCAAGGAGAAGGAAGAGACGGAAGTCCCCGAGCTACCCGCGCGTAGCTAAGAGGGTCCAACCGATCCGGAGGGTTGGAGGGACCTCTTGGCGCAAAAGAGTATTATTATGTTCCCCGACTATATGCACCATGAGGCCTACTTTCACTTTCGCGCACAGCGTAAATTCTTTAATTTACGACTTAAATAGTTAGTTTGTTACTTGAACTAATTTTTGTGTATGGTATATTGATGTTTTTTTTCTTTGTTTAGTCTCTTTCGGGCATCACGGTCTAGTCCAAATACAGACTACTAGGTCAATGAGACCTTAGCAAATAACAAAGGATGAAGGCAATATTAGAAGGTACTCCGTTCTGGCCACTTATGCGCCACTTACCAGAATTCAATTTGCACCCGTAGTTGGAAGAGGTATTCGTTAAAAGGTGGCACCAACAGACTAAAATATTCCAGTTTTCATTTTTATTCGGTGAGATGACTATCATGATGGATGACGTGTATGTGATTACTGGCCTCCCAGTTGATGAGATAATTCTCGACCCCTTCAGGACCGAGACGATAGATCAGACGTACACTCGATATGCCCAGTTGTTGGGAGTTTTGGCCGAATTCGTGCAACTAGAGATTGAGGCGCATGATAGGAGTGGGTTCAGTCTTCGATGGCTAAATGAGATGTTTTCGGGAGTCGAGTATCTAGATTCGAATGTTGCCCTTACTACAGAGATGACGAAGCAAGATGCTCGTGCGTACATCTTTTTCTTTCTCGAATGTACCATATTTACCAACACGAGCCAAAAAAACATCTAGTGCAAATTTATCGTTCATCTCAAGCACTTGAAGAAGCTTGATGAGCTTGCATGGAGTATATGCGCGTTGACTTGTATCTACAAGAGTTTGGGAGGCATTTCAAAACATTTCTTGAAGAGTTTGGTGGGTTTTTCATCTTTGTTGGAATATTGGGTGTATGACCAATTCTCTACCTTCCGGGTTACGGTGAATAGCGATTGTAGCCCAACCGAACCGAAAATGCTATCGTAGTTGCCAAAAACACTTACCGCGCCAACCACTCGTAAGAAATAGTATTATGGTGACCTCCTCGCGGCTCAAGAAGATACGAATGTAAGTGTATTTGTTTACGTCATCGATTAATATATGTGTTTTTATTATATGTTCATATGTGTGTGTTGTTGTTTATTTACATGTTCTTTTCAAGCACTATGTTGATATGCGTGCAGTATTCTCGAAGCAGGAAATAGGGTTATATCGCAGCCTCATTACGCTTATGTTTGTTACCGAGGCATACCACCCAGACCGAGTGATGCGGAAGTTCGTTGGGTTCAAGAAAAGCTCATGGCTCCCCTTACCACTAGATCTGGTATAACACGAGGTGACAATCTACGTTATGCTTTTGAGGGTAGGCATCAGACCAACTGGATGAAGCACTTATTCATGATTTATAGGTATTCACGGCGGTTGGAAACAAGCAATTGGACATTCTCCCTTCAGTATGAAGCGTACGTGAAGAAATATGGTTGATTTAACATCACCTGTCGTATCCTAAAGGAGCAATCCGCGATTGATATGGTTAACATGATAAATCATGTTCGTTCGCTCGACGATAGTCCGGACAATCTCATGTCATTTTCTAGGAAGGTGCTTCAAATCACAAGTTCGTGGCTTGCTATTATGATGGGCTTGTTGATTGTTTATTTGTTTTTTTAGTTATTCGAACAATGTCTTTGTTCGAATAATACAAGTCCAATACGTAACGTAGATCAACACACACAAATTGAAATAAACATCTAATATAACATACGTAATTCAAACTTAAAACTAAAATCGATCAATATCCAATAAAAAAATCGTAGCATAGCGTGAATATGCTACGATTTTTTTATTGGATATTGATCGATTTTAGTTTTAAGTTTGAATTACATATGTTATATTAGATGTTTATTTCAGTTTGTGTGTGTTGATCTACGTTACGTATTGGACTTGTATGTTTCGTGAACTCTTTATGGAGGGTTAAGAGTTAATAGATCTAATAGGTTTTGAAAACTGCCTCTTCCCATCGGGTTAACAGTTGTCAACTCGTGGGGAACTTTTCACCAACCGGCTGGAAATCATTCAATCGCAGGATGATGATTTCCAGAAACACTACCAAACTACCAATTTTAGTTGTTCCCCGGCCCCGGCTGCTCAAGAATTATAAACTGGCGATTGAAAATCCACCTGCCGGCTGATAAAGTTTTAGCCACCGGAGTCGGTATAATACTCAACCGCCAGTTGTAAGTATGCGATCCAGCGGTAGAGTACCGACGGTTGAATAAATACCAACCGACGGGTAATTTCTCAACCGTCGGGTGAGAAATTACCCACCCCTGGGTGACTATTATACAGTTGGAGATAATTTCCTATTAAAAAATGGTCTCCATCCCCGGTGGTTAGAAAAGTTTCAACCGACGGGGAATATACAAACCGTCGGTTGACAATATACACCCCATCGGGTGAATATTCTACACTTGGAGACTATTTCCTATTAGGATATGGCCTCCATCCCTGGTGGGTGGATAATATGCAACCGGCGGGGAGATTTTTACCCGTTGTTTGATATTATCCCACCTGCCGGTTGAGGATGTCCCAACCGGCGGTTGGATGCTGTTTTTAAGTCTTTACAACATTCCCATCAAACCTTTATTTTATTCCCACTAACTTTTTAGAGATTTCCCGCCTATACAAGTAGTAAAACCACGCTATAACATTATACATTGAAACAATAAGAACATGTGATTCGAATTGGAATGTGCACGAAGATGCAAACCTCCTAAAAGATTTTGACATTGTGACATGCACGATGCTGGAGGAGACTCCTGGTTTTGTCGATGCTGTTTTATTCATGATGTACTTAATGTAAGGTAGGGAGGCATCGTATCCGAGATGTATGATGCCCCGACCATGCGGACGTGAAGAAGTGGCTGACTGGTTAGCTTACCTGAACACCGTTCCAACTATACTGTTGGAGTCACTACCTTACGAAGTCCAACGCGAAACCCGCGATGTATTCAGTGTATCGTTTCAAAGTGCTACTACGAAATAGATGCTGGAATGTGTGATGCATAACCTGCAAGAGAAAGCGGACGCGATAGCCACCGACGTTAGAACTAACCCAACTACTAAAGGAAGTAGCGAGGATGAGGAATATACTTTTGAGAAACACTTCGAGCATGGATGTAACTATCCATCGCCATAAAACTGAGTCTGATATGTCAACTTTGTCTAAAATCTATCTATCTATTTTCGTTGTTTGCATTTGTATTTCTAATTATGTAATGTCTTAATTTCATGTGTAATGTCTTAAATTAATGTGAACCACCAATTAAGAAGTGGAAGTCTTAATGTATATAAGATAAGAGTAATCATAAACTAAAAAACATACAACTTTTAAGCATGAAAAATTGTACGTATGGTACAATGACCGAGTGATGACCTAGTGCACAAACAAAAGCGGCTAAATCAGTTACTTTGGGCTACACTTTTTAAGCTCTTGGTAACTCTTGCAACGAGAGAGAATCAGTAATGCCCAATCTTTTGCTTTTGGTGAAAGCAACTTTAAGCAACAAGGATGTATCCTCGCATATGGGACCTTCGCCCTAATCCCAAGCTACAAAATGAAAACATGATAAAATGGATGTTAAAAGGTTTAAATTAACCGTCAATGTAAAAAAATACTTACGCTCACAAAGTGGTTGGTGTTGACCCAACCCAATCCAATTTCCAGCTGGTTTGGCATCTAAGGGGTTGTAACTCTTAACGAGAGAAAAGTAAAGTCAACATCCATACTTAGATACTGTCCTACGAAGTGGAGTACGCAATTAAACACATATGGGATCGCGACTCTCATCTCGGGCATGGACATCCAATGATCGATAGTAGCCACATCGCTAGAACACTTCATACGCTCCACAATATCTATCAAATCCTCCACGCTTGTAAATATCTTCACGTACACGGAAGTGTAATCCATGAGCTCATTATATAAGGAATCTCTATCAACCTCCACCCATCTTGTTGCTCGTTCAAGGCAAACACAATTGAGTGGTACCTGAAGTGGCCATCAAATGTAACGTCCGTAATGAATGATATGAAAGGACTAACATGGATAGGGAATTGGTTTGCGTATTCTTTGGGATATACCAAACTTTCCTTAACCGGTATCGTAGATCTTGACCTACAACCGATCGTTCCGCTAGAAAGCATCATCCAATTTGCTTGCGTTAGAATAATGCTACCTTTCTTCGAAGTGGGGGCACTTTCCTAACCACGTTTTGGACCCGATATTTATTTTCTTTTACGCGAGTTTGCGATCGGAGTTTGAACGTTTTTTCAAATGATGGTGAACTAGATTTTTCGGAATCTAGCACATGCTCCGAGAAACATTTGTAGCATTTAGTGGATAATTTAGATGCGATAACAGACAACTTATGTTTGGAAAGTGGACGACCGCACACTTTTTGTTTCACCAATGGCTCCAATAGTGAAGTTTTTTTGGGATGCACGACTATAAACCATTTTTTATGAACATGTTTTATGCGTTCTTCGTCATTGGAGTCCATGACATCGCATACTAGTTTCTCGATTTTTGTTTCCAAATTCTTGATCTTTATGAGATTGGTACAAACAAGAATGTCTAACCTCTTCCAATGTTCGTGAAATAAATCTATAGGCACCTCTAAGCCTTGGGCAACAAAGTTGTAGATATCATGCGCGCAAAGCTTACCGTGTGTAGTTCGTATCGCAAAACCGCAAGGCATGCCATCAACAATTATCATGTTGTGAGCACAGTCTACTTCTTCGGAAAAAAGTTTCAAAGCATAGTGGAAGATGTTGTTTTATATTACCGTACACAATGTGCGTGAATTTATGTATGGCTAACAATCGGCTCTTTTCAAAGGATCCCTTGATGTCCCCGTGCTGCAATTTGATCAAAGTACGCAACTTCAACAAAAAAGACTCCAATTTACCTTTGCTCGTAGCGATGAAATTCCTGAGGCTCAAATGAGCGCTCTCCACGCGGTTTGTGGTTTGGTTACCAAACTGCATCCATTTGTTAGTTCTCAACGTGACAAACTTATCACCATACGACCCTAACCAACTTTTGATATATTCAATTGCTTTCGGATACTCTTTGAAGTCACAGTGAAATTCCGACCAATAATCATTGTATGTGTTATCTATTTCAATGACATTTAGAAAGGTCCGTAGCAAATCCAAACTAACTCGATGCACGAAGAAAAGCTCACGTATGGTATTGCTTCTGTCTTCGGACTTTCTATGGATTCTTAATAGTTTAACCTCTTTGGTCACCAAATAAGTATTGGAATTGCGTCCGACCGCCTTTCTCGATTTTCAAGTGTTTTAGGTAAGCGTTGTACACGGTGCACATTCTTAGAGTTCAATTTTTTTACTCCCTCGAGAATGCCATGAGGACAGGATCCCATTTTTGTAGAACTAACTACAAAATCCATCCTTTCTTTGTTTAATCATCCCAAGTACAAATAAAATTCTTTGTAGGATATAGTATTGTGATTGTGAACGCTGCATGTGACCTCTAAGCCCTATAAATCATCATCTACCTTCTTTCCTTTAAGGGTGAAAGGGAATCCAAATTTTTTTGTACCGTTAGACTTCCTCTTAAGATCCTTCGAATCGACCAATTTTGTGTAATTTATGAATCTTATGCACATAAAAATGATTCTCGGAGTTTTTTGAGCAACTCTATCGCGACGATGTAATATAACCACAAACTCATTTCCTATCGCGGTTTGCTTAACCAAATTAATCAATTCTTGTTGGGTGTAGTGATATTTTGTGTCGAACAAATGACTATAATCAATGGAGCAAGGGTCTAACATTATCTCCTCTTTTACCATGCAGGAATCATTTAACTCTTCCTCCTCTTACATTCATCGAGCATAAATGATGTCAGAACTTGGTTTTCAATTGAAAATGTGAATTTGCACGTCTCGACCCAGCGATTGACTAATTCTCAACCCCTAGGGAGGTTTCCACCCGACGGTTGAAAATTACAAAACTGACGGATGAGAATAGGTCCCTTGCCGGGGGAAGATCCTAAAACTTAATAAAATGGTCAATAAGTATGGGGACTCACATTCGTTGGGGATGATTTCAACCGCCGGGTGAAAATTTCTACAACGACGGTTGATAATATTGCAACACTTCGGAACCTAACACTTAACAAATTTAATATTTTCAAAAAATATGCCTACTAATGCCCTGTGGGTGGAATCCATTTCCCCGACGGGTGAACGTTACTTCCCCAACGAGTGGACATGGTCTCGCCCTGTGGGGTGGGTTCCTATATCTAAAAGGATTTCAACACTCCCCTGCCGGGGAATAAGGCATCAACCGGCGGGGAAACACAAATTCAGTTCTTTCCAAATTGGGAAGAACTACAAAAATTCAATTTTTTTAACAAATTGGTTAGAAAGACGATATTGTTATGGAGTTTCATGGTCCCCACCAATCTTCTTCTCACCTAAATCCATCCGAAAATCAATTGGTTTTTTTGATTTTTTTCAGAGGTTTTAGAGTTTTTGAGGTGTTTTAGAGTTTTTGAGAGGTTTTAGATTTTATTTGAAATTTTGTTAAGTTTTGTGTATAAGAAGGAGATGAGGAGGAGTAAGTTTGTGTTTTTTCAGTTTTTGTTAAGTATTCCTAAAAGCTACTAAGTGGCCCCAAAAAATCTACTTGGTCAAAAGGTAATATGGTAAATAGTTGATAATTAAAAAAGATTCCAAAAAATAGGGTTGGTTAACATTAATTGTGACGAGATTTAGCCAAAGCCATATATTAATTAGAGAGACTAAGATACTATTTTAACATTAATTATGAAGACTAAAAGATTCAACAAATAATTAAGGTCATATTATGAAAGACTAAAATAATCAACATATCATTAATGTCATTATTATTATTTATTTTTAATGTCTAATAAAAGATTAGCCTTCTATACATAAACAATAAACGAATTTTTTTATTTATTTTCCTCTATTTTTTAACATGGTATCACAGTTACTCTTTTTGTACTCTTACTACTTCATTACCGTATTAAATCTTCCAAACTATGTTTGTGGGGACCATATGAGCTCATGCAGTGCCTTCCGAAGCAAACGTACTTAATATTTTAGAAACCCATCAGAGAATTTCGGTGGAGCCTCCATATATACTTCTTTTTTCAAGTCTCCATGAAGGAATGCATTTTTACATCGAATTGGTGAAATTGCCAATTTTGTTTGCTGCAACCGAGAATTCAACTCGATTTTTGTCTATATTTAATAATGGATAAATTTTAGAATAGTAAATTCTCTAAGTTTGTGTGTATCATTTGCCACAATTTGAGCCTTGTATCACTCTATGGTTCTATCAGGTTGGGGTTTGATAATGAAAACCCATTTACATCCGACTGGTTTTTTTTCTTGGTGGAAGTTTGCATTTCTCCCAAGTATCATTCTTTGCAAGGGCATCTACTTTGACATTCATGACCAACATTCACTCTTTTTTTTGTTTCATGGACAGTTTTTGGAATTTCATAGGTGTAAGGAATTATAGTAAATACCTTGGCCTCTTCTAACATGCTTTGTCTATCCAAGTTTCCTATAGGATATCTGCTGGCTCGAGGAACATGTTTTGGTAAATAAGGTGTAGGTGGGACTCCACGATTATTCATGTGAGGTAAAATATATCTACTTTCTTCGAGCACTTCTACACCAGTGTCAACATTTGCATAATCATCAATTAAAGTAGAAACAATTGGACTAGGTGGTTCACCCCCTCAAACACGAGGTTGGGTACGGTAGTAGAAATATGACTCAAAAAATATGCAATCCATAGTGACATAGATCTAATGATTAACTAGATTATAACACTAATACCCTTCTTGATGAAGTGCATGGCCCACAAAAATGCATTTTATGGAATAAGGATCAAGTTTGGATTTATCACCCTTTGGAACATGAACAAATATAGAACAACCGAAAATACGAGGTGGGAGAGTTAGGGTATGTCATATTTTTGCTTGGGTTTCTAAGATTTGAAGTTGGGTTTTATGGCCAAATTTTTTTATTGGTAAGCGGTTAACTATATAGGATGATGTGACAATAGCTTTATGCCATAAATGTTTGGGAACATTAGACTCAATCATCATAGCTTTAGTCATTCCAAGAAGAATTGAATTTTTTCGTTCCACAACTCCATTTTTATAGTATTTTTGGGCAAGAGGTTTGATGAATAAGGCCATTTTTTTGAAAATGAGTTCTCATATGATTGTTAACATATCCCTTTCTATTATCAGACTAAAGAATTTTGATTTTTTTAAATTGGGTTTAGATAATTTGAAAAAAATGAACAAATTTCTCATACACTTTATATTTATGTTTGACAAAGTATATCCAAGTCACGCCCAAGAAGTCATCAACAAATAACACAAAATATTGAAAACCATTATTATTAGAGTATGGTGCATGCCTCACACATCTGAGTGTACCAAAGAAAACATAGACTTAACCCGAGTATTACTTGGGCTAAAATAAGTTCAATGACTTTTTGCTTATAAACAAGTTTCACATGACAAATGAGCATCATTAATATGAAAAAAGACAGGAAATAAAATACGAATATAACTAAAAGAGGGGTGACCTAAGCGTCGGTGCCACAACCAATTTATCTATTAGATGTCCCAAGAGAAAGTAAGATTGTTCACTGATGAACCATTTTATCAACATGGTAGAGACCTCCACGCTCAATACCACGCCCAATGATGAATGTCATGAAAAAGACAAAGCCGAGGATATATCAGTACTGCATAATTCAATCCATTTGTTATACGATTAAAAAATAAGAGTTTGCAAGATAATGATGAAACATAAAGGGCTAAAAGTCATGTCAAGTCACCGATGTTTGACCTCTGTTGCATTCGTGCCACTAAGTTTCATTCGTCCGCAAAACGAGTCATTGATGTTTCAAATCGTTGCATTCTTGTCACTGGTGCGTGCAAATTAACAGGAGGCTGACATGTGTCATCCCAATGTACCCTCCACTAACCATATACGGTCACCCATTAAATCCTGCCTAAAATACCCTTATTTATTAACTTTTACTTTTTACTTTTTATTTTAACTTTTTTATTAAACTTTATTTACTTTATTTATTTTTATCTCAAAAATTTATTTTATTATTTTTATTAACTGAATCCATTTATATATTAAATGGGTCTATTTGATATTAGATTTAATATTTTTTTTACTAGATTATATATATATATATATATATAACAAACCACACGCCATATATTATATAAATATGACTTTTTAGCTTAACTTTTACTTATTTACGACGCATTTACTTTTTAACTAGATTATATATAGAAAGCCCGATATAATATACATTATATAAATGTAAAAATAATTATCTAATTCAATTAAAATTATTTTCTCTATAAACAAACAATTCCTTACTTTTACATAAAAAACTTTGTTTCTCTCATTTTCTCACCCTCCTACACTCATTTTCTTTTTTTTAGTAGATTTTTGATCCAATCAAGATTACCAACTCGTCTTTATCAACAAATTTTACTTATATTCAACCGCTTCCATCTCCGGTGACTACGCCGATCAACCTCTTGTTTACAGACGAGAGTGTTATTTTGATTTTGGTTCAATTTTTATTTAAATATTTTAAGTTCAGTTTTTTATGTTATATTATTATTCAAATTGTATGTACTTGTTTATTTTAATAATATAACGACTTTTTTATTGGTTAAATTTAAGCACTTTTAATTTATTACAACATAACTAATTAGAAGTTGGCACATAATGAGTATAAGGGTCGTGTCACTTACACGCTGCACTGTATGAGAAATTAAAATTTATCTAAGTAGTAGTTGATGTTGGAATATATTTATTTAATATATTTATAGACTAACAATAATTTGGACCGACATGCTAAATAAACATATTCGATTATTGTCTTAAGGAAGTCCAAATTAAAAGTAGTCGAGTAAATTATTTAATTAACTAAATTGGACCTATGGGTAAAAAGGCGTTATGGGCTCAAGTGTGGTAACCGGGTTGAATTTGGGCACTGTGATGAAGAGGGCCCAAATCTCAACACTTAAGCGTGAATTAATAAATCAGGGATATAAATTGAATTATCAATTTATTGGGTTATGATCCCGGACACAACGAAGTAACAAAGGATAGGCTTTACAATGTTGGGCTTCACCTTGTAAAATCTATAAATAAGGGGCTAGGTTTAGGTATTTCATGACTCTAAACCCTAATCAGAAATACGGCCGCTTCCTTAGTGTCTGGAAACTTTTCCTTCTTCTCTAATCTGATTCTGCAGGTCTCTTAGTTTCATAAACGGAATCGCCAGAGAACGTGGAATCGCTAAAGAACGTAAAAGAACGGTAGAGAATACTAGATGGATAGCAGCAGGCAAACCCGTAAGTATTCTTGATTTTCTATTTCTTCTATAGATGAATCTAGCAAAGGGTTTTATTATTTTTCCGCGATTTGTTATATGTTATTTGATGCGATTTCGGATAATATATAACAGTTGACAATACGATTATTATTATTATTATTATTGTCATGAATTGATAAGTTGTGGCATGTACTCCATAGTTTATTACTGGTTATCATATGAAATGATAAGGAAGTTTGAGTTATATGTAAAACAACAACGTTATATAATGCTTATTGTGCTATGTACTCTAATACATGTGATGATCCAAGTTAAAGATTTGAAGGATATCTAAAATTGGAATGTCTCGTTACATATAGATTTAGAGTATCCAAACTTTTTATTATATAAATCTATTTATTTAAATATAATAAATGATAAGAAAGTTTGAGTTATATGTAAAACAACAACGTTATATAATGCTTATTGTGGTATGTACTCTAATACATGTGATGATCCAAGTTAAAGATTTGAAGGATATCTAGAATTGGAATGTCTCGTTACATATAGATTTAGAGTATCCAAACTTGTTGTTATATAAATCTAATTATTTAAATATAATAAATCTATAGTTTATTGGATTTATGAATAACAAGATATGTGGTATCATGGATATTTATAATGTGAATAACACTCCAATTGATGTGGATATAGAAGAAGAGACCATTAATCTGACACTTAAGTTATTGGCTTTTATGGATCCATCAATCTGACTCATGAGATAAAGCTTCGATTACATGGTTTGGAGCCACATATAGGCTCAATTTTTTTGAAATAGTTATCACAGGGTTTACCAATGGGGTCCTATGAGGTGTCCCCCGAGGGTTCCGGTTTTGGCTGGAAATTTTGATACGAGTAGGTCAGTTTTGGAACTCTTTATATTTGAAGGTTTTTCAATTTATTGAACATCCTCGCTATCTTTCTTTTTTTTCCTGAAATGGGTAAATTAAGTCACGAGTCGCTGAAAAAAGTTCATTTACCACTATCACCCTCTGTGTCTCGGTAGGAGCATTCGACCCATGAGTTTCTTCGACCAATCTATATATTTTCTTTGGCACAAAATTGATTTAAGAGAAAAAGAATAAATGAAATATTACTTTGATTGTTGGGGGTTCCTGAAGTGAGCAAAGGACAACTCGATATTCGAACGATAAAACCAAGAAAATTGTCTGGTCAGAAATCAACCAAGCACTTAGCCTATTAAGGTAGGAAAACTTGTGGTTTTTAAAAATACTTCAAACTATTGGTCTTCAGACTTAGTGAAGATCTTATATAACCCTAAATTATATGTAGGTTTTGGCTGTGGTGCGGACTGACGAATAAAAAACTACGACAATCGGAGATAGTAACAGAATTCACGTGTGAGAAGCCGTAAGACCTTTAATAATCATGCATATTAAAAGACTTGGCCAAAACATAACATATGGCATGCAAAAAACATGTTGGAAAATTAATTAATGCGTGAGACTATAAATTCCCTAAAAGTGTTTTATAAATTCGAGTTCAAGCTTTTATCTAGACTATTTCATGAATTTAAGTTCAAGCTTTCGTCTCAAGCACCTCATGAGCTCAAGCTCAATATTTCATCTCAAATGCCTCATGAACTCAAGCTCAAACTTACATCTCAAACGTCTTAAATTCATGTTCGATCTAGGGTCGAAGTTCACTTAGAGTTTATGCCATAAACAAACTACACTTTATTCTTTATCATATGTCACCACATACTAATAGCTTCTTAAAAATATATTTTTTCAAATGAAGTTTGGATATAATAAGAGAGATAAATCAACTCATCTCTTTAAAATAACACCACATATTTAATCCATTTTGAAAGTTTTTGTATTCTTTTTAATTGAAACTCATGAAGACTAAAAAAAAACTATTAATAAAAAAATAATTAGTCGCATGGTTATCCGTCTTTGAACCGGATCGTATTGTTCGATGTGTAAGACAAATCCAATTGAGTTGCGTATTTGTGGAGGCTATGAGCGGAAAAGAATCATAAACAATACTATAAATGTAACGTATCAATTTTCTAAACTATGTGAACTATTATTATTTCATCTTAGATTTCGGCTATACATTCTCTGTAGAAAAAAAATTCTAAAAAATTTTGCTCTTAGGATTGGAACATCAATACATTATACATGTATTGTACATAAACCAAAACAACCCGCCTCTTAAAATATTAAAGACCGAAATCCGAAGAAGTAAAACACGACGGACTAAATAGCGGCATAAATAGTGGTTCAAAGTATTGGCTTAGCAGTTAATTCCCACTCTCTCCACTTTGTCTCTCTCTACAAATCCATCTCTGTTCATTAAATTAAACCCCAAGTTTCACCAACTCCACCTAAACGCTTCATTCTCTCTACTACACTTATACTCACAAGTTTCCAATTGCTGAAAATTCGAAACATCATCATGCCTGGAGAACAAGAAGATCTTGAAAACAGAGTGTCCAAAAACAGAGGACCAGCAAACGTCAATCCGCACACGCCCTCTTTATCCCATATGGCTGACGACACTGAAAATATTTCAAGATCATGGCTCGTTCCATTGTTTGTCGTCGCAAACGTCGTCGTTTTCTTCGTTGTTATGTACTTAAACAACTGTCCTGAACAGAACCACCCTGGTTCGGTCAGAGGAAATTGTGTCGCCAAGTTTCTGGGCAGGTTATCGTTCCAGCCGTTAAAAGAGAATCCTCTCTTTGGTCCTGCTTCTCACACGTAAATTATCTACTATTAGTATTTGTTTATTGACATTGATTAGCTGATATATTATAAATCCTTGTAAACCTTGGAACTCATGTTTGCGTTTTTGAGCATTTTGGTTATCATAAGAAAGAGCTACAACTTATTCATTGGTTGTAAGCTTTTGGCTCAATCATGGGTCATAAATTTGGGTCTGGTTCAGTTTAGTTACTTTTTTCGATATGTAATTGAAAAGGTTGGAGAATCTAGGAGCGCTTAAATGGACAAAAGTCGTAGCAGAACAGGAAGGATGGAGGCTACTCAGTTGCATATGGTTACATGCCGGTGTAATCCATCTTCTCGCAAACATGCTAAGCTTGATATTCATTGGTATTCGCCTAGAGCAGAATTTCGGGTCTGGTATGATATGACACACTTTTCGATTATATTTCCAAACATTAGTTTCTTGAAAATTAAGTATATTTATACTGGCAGTGCGGATCGGGCTTATCTACCTCTTGTCTGGAATCGGTGGCAGCGTACTTTCTTCGTTGTTTATTCGCGGTACTATCTCAGTTGGTGCCTCTGGTGCTCTTTTCGGCCTTCTTGGATCAATGCTAGCTGAACTAATCACAAATTGGACGATTTACACGAACAAGGTCTATTGACTAATCTCTATTCTTTTATAGCTTAAGGTTGTATCTTAACCCTGTGTTGCTTTGGTATAGGTTGCAGCATTGATGACTCTTTTACTCGTAGTGATGCTTAACCTCGCTATTGGAATTCTTCCTCACGTTGATAATTTTGCACATATCGGTGGATTCCTGACTGGGCTTTTGCTCGGATTCGTTTTGTTGCCTCGGCCTCAGTTCGGATGGGATACTCCTGCCGGTGCTCGTCCCAGGTCTAAATACAAGACCTACCAGTATGTTCTGTTGGTGGTTGCTCTTGCTCTTTTGGTTGTAGGGTACGTGTCAACACATTCGTATAGTTTTTGTTAGATTGTAGCAGTGGTTAATTTTGACTGAGCATTAATTTGTATTTTTTGATGCAGATTCGCAGTTGCGTTGGCGATGGTGTTTCGGGGAGTGAATGGATATGAGAAATGCCATTGGTGTCATTACCTTAGTTGTGTTCCTACCTCTGGCTGGAAGTGCGATTAAGAACTTTGCTGCTTTAACTCCCTAATTAGTTTCTGTTGCTTTCCATTTTTTTAAAAATATTCTAGAGTTTGAAAACTATATTCTTCCTTTTAGTGTTGTTGGATGGTCCAACTTGGATCTTGTAATTTGCTTTTGCTAATACATTTTTGATTGTGTTGCTGCATGAAGAGTGTGCTTGTGACTGAAAACAAAAGATCAGTGGATCTAAGTAAGCTACTATTGAACCATAATTGTATGAGAAACGAGTGTGAGCGTAAAAATGAGAAAAAAAAAACCAAATTTGGCTTCGCCCGGGTTCGAACCGGAGACCTTCAGTGTGTTAGACTGACGTGATAACCAACTACACCACGAAACCATTTTGTGAGATAGTTTGTTAGTTTTCTTATGTATAAGCACAACTACCGGATCTTGTGTGGAAAAGTGCTAGTTTGAAGGTAAATTCTTCCTTAAAATAGATGTGTAAACAGCTTAGAACACAAAACTTTTAGAGGTTGAGTATGTTGGGTATTAAATTTAAGTGTGGCAGCGTGAGGCCGATATTCCAAAAACAAAAAATTGTAAGTTTCCAATCCAATTTCATGAACTTATTATATACATTGTAAATGTAGCCCTCCAAAGTTTCGGCTGAATTTGGAGACGAATTCAAAAGCAAACTAGAAAACTCGGTACTTGAAGAAGTAGAAACTTCATTTAAATATCATGTCCATCACCCCCACACGTTCATCATTTCACACCAACCAACACTTGGATCAGCCAAAAACACTATAAAACATACAAAATTAGTGAACTGAAGAGAGTGTGTTTGTATTTTCAAAATAAGTTGGGTCATAGGTCGTGGTAATCACATTTCCAACATGTTACTAACAACAGCAACAGTAGCTAGTATATTATTATTATCTACCACCATGATGACCACAGTTACCGCAATAGAATGTAGCACGGTGGCAACCCTTTTATCAGCCTGTTCCAGTTACGTAAACTACGGTGCACCTGACCCCATCCCTGGCTCGCCCTGCTGCGACGCCATGTCTATTCTCAATTTAGTTTCGGACTCGAGTGAGGGTAGGAAGCCTGTTTGTAACTGCTTGATGGGGCTCATAACTACATACAACCCTAATGCCACTGCTGTTTCTACACTGTCTGGATTCTGTGGTGTTACTTTGGGATTTACAATTGACCCAAATACCGACTGCAACTCGTGAGTATAATTATAAACCTCTTCTATGTTTTTCTTTTTTGATTTCTGGTTAAGGTTTAACATTAGCTAACAATAAAATTGCAGGATTCCATGAGTATACTCAAACAAAATGCTAGCAGCAGTTTGTCTTGCTAAGAACAAGTGAAGCTTTATCATAATGTTTTCGCGTTTCGCTTGTAACCCTGTCAAGTAATAAATTATATAATTCAGCACTCGATTCTCTTTATTATTTTCATCATATCTAAATACACATCTAATTGTGAACTTATTGTATGATGTTAACAAAGTGAATGTTATCCTGCAACTACTATACACTATCAGTCAGCTAATTACAGTTTCTACTCACTGTTGTTGCAATACCAAGAGAGGAAGTACCACTGGACTGAAAGCTCTAAAATTATCTCAAAATTGCACTGCGAAGTTTAAATCGCTTCATAATCAGATCAAGTCATGTTCTAACCATTTTGTATTACAAAAATATAAATTTAGATTAAAACCATTTCAGTACAATGATAATGTATTTGAAAATTCTAAACAACTTTAATCGTCAACACTCATCTCTAAGAAAAATTACATGAGAATTATGAAAAGAAACTGACATGAGAAAAAATGACAACAGAGCAACTATGATTTGAAGACAACGCGGATATGTCCGTACAATTACTATACATACAATCAATCGGTCATCTAATTACAGTTTCTACTCACTTTCGCAACATTCGAAAAAGGAAGAGTAGCTGAAACCTGGAAAATCACTGAAAATCGGAACAACCAAGTTTAGTCGAACGAAAAGATGACGGATAAGCACTATTTTTTGTTCCATGATACCACCGAGCAATTGAATTATCTGAGTTACTTGCACTATCACCATAACTAAATCTCTCAGACTCAGGCCTTTGTTTTGGTACACTTACCGATCTAACCTTAGCCTGAGATGATTCAGTGTTGGCCATGAAATTTGGGTAACCTGAGTATCCACTAATGTAGCCCCAGGAATACTCGCTTCTAGTGAAAGGACTCCTCCGGTTGCTGCTACTTCCTGGTTTAGACGAGGCAGAGTGCACCTGGGGGCTTCTATCAGCAGTACTTGAATTTTGGTCAGTTTTTCCCAAGAGAAATCTTGTAGAGCCTAACGATAAAACTTCATTTGAGGATACATTTAGGATCGGGTTAGTAACTTTGGCTGGTGATTGTCTTGGAGAGTCCAATGTTTGAGTAACAAAATGGATTTTACGTTGTTGGGATTTCAAGCGAGGTTTCCATGTATCAACCTCAAGAATTTTGACGCTTTTGTCATCGTCGATGTGACGGTGTCGCAGCCGAATCTCTTTGTCGTTGTCCCGGACATTTTCCTCCATCCAACGGTCTAACCAATGAGGACCCACATGTGCTGTTTTGTCTTTAATTATATCTCTCGGGTTTGACTTCGAGCGGTCCTTCTGTATGCACATATACATTAGTCATATCATAGGAGTAATCTTTTTCTCTAACTACCATAGAAGTCTTAATCAAAGGTTGCATCATCTTCCAAAATGTAGTTCGAGCTTAAGACCTTTTAGCACAAATCTTGATTGAACTGGGCTACTTTAAGAATACATTTATAACAGGTCTCACTGAGCTCAAGTTTTTGAGTTTAAAAAGTATACTACCTCTGATTATAAGAATACAATAAAAGCCCTAAAAGAGCTTAGCCAGCCTTTCATGAGTTTGCCAAGCCTAGTACCGCAGAGCTCGGACTAATTGGAGTTTGATAAACTAGCATCAACCAAGCAACCCGAGATTGACCCCTTTAATATTATGAATTTTAACACTAACTCCAAGGTTAATTATAATCATCGAGAATTCTTTTGCTAGTTAGTTGGATATTCATTATAGACCAACCATTTGGATGAGTAGTGATTGACGTGCAAAATACGTATGTAGCTACCATCTTGAAAAAGAGGTGTGTGATGATAGTACAAATACAACTCACCCAATGATTTTTAATTATGTAGAGTGAGCAAGTGGTCCTTCAAAGTTTAGCAGCACATTTTAGGCAATGATGATAATATTAATAACAAACTAAAAAAACTAAAACTAAAACTAAGGTAACTAAGTGCTGTTTAAATTGAGGATTCAGATAGCATAAGTTTTGAGGTCTACTTACGTTCTTTTGGGAGGAAGACCTGGCAACAGAGTGGAAAGATTCCGAACCCGAAGCACGAGTGATTCGAGCTCGCGCTTGAAGCCTGACCAGCGTCTGCATACGTTTAAGCATGTCTGTTGTTTGCTTCCTCACAATGTGACCTCTCACTAGAGCTTGAAGTTTCACCAATGCCTTTAATGCCCTCAAAGCTCTTCTTGCCTTCAAAATTACAACAAATAGTTTAAAGTGTGCGTCCTCAACTTCTCGGGCTAACATTATGTCAATTCATTTGTTCAACCGGAACCAAGTACCGCTATTTACTACTTCTAGGTGTTTTTCAGTAACATCAACTAGAAAAATGGTAACACTCGTGGGACAACGGAAGGGAATATCTTTCTACCATTCCCTTATATCATCCATTCAACCTTCAGTTTATTTTTTTTTCAAAATTTCAATACTTATAAAATGACAATATATCCATATATTCATTATTTTTAACCGGGCATTATGAAAATAAAGACATACCTAAAAAATAGGATAACAGTGTGAAAATAATAGAACTTCTCTAATGACATAAACACAACAAAACTATAGTTTATGGACAGATTAGCAAGGTATCTAACTCTAAAAGAGATCATAATTTTTTTTAACGTAATAGTAGCAACGAGTCATGATTACATCACCAATCTGCCAATACGATATAGCATCTTATACTTTCCACTTTTAGCTATTATTCAGAGGAAGCACGCCGACACTAGATTAGGTACGAGATACCTAAGAAAAACCACTACAACATTGCCAAAGTGTATCATAGTTTTAGTTATCTTATACATAAAGGAACAATGAGAAACCTTAGTTGTACATGCACTAACTTATCTCCATTTGTATATCTTAATAAAATATAGGATGGGAGATAAAAGAGGTTCAAGAAAATTTGCTGTCATGTTTCCTTCTGAATAAAAGGCATCGATACAAAAAACATTCTTTTAGGGATAAGCTGGAAAGTTTTACATACAGATAATTATGAGATTTCCGTATTCTTCCTTATAAAGTACTTGTAATTTTCTTTCAAACTTTTTTAGAGCCAAGCATAGCCTTTAATCATACAAAGCAAAAGCTTGAAGTGTTAGCAAAGTGAAATAACAACTCAAAAACTTGAACTTGCCTAACATCTCTAGCCATTAGCCTGGAGTTAAAGTGACTAGTGGTGCCCACATTGTTCAAAAAAGATTTAAAAGAGAGAAAAGTAATACCCTAATAAAGTAACTACCACTAATGATAGTGATTATACATGGTATAGGAGAAGCCAAGCCAGCTCACTAATGAATGACGCTGGCCCATTAGTTATGTTGCCATCAATGAGCTAATATTGATAGGTGAAACTGGTCCAGACTCTACATGATGCTCTGGTAATACCTTTTGCAGATTTAATTTTTTATATTTTTATGCAACATTTTAGTCCATTTAAAGGATAAGACAATGTAGGTACACAAAACAAGAATTTCCATTCAACAGTTTGCATACAATGTCATCATTCATTTAATGTATCAGGCTAACAGGAGAAAAAAAATAAGATTGTAACTCTTCTAGAAAAGAAATTACAACCTTCAAGTAACAGCAATTAATTTGTGGGATACTTTTGTTGTTCGATATCACTTAGAACATCATCTTGCAAAAAAATTAACCACAAAATAAAGGGGGAAATTTTACGAAGGAAATTGGTAAGAAAAATGGAAAAACTACTCAGTGTAGTGGTGTGTCCGCCAAAAATATTTGAAATCTTGTCAAATTTCCGTCAGGCGCCTCAACAAAAAAAATATATTTCCACCATAAGATGATGAAAAATGCTCAAATTTTGCCAACCAGTTGGCGGAAAAATACTCAAAATTCACCGGCAACTACAAGGAGCAATTTTGGCCTTTTTTTAGCAACTCCCTTTTCTAAATCCATACAATCCACACTAAAAAGTTAAGAATTGGTACAGAAAGCATTCACTATAACATTGTACTATATGGAAGGAGTTTTTTTTAATTAACAAAAACAAATCAATCAAAGAACGATCCTTCATTAGAAAACAGCAGAACCAAACATGACAACATTAAATAAAACAGTATCACTCACACAGCTCAAACTACTCGTACAACAGTACAATGCAGGCAACAAGTCATGTTTCGTGGAGATTAACGTACCCTAATCCGACCTTTACTTCCCAAATCCAGTATACGAAGAGTAAACTTGGTATAAATACTCAGTTTTATAATGAAAAACCACAAAAATATCAGTACATACAACTAAACAGACAGCGAAAACAGATAAGAGAGATTCAATGTATAGATACCAGGAGATGTCTGCCCATTCCATTCCTTATCTTAAGATTTTGGGACCAGTCCTCTTGAAATTCCAAGACTGTAGACAGCATTGGTTTCACTAGGTATAATCTATAGAAGTATCACACTGTTTATGGACTATTTCTTATGATATTACTTAACACATAGAAATAGCTAATTTTATCAAATGTTTAGAAGATGTTTGAAATGTTCAAACTTTTAGAACTACCTCATAAAACATATTTCGTAAAGAATTAAATTTTAGACCTACTACGCCTAACTACCATGACGCATTCGTATTTTATTTAGATGGGTATTCGCAAATGCAGTTTTTATTTATTTATTAACAATCGATTAAGCAATAAAGACCCTAAAAATGTAAGAATTATTACAAGCTAAAATGAATGTTTTTTTGAAAGATTAATTTAACTCACCAGGTAACCTCTAAAACCAGATTGTATACGGACAGCAGCCAAGTACTCCTGCGCCCGTCGGTGGTGGTTCTTACCACCCTTATACACTGAGGAGCCACCACCGCGTCTGCTACTTCCACTAGTGAGCTTGACAACCTCGGCCGCCGCACCAGAAGCCGCTAAAGCTGCTTCGGCAACCGCAGCCGTGGCAGCCGCAACAGCTATAGCGTGCTTATTAGCGTCCAACCCGTCACGAGAGCTCAGAAACAAATTCTCCGACGGGACCGCACTCGAAGGAGATCTAGAGGAACTCCATGTTTTCCTCTCCTTGGAACTCGAAGACTTTTTGGAACCGAAAATTCGCCGGAGAAAGCCCATTTCTCATCGCCGGGAAACCGGAAGGTAAATTTGAAGGGTTCGTATTGAATGAGCGGTTTGATGTGATTGTGAAGTGAATGAGTTGTTGTTTTTTTGTTCTTTCTATTTTCTTGTGGTGGTAATGAAGATGGTGAGAAAGAGTGAAGTTTATGTTGAAGTATGTGGAGCTGACGATTGCGGAGGACGCGAAAACAGGAGAGAGACGCGCGTCTGTTGAGCACGACGGGTTTCAACCATGGGGACCTGCTATTTTTATATACAAGAGACAGAAATTTTCGGAGCTTTGCTTTTTTAATTTTTCTTTTTACTTGTGACGACATGTCTACGCGGCACTTACTCGGATACGAGTTTCTAATTTCATCAAAATGTTGAGTTTCGATATTAATGGATTTCGGAGTGGTAGGTATATTTTTAAGTCTTTCGAATTTGAAATGGTTTGTTCTCCGAATATATATATTGAACAAATAATTTGACGACAATAAACTGTATCATAAAATATAGTATTAGTTTCTATTTTGATTGATAAATTTATGTTTGACAAAATATATTAAAACGATGGTAATCTCAAGGAGACTAACAATTGCATTTATCGATTTTCTCGCTCGTGAGGAAAGAGTGAAAATGTGTATTTGTTGGACCGAGGTGTTTTTTCTTTCTTCTAACCTTTGGGCATTCTTATTTCACTAAAATAGGGAGTTATAATGGTACTAGAGACTATTCATTAGTAAAGGGCCAAAATAAAATAAACAAAAGTTCAAAATCGGAATTCAAACTTTTTTCAATTTTCATCCATTTATTAAGAAATAATTGCAGAGAGATAGCAATCGAGATGCTTAGCACTAAGAGTTTGAAAACAAATTTTAGAAGGCTAGGATTTGTAATTAAACGTAAAAATTGCATGATAAAATTTGGATTGGAATCAAAGTAGATCTTCTAAAATGATCTTTTAGAGGGATTACTAAGAATTGTGATCCCTTCTCAAGTAATCAGTTCTCAATCGTTCAAAAAAGGCCATCACTTAAAGAAGTTGAGAGTTTGATCCTGATTAAAATCCTGGTTTTGAGTAGTCTTAAGAGTGGCCTTAACTATCTAATCGGTCACTTCATTCTGTTCCCGAAAGATGTGAACCAATGTCGTATTAGATGAAAAAGGCTTTCGACAGCAGTAGATAATATGTTTAAGAAACCAAAGAGTTCTCTCATAGAGAATCATCTCAGTGAGGATACTTGAATCTGTTTCAATGTCTAGTTGCTTAATCTCTTTAGCGTGACAGAGAATTAATCCGTCGAGTAAGGCTCTACACTCAGCCACAATCGGCAGATTCTTATCATAGATACGACCGTAGCCACAAATAATGTTACCATTACAATCTCGAACGAATCCGTTAGATTCACCATAATGGTTACAAGCTTCATCGAAGTTGAGTTTCTACCTGTTAGATTTAGGATTGACCTAGGAAAAATATAAGGATATTTTGGGTTTGTTAAGATGATTTAGACAACCTAAAGAAGGACCGAATTTGCTGTCATAACCCCAATGGCTTCTCTTGAGAAGATTAGCCCAATCTAGACCAGTTAAGATGTGAGTAACATGATCAATCACTGCTTTAACATTGATAGTTTGTTCATTATGGTTTCATTTATTCCTGGAGAACCATATGACCCATGCAATAATGGATGGAAGAATAGACATAATGTGAACATCTTTACTTGTAGACCAATACCAAGACCTTACTAAGTGAGTGAAGTTCATATTCCTAGTTATATACAGTAGAAACTCGATAAATTAATACTCGATTATTTAATAAACTCTCTAAGATAATATTTTAGGCCGGTCCTGACTCAGGGATAGGGTACTAAATTAATAATTTGCTAAAATTATAAGATAATACATTTTTGATAATTTCTTTAGACCCCATATAAAATATAAATTAATAATTCCTTATATATAGCATATTATATGATTTGTTTGTCATTGTTGTTTTTTTCACACCATTAAGATGGGAAGTCATGTTGTGTGTATGATTTGTTTGTGTTAACCTATTTTGATCTTATATTTATATAGAAAATATTTTTAATGTCCATAAAGTGATACATTGAACACAAGAAGCATAATAAGGTGAAAGATTGAAGGTTTCTTTCAAATTGGGCCCTTTATTTTATATACATGCATTGTATACTGTACAGTAATTAAGTGGAAGCTTGAAATGTGTTTGTAAACTAAGTATTTTACTATAAATTAATAAAATATTAATTAATATATAAATTATTAATTATTAATTTATCGATTAATTAATAACTCTTTTAATTAATAAATTGTGGTGGTCCCAAGTGTATTATATTATAGAGTTTCTACTGTAGATGTTGAAAAAGATAGCAAAGTAGTTCCAGACATTTCATGCAATCTCGAAACTTACAAAAACATAATTTAAAGTTTATGTATTGTTACAATGGTGGCATTTTGAAGCTAATTGAAATTTTTTCTTTTCTAGAACATTATCAATGGACATCCAGCTATATAGGATTCTCCACATGATGAAGGAGCATTTTTGGGGAGTGATTGAATTCCATGTTTTCTTAAAGATGCTAGAATAGTTTCCTTTTTTCTGATATAATTCTAGGTAGATTTGGTATTGTAGAGACCATCAAGAGATATGGCCCAACTAATAGAGTCAGGATTAGAGCTAAAAGTTACTTTCTGGATTTTAAAAATTTTAGATAAAGTAACAAAGGATTCTAGTTTGTTCATGTTTCATGATCCATTGTCTCATAAATCCTTAATTGTACCTTCCTCAAACACAGTTTTATCTACATCTTCATTGAAAGAGATAAATTATTGAGAATAACACTATTTATCTAATCAAAAGTCCATGTTGTCAGTGCCCGGGTGCCAAATGATAAATCTCTCAGCATTATCTCTTATATTCCTAAGTTCGATCCAAACTTTAGAGCTTCTGATATGTTTAGGGGCAGTAATAGGGTGATGGCTATTACAGTGTATTGAAAAAGTCATCTTAGTCCAAAGAGATTTATGAGCCCTAAAAGTTAGCCATAGTTTATGAGAAAAAACCACCTGAAGCTCTTTAATCTTTCTCACATTTAAACCACCTTCTTCGTAAGGTTTACAGACTTTAGACCACCGTGTCCAGTTGATGGAGATTTTACTTTCTTTAGAGCCCCACAAGAATTTATTGTAAAGGATTTTAATCCTTTAAATAACTGATTTAGGAATTATGGAGTTTTGGATTATATAGATAGAGAGGTTAAGAGAATATACTGAATCAATGTGAGCCTTCCATCGAAGGATATAACACTTTTATCTCATTCAGAAATCTTGTTTATGATTTTGAACACTAACTCATCATAGTTGTTGATCTTGTTGATGTTGCTGACAATGGTGCCCATGTACTTGAAAAAATAAGGTTATGCTTGACCCTATGATGTTTTCCAAACTGCTAAATTCTCTGAGGTAACATGTTATTTTCTACAATTGTATTAGATTTATATTTTTTTATAAGTTGGCCTGATTTTTCTTTATAGTGAGCCAAAAATCTATTGATTGGAGGTTGAGGAGTTAACACTATTGCAGTATATAAGGAGATCGTTTGGAAAAGCAAGACAAGGTATGCTGATAGTCCCTTTGTTCTTGTAATTGGTAGAAGGAATGATCCATAAATAACTTTTTGTGCCCTCTAATAAGATACTCTTCATCATGATAAAAAGACTAGGAGATAAAGGGCCTCATTGTCTTAAGCCTTTATTATATTTAAAAAAAACCCTTTCATCTCCCCATTGATGATGATAGAGAAGAAAATATTATCAATTCTCTTTTCAATCAACTTTGGAAATCTAGAACTAAATTCAAAAGCAGCCAAAATACTGAGGAGAAAGTATGATCAGGCCTGTCAAAGGCTTTAGCCATATCGGTTTTTAGTAGATCATTATTGCCTCTAGTCTTTAGGTTAAGATGATAGGAAAACTCATGAGAAATGATGATATTCTCATGGATGTTCATGCCCTTCATAAAAGCTCTTTGCTCATCTGAAATTAGGTTAGACAGAATAGTAGCAATTCTATTATTTATTACCTTAGAGATGATTCTATTAAACCACTGTAAGGCTTATTAGCCTGAAATCCTTCCAAGACTTTGGAGAAGTATTTTTGGGGATGAGGCAGATAAGAGTAACATAGATCTCTTTAAGAATATGCGTATCTCTAAAAACTTCATATATAACTTACATTGATCTCTTGAAATAATAGGTCAGCAAACTTGAAAAAAAATTCCATTGAAACCATCCAGGCCTTTTTTGTGGTATTTGTAGTGTTTTTTTCTAAAATAGGTAAAATGATATAAATATATTATGATATTTTTGTGAATATTTATATTAAATATGTAAAATTAATATGATATAAATATATTATTATATAAAATATTTTATCTACGCTCATTGGATCCTCTTAAAAACATCGGTTAACATCGTCGAGTTATTCTAAAGATCAAAACATCAAGTTATTAATGAAATTTTTGTTTATTCAGAATAAATTTATAAATTGCGATTAAACTATTTTTTAAAATAATATCATATGTGGTATTTTTGTTGAATTTATTAATCATATAACATAAAATTTCATTAGGACATTAGTATCAAATTTGAATTCACTTGTCAATCACAATATGTTTGTTTTTGGTGTCTTTATCCAACACATATTGTAAAAAAAAAGACAAGATTTTTTTGCTTAGCTATTTCTCTCATTTTTGGTATATTGTTTTATTTATGTCTTTTCCAAAAATATTTACACCAAAATTGTCTGACTAACTTAATCCACGATTTCCAACCCTTTATTTAATATTGTTTATTATAAGTTATACTTTTACTTTTTTACGATAGTTGTTGGAGTCAAATGTAACTTTTTTTTTACTTTTCAATATGTTGTAAGTTTGTTTTCTCATGTTATATTTAACTTGTTAGCTACAAGATTGGCACAATTTTTTTAATTTGTATCTTAATATTTTTCATATCCTCATTTTCGAATTATGAAATTATGTTATAATTGTATTAGGTCTATAACATTTTACGAGAGGTCTCCTAAATATGTATGAACTATTATTTTATCTATTTAATGTGTTAATTTATCAATTATCATTTTCAATATTGAATTATTTAACATTGTGGCGTGCACTTTTATAAATAAAATGAAATTTATATTACAAATTTAAATTAATTATATAAATTTTAAATGTTATTTATCATACTAGATATTGAATTAATCATACCAATTTAAGACGTATAAAAGATATATTATTTGCAGAAACTCAATAAGCTCATGCAAATATTCACCTTAAAGGTCGATTATATAATTCGAATCTGTAAAGAGTTGTAAGTTAATTTCCAAACTGAATTATTGACCTTCTTATTTTAAAATTTGGATGTGTTTTCCTAGAAGTTATAATGTTTCATTATCTCTTAGTTGATGCCAATTTTAGACCTATCAAACAAAATATTGCTTCTTATTCATATAAAAACTAAATTCATTTTAGTTGAGTTAAAATAGTTGAGAAAGGTTGGCCGTATTCATGAGGCTTTCAACCATATGTGAAATTTAAACCTGATTCTAGTTAAGAATAAAAAGGTAAATAACTGATGTTTATGGATTTTATGGACCTAAAAAAACTTGTACAAATGATCATTTCTCGGTGCCGTATATTTATCAATTGGTGGATGCGTCCATAAAGCCTATAATATATTTCATTTATGCTTATTCTCGTCAGAACCATATTCCATTTTATGTTAATGACTAAGATCACACCACTTTCATGGAAAAGCCCGAGCTTTACTGCTACAAAGTAATGTTGTTTGGCTTATAAAATGCAAAGGTTTCTTAGCAATGTATGTCCAATAAGACATTCTCTGTCACCCTCAGCCGTAATATGCAAGCATATATATATATATGATATGTTGGTTAAAAAAACCATGATGTCAACCATCAACCTGACATATCCAAGATTTTTTCTAACCACTGTTTGGTCAATCTAAAGCTCAATGCAGAGATAAAGCATGTTCAAAATTTGGTCTGGCAAATTATTAGGGTTCTTGGTCAACAAAAAGAGTATCGAGTCTGATCCTGACCAACTCTATAAGGTGGCAGCTATGAACCCCCCCCCCTCCCCTCTATCAAAGACGTTCAAACTATGATCAGGTGGGTCACAAGACTAGATTAATTATTATTATTTGGCTAAATGCTTTCGTTACTTTCAAATAATCAAGGTGGTGGGTCATTTACATTGAACTACCAAATGTAATATAGCATTTCAAAAAATAAAAGACCATTTAGATTCGTTTAAGGTTCTTTTCAACCACTTGTCAGGCATGTTCTTTATTTGTATATATTATTATCTAATTATACCATTAGTGTTGTCTTGATTCGCGAATAGAGTTTTATCCCCCATTTAATATACTACACCCATAAAATATTACTCAATATTTATATATGGTATTTACAATTGGAGATTCTTGTTTTTTCTTTTATTATGACCCCGCAAAATGAAATAGCATTTCCATGCACACACCATCTTTGTTCAATCATTTTTTCCACAAAAAAATGGTATACAAAATCCTAATATCTTGGGATTCCTATATTTGTCACTAAAACTCTTGGATTTCAATATCAAATTTGAGTCGTGTAAACTATAGTAAGTGGTCAGAACTGATGGCGGGTCCAATAATATTCTCTCGATTCCCTTCATAAATCGATAAAATTTTGTTTTATGACTTCAAAAAATGAAGCCACGTACGATGCCACCATTGGTTGTATTTGAACTTATCATATTTGTGAGTCTTGATGGGTCCACTTTTTTAGTGATTCTTAATTTTTTTATAAATCATGCTTTTCGTCAGATATAAGGCAGAAAAGAATATCTCGCAAATATCTATACGAGCTTCACCGTCATGCAAATATTTTTTATAATATTAAATTTGAATAAATATTCCAAATAGAGAATATAGTAGTTGATGTTATGGTTCCACTATGTGTGCCAAATCTGCTCAATGGGTAATGGTCAGAGAAAAACATTTTATTATTCGTTTCATAGTATAGTTACAGCGGATCCCTCAACAATGCTCCTAAAGGATAAAATTGGATACCTCATCTAATTGACGGGCACCTTATCTAATTACCGGGGGGTGCTCCTAAAGGATAAAATTGGATATTGTAGTGATAAAGTTTAGTACACCCAGTATGTATGGTTGGCTGATACACTTTATAAGCAATGCCTCACCCAAAAACTTATATGATTCATTGTTCATGAAGAATTTTAGTTTATTATGTCTGAACCTTGTGAAGAAAAATGAAACATCCATTGCGGATACAAAACGTTTCACCCAAGGGTCCTTCCCGCTAAATACTTTCAGTCTACTATCTAATCACTTGTTAGAGATCTAATCTAACAATGTGATACATACCAATAATATTTTAATAACATCAAGCTCTTAGTCGTTCATTATAATTCCATTTATAAGGTTATTTATTTTTTAAAGTTGGGGTCTAGATCTTGTTACCGCTATATTCAAAGCCCCGACTATCAATAAAAATCTTCATATGATTATAGATTGCTTCTATAAATAGATGGATGCTAAACTACTCGCCCATATATAGGCCAAATAAGTAATAAATATAATTAAAATTAGTATTTCCTATAAGTATGGGTTTTCTCAAACGATTACAACAGAAAGTGGAATACAATTTCAAAATTTCAAACTATCTTTTATTATGCTAGACTAGGTGAATACAATAATATTTCCCCTCTTATTACTATATATATGAAAATGGGCGGGTTGAGGTGACAACCCAAACATTATTGGAAAGAATAAAATGGATCCTCCAAGGTAAACCTAACAAATGGCCGGACATACTCCATAATGTTTTATACGCATATCATACTACATCATGATGAGTCCGAATTCAGAATACTCCCCGGAAGGGCAGATCAGTGTAATTCTCTCCGAAAAACCGGACAGAACTTTTGAACCGGACAGATCACTTCGAACCAATGTGAGCCTAAGGCTGTTAGAACTATGACAAAAGTACTAAAAACCTAAACACTTCCTGACTAAGCTACCTGTCCTCCTGCTTAGAACTCATGGGTCTTTAAACATGACCCCGGTCCATTAAACTTGACCCGAAAGCCCATAAGGGCCCAAACCTCACACTATAAATACTCAACCACCAGCATTAACTTCTGGTAATGAAAATTAACTGCTACCAAGCTGCTTAATTATCTCTCCACCTTGAAACACCCTTACACCACCTTGAAACACCCTTGCACCACCCTGAAACTCTACTTGAAATTACCAGCCTACCCTCAGGCTATTTTTATCCACACCAAATTGGCGACCACAGTGGGAGGCGACGGTGCCTGAATCAAGTATTCAAAACCAAGCAAAGAAACTCTGTCCGAATGAATCCGGATAATCCAGAGCTTCCACCAGCTTTGCTCGAAGTGGTGGAAGAGAACGATGAGTATACTGTCCAAGAGCGTGACAGGTTAAGGCTTGAGATAGAAGCCCTGAGGGCTGAAAAGGCCGAAATGGGCGTGAAAGAAAAATCCAAGGCATCGGTTGTTCATCACACTGACAACCCTAGAGAGCCTGAGGCTTCGAAAACTCATGTGAGTACCAAAAAGACACATACTAGTTCTAAAAAGTCTCACCGGTCCAAGCCTGTGGAGAGCTCTGACTCAAGTTCAGAATCTTCGGGCAGCTCTTCGGACAGTGAGGGAAATGAAAAATCCTTGTCCTCTAGCAGTGATGAGGGTCAAACCAAGAAAAAGCAAAAGCAGGTAAAGAAGTATTCGAGAAAAAGAGATCACCATGGAAGAATGAAAAGGCATATTGGAAAGGGGTCATCTCACCACCGGAGGTATACGGACAAGATGTTGATGGATCCCTTTGCTTTCCACGATGAGCCAGGTATCTTTGCAACTCCTAATGAGGATACCATGTTCAGTCTTGGAAGGAATTGGAGGCAGTCTCCACTGTCTTCTAAAATCCTGTCCGGAAACCTCCCTAAGAGGTTTGACAGTACTAAGATGGAGAAGTATGATGGCAGTACTGATCCGGACAATCATCTGGAGCAATTTAAGAACTTCATGATAAACTTTGATGATGATGATAAACTACTCTGTAGGGCATTCTCCCAATCTTTCACGGGGAGTGCTCTGAAATGGTACAACAGCCTGCCTCAGGGTTGTATTAAAGACTTTGATACTTTTTGGGTGGCCTTTCGAAGGCAGTTTGTGGGGAGTAAGGAGCTGAAGGGCAATGGAGACACAATAATCCATTGTGCCCAAGAGCCAAATGAGTCATTAAAGGAGTATATAAGTCGTTTTGTAAACACAAAGAATGGGTTGGCTGATTGCTTCGAACAGGTGGCAATAGCATCCCTAAGACAAGGTTTGAACCCAGGCAACCTGGCTGATTCGGTGACCAGGAAGAAAGCCATGACCTGGGGAAGATTGCTAAATCAAGTTGGCAAGCAAATAAACGTTGATGAAACAAAAAAGACCAGGGTGCACAAACAGGTGAGATCCACCCCGTTGGCACCAACTCCAAATCAAAACCAGTCCGGGAATAGAGCAAGAGAAACCGGACAGGGGCATGGTAGAGGAAAAGCTCAGTTTCAGCCAGCTGCTCCTGCTGAAAGTCAACAATCCAGAAACAAAAGAGGGCCATGGGTCCAACCGGAGTGGTTCGCAGAACTTAAAGAAAGCGTGGCCACCATTTTTGATAAAACAAAAGATGAGGTACACTACCGGAGACCGGCAACCTTGCAGTCTCCCAGAGAGCATCGTAACAACTCCTTTTGCCAATACCACAATGATATTGGCCATACCACTGATGATTGCATAGCATTGAAACAAGAGGTACAAAACTTGATTGAAAGGGGAAAGTTAGGTGCATACGTTAAAAGAATAGGAGGCAACAGGCCTGACAACACTCACCGGGTTGGTCTAAGTAATGCTGCCCCAGAGGGGGCCATGGTAATAGTTGAAAGGTTTGATGTGGAATCTGAATACTTGGATCCTGATCCAACGCGAAATAAGGTGGGTGCCATAGAGGAGCATTCCAAGACAGTCTCCGGGCTCATTAAATTCTTCGAGCCACTGACAAACAAGAATTGGCTCCTCCATTTACTCTCCGACTCCAGGAGATCATCAACAGCTTTGAGATCATTCCCCATGTTGAAATGGTAGAAGGGGAACTGATGGTGCTTGCACAGGTTGGCCACTGCAGCGAACTCTTCCATAGGAAGAGGGATCCCGGATAGCCTGGATGCCATTATGCATGACATCAAGGTGAACCAACCATTGGGGCTTAACTGTGATGGGCAGAGTTTGACCAAGTGAAAGTAGCGCACTATCTCCGGGTCCAGTGGGAACCTGAGTCCCCTGTTGAATAGCTCCGTAAAGAAGACTATTTCATTCTTTTTACAATCCATCGGGGTCTCCGGATCGATGGAATCCTTATCTTTACGTTCTCAGGGATCCCCCACTTTGTGCTCAATCTACCCAGATCTGAAGTATGGATGAACGCATACTTGGGCTTCAGCAAGGCCAAAAGATACTTGAACTCAACTATATGAAAGCATGGCCCCACTCTCCCTTCAAGGCTCTCCGGCAGGTCCGGACGCTTCAGATATAAGTTCTCTTTGACCTTCTTGGCAACAACAATAGCAGTATCAGCCTGTCCGGAGGACTCGGACTCAAAACGGACCTCCTCAGTGGAGTCCTCCATCCTCTCCTCCATAATTGTTGGGGGAGCCTCTGTAGAAGTAGTCCGGGGAGGATTGAAGCTTGGCATAGCTGACCCTCCGGACTGTTGACTGCCCGTATTTACTCGACTTCTCACCTCAATTTGAGTTTCTGAGGCAGAAGATTCTTTGGGGGGTAGTGGGCTGCTGGTCTCTAGTCCTGACGGCCTCTCCCGAGGAGCTCTAATAGTTTCCTCAGACTCAGACTCACTGTTTTTTACCCCCGATTTCGAGGGAGTGTTTTTAGAGGATAGCCCTTTGACCAACCGGCTTGGCCTTTTGATGACTAGCTTATCCGGGGAGTGGTCAGAGTCAAACCCCATGGCAATAAAAGACGATTTTTTCCTAACACTGGTAGCAGTAACTCCTGGTTCAACAGCTGGGATTGACTCCTGAACTGAGGAGCCAGAAACTATGGGAGAAAGGGTGGATTGAAAGAGCTTTTTAGGCTTAGTACCTTTGGAAGAAGATGAGCCTCTATCATATTCTGCGATTGAAGAGGCTGGTTTCTCAACAGGCGACGATGGTAGCCCTGCTGCAAGTCTTTTTTCCTTTTCGACCCTTTGTGCTTTCTCCAACTCCGAGAGGTTAAGCCAGCCGCCTTTGATCAGTGTTGTTCTTGTTGTAAACATAAACAGCCAAGGAAGTTTCGAATTCTAGAGAGACAAAGCTCTGGGTGAAATTGCAGAGTGAAATTTGAAAGAGATAATGAGACAGTGAAAAGTGAATGAGAATTTATAGTAAATGTGAAAAGGAGTTGATTCCAAGAAGAATCCGAAAAGTCGGGCAATGATTAAAAGACGACGCTGATGTCATTAATGGCAATTAAAGAGGTAACTTGTTCGAGAAGGTGGTGCGAAATTCAAGGTGAAAAAACGGCTGGAGTGACCTATTAGAGAGTGACACGTGTCCCATTAACTCTAGCAAAAACCGTTTGGGATTTGTAACGTTCAATCTGTCCGGGTATACCCACAACTCTCTCCGGATTGAAAACCACTTCCTATAATCGGACTGTTTTTCAGTTCTTTGACAAGGACACTTGTTCAAACATCTAAAAAAGGGGCTCCTGATGAGTCCGAATTCAGAATACTCCCTGGAAGGGCAGATCAGTGTAATTCTCTCCGAAAAACCGGACAGAACTTTTGGACCGGACAGATCACTTCGAAGCAATGTGAGCCTAAGGCTGTTCGAACTATGACAAAAGTACTAAAAAACCTAAACACTTCCTGACTAAGCTACCTGTCCTCCTGCTTAGAACTCATGGGTCTTTAAACATGACCCCGGTCCATTAAACTTGACCCGAAAGCCCATAAGGGCCCAAACCTCACACTATAAATACTCAACCACCAGCATTAACTTCTGGTAATGAAAATTAACTGCTACCAAGCTGCTTAATTATCTCTCCACCTTGAAACACCCTTACACCACCTTGAAACACCCTTGCACCACCCTGAAACTCTACTTGAAATTACCAGCCTACCCTCAGGCTATTTTTATCCACACCACATCACAATGCATATTTTTTGAGACTATATTTGACCTCGTTTAAGAGATTGAGGTAGTGGACCCTGTTAGATCGATCATATCATATTTCTGCATTATAAACTATTCCAAAAGTTCTAATGCTAAAGTTTGTTTGGATGAGCTGTGTTAAAGTTAGAATTTAAAAAATATAATCTCTC